>CM076400.1:22151400-22347880 GCA_038363315.1 Mugilogobius chulae | reverse complement strand
TTTACATCTTCAGGCTGGGCTTTGTGGTCAACAGACTGTGTTTGAAGGACGCAAGTCCGGTCCCATCAGATTCAATCGCTTCTCGGATTGATGGCAGTGGCCCAACCAGTGGTACAGCTGGCCTACTGCCCATGAGACGCCTCGGTGGTACTCCCGTCTCAGGTTGCACCCGGCGCACGACAGGAGGACATGGCTGAGGCCCCCAATGCCCGCACGGAAGGATATCCAGTTCTGGACCGTCCCGGTTCTTCTGAGCCAGGGTGTGCTGCTGGGTTGTGTCCCCCATTACACGGAGTTGTTCACAGATGCCTCCCTGTTAGGTTGGGGGGGGTCTTGGACCAGTGCTCGACGGGCGGCACCTGGTCTCCGACGCCCAGCCACATCAATGTCCTGTAGATGGAGGCAGTGAGGAACGTTCCTGCACGTCCTGCACTTCAGAGCGGAACTGGAGTGACACCACGTCTTAGTCCGATCAGACAACACGACTGTGGTGGCTTATCTGAACAGACAAGGGGGAACCAGATCTCCCTCGCTCCACAGGAGGGCGGCCTGAGATCTTTCTATGGGCCATCACTCACCTCCTTTCCTTGAGGGCCGGCACATCCCTGGCATTCTCAACGTAGGCGCGGACAGAATGTCCAGGAGCGGAGCAGCCCGCGGCGAATAGAGCCTAGCCCCTTGGGTGGCGGCGCAGGTTTGGCAACAGCTCGGCCACCCGGTGGCCGACCTGAAGCACTCTATGCCCCCTGTAGTTCTCACTCAGACCAGGGGACGAGCCTCCTCTGGGCGTCAACGCGTTGGCGCACCGACTTTGGCCGAGGGGTCTTCTTTATGCATTTTCCCCTCCGGCTCCTCCCTCCACTGCTCCACAGAGTCAGGAGTGACAGGCTACAAATGGCCCGAACAGTCCAAGTGCCGGGTGGTACCCGGACTTGGTGTCCATGGCACAGGGGGGACCTTGGCCCCTCCCGGACTCGCCAGACACGCTGACTCAGGCCCAATGATCCCTTTACTCACGTCCAATCCTAGGCCACAGGCTCTTGGTTTGGAAGCCGAGAAGGAAGGTGGTTAGGCTTAGGCCTCCCTTCTGCTGTAGTCTCGACTATTCAAGGAGGCCGTGCGCCTTCGACGTTTAGGGCCTACAGGCTATGATGGCAGTTGTTTGCCACATGGTGCACGGAGAGGTCAGTGGATCCCCTCTCCTGCACTATTCAGGAGGTCTTGGGTTTTTGTCAGGGTCTCCTGGCCAAAGGTCGATCGGCTTCGACCTTGGGCGTCTTTGCTGCGGCCATCGCTTTCGGCCGCATTGGTTTTTGGTGGTTTCCTGGCCCATAACCATCCTCTCGTTAAGCGCTTCTTACGGGGTGCGCTCAGTCCGAACCCACCCCCCAGAAGCTCTGCCGCCCTTGGGAACTGCAGGTCTGTTAGAGGGCCTCTCGGGTCCACCTTTTGAGCCCCTGGATCGCGCTGAGCTCAGCTGCTTATCGTTTAAGACGTTTTTGGTGATCGCCTCTGCCAAGAGGGCAAGGGAATTATGCGTCCACTCCATCCACCCTTCTTGCATGTTCTTCAGCGGTGATGGAGGCTTGGTGGAATTATGGCCGAACCAGGCTTTCCAGCCTAGGATGTCCAGGGTCATCCGCTTGGGACAGCGTTGTCATCCCCCACATGCGTCAGCGGAGGGTGAAGGGTGTCACCTGTCATGTCCGGTCAGGGCATTTCGCCGCTTCCTGCACTGCACGGCTGGCTTCAGGTATTCTGACCAGTTATTTGTGGGTTTTGATGCGAAGGATCGAGGCACTGCTCTCTCTTCGCAGCGCTTAGCCCACTGGGTGTGCCAGGCGGGTCACATGACTGACGAGGCAGAGGGGCGTTCCCCTCCTGCACTCATCAGAGCTCGTTTTACCTGGTGTGTGGCCACCTTTTCAGCTACTCTTAGAGGGGTGCCCTAGAGGAGATCTGTCTGGCAAACTCCTGGTCCTCCTTGTCGACGTTTGTGCAGTCATATCTGTTGGATGTGACAGTGCGGTCAGTGACTCATTTGGTCCTTTATCGCGGGCCGGATGAGTCGTCATGAGGTGACGGCCTAAGGACTTTCCTCTTTGTTGGCGATGTGCCTCAGGCGCTTTTTGGAGAGGCGACCTGCGCATTGCTTCCAGTTTCAGCGTCTTCTTCTGGAGGCTTTTGCCTGGGTGTTCTTGGCGCTCTTGGGAGAGGCGGCCTGTTCACCTTCGTTCGTACTCCTTCTGGATACTTTGTGGTGGTGTCCTGGTGCTCTTGGGAGAGGCGACCAGTTCATCAATGCATTAGCACTCCTTCTGGATGCTTTCTTGTGGTGACTTGGCGCTCTTGGGAGAGGCGGCCTTTCATCACCTTTGTTTCTTTTTCATGCGGGTGGTTGTGGCAGGTCCGGGCAGGACTATGTGCCTTCTCTCCATCCGGTTTCAACCTCGCCCGCTGCCTCTCTGTACTTGGTACGAAGTAGGTTTGCGGGTGCGCTCCAATCATGTATGCCTGCTGGGAGTACATTGATCCTACGGCCTTCGCGTAGAGTATGCCAATAGCGAAGCCCGTAGAGGGCGTAGCACATACGACATAGAAATCTTAGTTACCTAATGTAACTGTAGTTCTATGAGTATGTGCGTAGCCCTCTACCTGCAGGCCCAGCAGGCATGTCTTCCACTGTGCTAGAGTTCAAGAAGGGCGAGCGATAGTGGACAGGGCCTTATATACGGCCAGTGGGGGAACCACGTCCTCATGATTGGAGCGGTACATTGTTTGATCTTCAGGTGCGAGGCGCTGCCTCGAGTGTTAGCCAATAGCGAAGCCCGTAGAGGGCTACGCACATACTCATAGAACTACAGTTACATTAGGTAACTAAGATTTTTTAATGAGGAGTCAATATTAATGATTTCAAGTGTCAAATAATTCAGCATTGTATTATATAAATATAGACTAAAGTATGTTATTTCAAGAACTTTGAAATAATAAATGACGACACAAAAGCATTTTCAGATTTGCTCATCAGTCTTGACATAAAATAAATATGACCATTCTTACATCACGATGATTGTAAACACTTGTCCTGACTGATCATGATAATGACAGATACAATAGGCTTGGGCTGCACACAAATCAGACAAGCTCTACAAAATCTAAAAAAATATATAATTCACTTACATTTTATTTGCATCAATATTTTGGAAGCAATTTTATATTCTTTTATTTTTTTTCTACACAAAGAAGCAGAATATAGTGTTGAGAACTGTTACAAATAAATGCAATTGACTGCACTGAAAAGGACCCTAACTGCCTGAGCGCAGTTCTGACCCGTTCTGTGCATGTGAGGGGGCAAGAGCGGTTGAAAGGTTCAGACGCTAATGCGTGCGCTGGTGAAGTGCATTGTGGGAAATATATCGAGGCAAGTACAGAAAAGTCTCCTCCAATGCATCCTCGATGAAGGAAGTTCTCATCCAGGGATTTCCAGCGGAGTCAGCACAAGTATGTGGACTGAGAAAGGACTATTTGTCTATTTTATCAAGTCAAATCATCAAAAATAGTGACTCAAGTCCAAGTCATGACTTGCAAGTCCACACCTCGGACCATCAGTGTAACTTCCAAAGAATATCAGCTAGTATGGAGCATCTTTAAATCTTCATGTTTGGCAAAGAGGTGTGACAATAACTCATAGTTCTAATAAACTTTGAGCTGTTCAATTTTTTCTTGAGGATCAAAACTGTGTATAAATCTAGACTCTGTCAACACGCAAAACTCCCTCTTCAAAAAACAAGACTTGACAAAATTCTTATTGAAAACATTTATTATTTTTCAGCTCACTTAAGACCTGGGTCTTTCCTTCTTGCCTTTGTAGAGAGCCAGCAAAGACACGTTGGCCACTTTCACCACTTTGAATCGAACTCCGGGAATATCTCCCACAGCATGACCCTTACGACCGAATCCTGCCACCAGGACCTCATCGTTCTCCTACAGCAAGGACAAACAAACCAGGTTAGAAGACATTGTAGCGACTTTTGGTTTGACAATTTAAAAGGTGCATTGTGTAACTTGAATGAAAGTAGTTTTTTTTTTTGCCAAAAGCATGTTTTTGTCATAGATTTTTTGTTGCACAACATGAATAAAAATCTGTTTTTTACTTTAAACGGGCTTGCATGGCCACATAATGCACTATTATTTGACCTGGAGGAGGGCCCGCTCATGTTTGTTTCCATGGAAAAGTGTTTCCTTTAGCTGATTTATCTGAATAATTATTCTTATTTAGAATGTTCAGAAGTATGGTTCTAACCCTGGATGTACAATGACTGAGTTTCGGTGTGGGTCCCGGCAAACTTAGAAAGTGCTTAAAACCAATGTGCCCACGTACACTGACCTACAAGAAGTGCGGATGTGAGAGTGGGACTGCGCTGGTCAGCGGAAGAAATCTCCATAAAGTTTATTTTTCCTGGAGACCACAGCAGTATGGTGCAGCTTTCAATTATGCAAGCATTTCTCGCAGGAATTTACGTAAATCTGCGTGGCTTTGGACAAAATCAGACCGAAGTTGATTGTAACTAGTGTAACAGGCACTTTGCAAGAAACTCCCGAATCGACTCCGCCTTGCAGTCAGTGTACATCCAGGGTAACTTTCTGATTCTACAGACTTGTCTGGAATTTTTTTTCCTCCAGAAAGTTACACAGTGCACCTTTAAGAAGTTCACATTCAGTGTTGGGTGTAAGTTACAAATACTTAGTTACTGCAATTAGATTACAATTTTGAGTAACTAGTAGTGCAACTTCGTTACTGTGAAAATACTTGTACTTAAATTACAATTACTAACAAAACAAAAAAATCTACAAACGTGACTTATTCTGTCAGAAAGAAAAAGCGCAGAGTCTGATCAGCAGCTGTAACAAGACCCAGAATCAAATCTGCCCTACAAAGGAAAAATGCAAGAAAAATGAAACTTTGGACTCTGTCCCTTCTGTGTGTTAGAGCTACACTAATGTTTGTGTGTCTATTTGATACCTCAGGATGAGTAAATATTTAGCAATTATCATTCAAATTCATTTTACTTTTAACCCTAATATGTGTGCTTAAAAACAGTAACCGAAGTTTTCTGAGAAAACACATTTCCAGAGATTATTCACCAACCAAATTGATAAAAGTTTCTAGTTTATATTGTTTTCCATTGTTAATACATAAAAACATTTAGATGTATATGAGACCGATTCTCCAGTAAAACAAAAGTGCAGTAACTTGCTGCACGTTTCCTTTATTTTAATGAGGAATTTGCAGTTGCAATTTTAAAGATATCTCAAAAACAGTGCAGAGTGAGTCATAATGAGTGATATGAAAATGTGTTTTGGTCTTAACTCAATTATAGCAAAATACACAGTTATGCATTTTTCCTTTGTAGGGCAGAATTGTACTGTTATTTATTCATTAGAGGGTTTTTAAACAAATAATTTGCTTAATTCTGTCTAAATGCCAAAAATGAAACATAAAATCCTATATTTGATCAGTGTTTGCAATATTATTTGCAATGAAAATAAGTAACTTTCTTTGGGAAGTAACAAAGTAGTGTAACAAGTAGTGTAATAAGTAATGTAATAGTAATTAGTTGCACTGTTCATATTTGTAAATAAGCCAATAGTTAACTGAAATTAGTCGCTTCCTCCACAGCTTCTAAAAGGTCCTTTTATATTTGTTTAGTGACAAAGGATTGTTTAGTTAATAAGGTTGTAACAAGTTAACTAATTTCTGGGAACTAATCATTTCAACTAATTTAGTAATTAAATAATTAATCACAGGTTTTAGTTTTGAAAACAAAATTCCAATTGAGCAGCAATTATCAAAAAAAAAAAAAAAGCGTTTTAAGTGAAAACTATGGTTTGCCTGTACATCTGCACCTGCAGAGCATTCTCAAATGACCCTACTCAAACTTTGTAAAAAATCTTTTAGTTGAGTAACTTTCGCTGTCTGAGCAGCTTAGTTAATTCAAACAATGCTGCCCTACAAAGGAAAAACGCAGTATCTGTGCTGTCAGTTAAACTGAGAAAAACGACTATTAAGTTTAGAGGCTGTCCCTTCTGCGTCTGTCAGAGCTATACTAAGGTTTGTGTGTTTATATTATACCTCAGGATGAGTGAATACTTAGCAATTAAAAACCATTCAAATAAATTCTACTTTTATGCTCAAAATGTGCACTTAAAAACAGTAAATTAGGTACTCTGAGAAAACACATTTAGGGATTTTTTTTTTTTTAACCAACAAATTTGATAAGTATTATAATATATTGTATATTATATAGAAAAATTGTGAAAGTTTCTGGTCTGTATAGTTTTCCATTTTTAAATTAGACAAAAACATTTTTGCAGTTACTGCGATTTGAGCAAAATTCTCCAGTAAAACAGTAAAGTGCAGTAACTGCCGCTCGGAAAGTTCTGATGATTTTAAATGCAGTTTTACTGAGGAATTTGCAGTTACTGCAATCTTAACATTAAGATTTCTGAAAAACAGTGCAGAGTTTAGCCATAAAACTTTCACAGTATTTGGTCTGAACTCAATTTTGACAAAACACACAGACACTGAGTTTTTCTTTTGTAGGGCAGAATGGCCCAACTAACCGGTTATTAAACTAGTTAGTTGCAGCCCTAGTAATTAATTAATACACCTGGTCCATACAAGTCAGATTGATTAGAGTATAAACAAATGCCAACTGTGACAGGCTTTGAGGCCTACACTTAAAACATTGAGAGATGTCATTTACCACTGGAAAAGCAAATGATTTAAATGGAACCAGTCATTTAAACACAAACCTCAATGAAGTTGAGGCAACCGTCATTGGGCACAAAAGCAGTGATTTTCTTTCCATTTTTGATGAGCTGGACCCTCACACACTTCCTGATGGCAGAGTTGGGCTGCTTAGCCTCAACACCACTGAAAAAGGCATTAAAATTAGAGAAATAGTTTCAACTTGTATTTCATGACAGATGCAGTACTTACACTTTCTCCAGGACGATTCCCTTGGCGTGGGAGGCTCCTCCGAAGGGGTTAGCCTTCAGAGCTGTGCCCAAATGAGCCTTTTTGTACTGTTTATCGTGCCATTTCTGCTCACGACGGTGGTTACGGAGCTTACGAGCCGTACGCAGACCACGACACTTTCCTGAAACATAAAATTACAACTCAATCTTTATCTTGGCACTATGTTGTAATAAAACCAAAATTTCAAACTCAAGTTCATTACTTTTCTTGATGCCACAATTAGTGTAAAAAACTTTTGTTTGGCATTATTAGCACAGGATGCAGTTTCTTTATTAAACCCTGTGGTACAATAGCTCAGGAAACCCATTTAGTCCAGTGTTATTGTTAATATGATTATCTTTGCAACAATGCTTTTGATTGTTTAGTTTCAATACTAGTTGTACAATCATGGAAAAAACTAACAATGTGGGCATCCTTTCTACGACTTGCGAGTTACCAATACTAATAATAGTATAACAGTGAGCTTCAACGCTTTTATATGTCATGGCACGATTAACAATGGTCATTCACGTCAACATGTATGTTTGTACGAAAGTAAATGACTCCACCTTCACTATACCGAACTTTTTAATGCTCTTAAGAGACCACAAGGATAAATAATAATGCACGTTATTAGTGTTATGACAAAAAATGGGAGCTAAACGAAAACGATGGCCAGATCCATTAAAATAGCTTAGACGAGTGTAGCAAATAGGTTTGTAAAGAGTCAATCTGTTGATCAACTAAAATATTAAGATTTAAACTTGTAGTATAGCATTTATTTCTAACGTTGAATCCCCAGTTTATTATAATTATAAACAGATTTTAAGATTAGCTGTGCCGTGCTAAGCTAATAGGGCTAACACGATGTCATGGCCGCTCCACGTTGCGGCGGACCGGGTCAAGAATGTTTACCATTTCAGTCAAATGAGAGCATTAAACCTTCGCGAATCAACACGAAACAGGACTTTAACGCGTTACGAAGCCGATTAGAGCAGAAACACGGGTACAACCACATTATTTTTATGTTTTTTGGTGAAATTCGTGAGACGTACCCATGATTGCAGGAGCGAGTCTGGGATGGAAAGGAAGGGCCCAGGGTGCACCGCGGCAAAGTCTGCCGTGAGGACCCCGGCAGGGTGGCTTAAATACCGCCTGACAGAAAATACAACTTTTTTTTCAATTTTAGCGACTTGTGTTTAGTTTTCAATGTAATAACAAGCACAACACACACATCAATAATTACAATAACAACAACAAAAATATTTAGGTAAACGTATTTAAGTTAGTCAGTCACAAATGTTTTTAGTTTTCTCAATTTAATACAATTTCAACAAAATAAAATATTTTAACTACAATTTATTCTCCTCAGTTGCTGCAAAGTAATAGCATCTTCCTGTACTTTCTTTGTTTTGGTATTTGTTCTAGAGCAGGGGTCAAACTGGTGCCAAATTATCAAAGTTAAGAGATTGTCTAGGGCTGAATCTTTCTATAGGGCACTCGACTATGTTATATTCTACAAATACAAGTGGTTATCATGCTCTATAAAGCCTAGTATCTCATATATGGCTACATTTATAGTTTGCCATGTTATTTAAAAACAAAAAAGTAAAGTAGATAATCAGTCATACTGTCTTCTAATGGGAAATTCTGGACAAATTGTAGACAATTTGCTGTATTCCAATGCATTTTAGAAGTTTTATAGGCACCAAGGGATGTAACATTACACTTTTTTTTTTAACCTTTATTTATTTTTTTTAACCTTTATTTAACCAGGATAAAAACTCATTGAGATTAAAATCTCTTTTGCAAGAGCGTCCTGGCCAAGAGGCAACAGCACACAAACATACAAATACACAACATTTTATACATTGGGTCAGTAAAAGGTAAAAACTTAAGAAAAGCATTTGCAAATTGAGAGTTTTGCTTCATGTTCATCTAGAAGTCTCTTAAAAGAGTCCAATGAAACCAGCTCTTTTAATTTAAATTCCTTCTGGAGTTCATTCCAAGATTGCGCTGCAGCAAATCTAAATGTCTTTTTACCCAACTCTGTGTTTGTGCTCTGGGCACAGAGAGCAGAAGCAGGTCCTGAGAGCGCAGACTGTAACTGCTGCTGCTCCTCAGCTCTATATGAGCTGCTGAAGATAGGGGGGCACCAACCCAAGAAGAGATTTATAAATTAGAAGGTACCAGTGTTTCAATCTTCGAGCAGATAAAGAAGGCCAGCCTACTCTAGCATACAGAACACAATGATGGGTCATCAACCTCAAATTTGTTATAAAACGTAGAGCACCATGAAAACAGTGTCTTAAACATGTAAAGCATCAGCAGAGGCATTCATATAGACGACATCACCAAATCAAGAACAGACAGAAAAGTTGCGATGAAAGTTTCTTACGGGCTTCAAATGATAAACAGGCTTTGATCCTAAAGTAAAAGCGTAATTTAAGTTTTAGCTTTTGAGCCAGTTTGCCAATGTGTGGTTTAAAAGGTTAAAACGATATTTGGTTAAAATTGTGTGCAGTTTATCGGGAGGCCACTTTCAATAATAATCAGAAATGCTGCGGGCTGCATAGGGCCACATTTGGCTCCCAGGCCATAAGTTTGAGTATTAAGTGTAGTAGTCGATTTGCTAACCACCAGCTGTATTTCTAGCGTAATATTCACGTCTTTGTAACAATTTGCATTCAGAAAAAATTGCAACGCTTTCACTACTAGTAAGTAAGTATACATCTTTTTATGTAGTATATTTTCACAAACAATCATTACACTTAAAATAATGAAAGCTTAATTTACAATAAAATGACAAAAACAAACAAATTAATTACAAAAAAATTTATTATTCCACTTTTTTTTTACAATAAAACTACACCAGAAAAGATATGAACCATGTGACATCTTTCATTTGCAGAGTTTGGTCACACTTCTCGTTTCGTTAAGGATTGTTAGCTTCATGGGCAGGTTTGAGATAAGGATGACAAGTTGCACAGAGCTAAAAAAAAAAAAAAGAAAAAGAAAAACTCATGGAGCTCACTTCTTTCCTGATTTCTTAATGCCACCAGCAGCTGCAAAAGAAAAGACAATTTTAGGATAATTAAAAAGCAGCAGAAACAGCTACAATTTAATCTTTAAAAGACTGTAGCACTGGATTGTGTCTTGGACTCCTTCATGAGTGGGCAATTTCAATTGTACAGATGAGTAAAAACTACTGATTTCAATTATTCCACTTTAAGATTAGGACAGACTTTATTATTCCTTTGACGAAGAAATTTCTTTTCTGGAATGTCCGCATATACTATGCTCACTCAATGGTGGAAGAAGCACAGTTTTAGACAATCAGCTTCACAGTGCTTCTAGTCTTTTAAGCATTGTTTTTTGCAGATTGAACCAATTATTTTTATTTTTCTGTCCATTTACGTACACCAAGTAGCATAAAAAAGTACAGATTTTTGCTTTCAAAGTAGAGAAGTGAAAAAAATAAACAAACAACAAAAACAATGCACTGTAAAAATTGCTTAAGTACTGAAAAATGCAACTTGTGTACACTGCTTTTACAACATACCAGTGTTTCGTCTACTAGGGCTGTCCATCACCTTGCTTATCACATTATTTTTTTTTCCTATTTGTTAACTTTAGATTCATGTTATTCATGTCCCAAAATACCCTTTCAAGATATTTTATATTGTTTATCAGCAATAAATGCCATTAAGCCAATAATTCTAATTATTTAGGCCTGTATGCAGCAAAACTAGCCATGATAACTCAATAACCCAAGAGGAAACACTGCGTATCATAAGCATACCTACTTCAGGTGGGAAGTTCATACTGTAAACAAGTAACTGTTGTCACCCTTGGCAGTAGACTTTACTAAACTCACTGACATCAGTATAAAACAGTGCTGTGACTCACTCAAAGGTCCTTTCCCTGAAGCTTTGGCCTTCATCGCCTCCATGGCTTTCTGCTCCTCTTTCTGTTTCTGCTTGAAGGCCATTTCATCCTGAAACAAAAAAGTCAATGTTAATCTTGTTCCAATTATATACAACATACAAGTAATAAAAAGTGATTTCTGTCGACGAATTATGCACTTTTATCAAGTTGTCTACTTTATATTTTAAGATTTTTTATGTTTTAGCTCAGAGACAATAACACCACCTTATATAAACTCGGGTTTCACCTGGTAGGGTTATTTACCTTGACATGATGTCATTTTGATCAGTTTCAGTGAGTAGATTTCACCTCTTTAAATAAAATAACATTTTCATAAGTAGCTAATTGCTATGGTTACTTCTTCAAGACAATTAAAAGATATGAGGCGTAGTATAGCCTTGGACTGTGCACTGCAACACTGGAATTTCCCATTGTGGGACAAAAAATGGTATCTTATCCTATCCTGTGATATAACGAAAATGGTTATCCAGCTTCAAGCTTCAATATTGTGATTTTGTGGTTGTTTTTTTAGGTAAGTTGCCACAAATTTTTTGTGCAGGGTTGGTTTCTTGATGATGTTGTTCATTGCCACAGCTGAGACTCACCTCGTCCATGTCCTTCGACTGTTTCTTAGGAGCCTTCAGAGGCTTCTTTTTACCACCTAAAACGCAAATAAGTCTCAGTTTGACTGTATGAAATGCCAAGGGATTACTGTTCAACAAGATATGCATTTACCAAACAATTAGTTTACAATATATAATGTGTCATTTATTTTGTCCTGCAGATACATTGTCTTGCTCCTTTAACTCCTTCCAAGAGAATTAAACTTTGGGCTAATTGAGGACAGGTTTGTTTAATTTCAATGTTTCACAAAATCTTTTGAGAAAATGCACAAATTTAAAAATAATTTTAATTAAATTTTAAAATAAAAAATACATACAAAACAACTAAAACATGGCAGTGCAGATAATGAAATGTGAACATAGGCTGAAGATAGAAAACAAAAGCTTTTACAAAATCTTAAGCTAGGTTTTTATCTGCTGCAAATCCTATTTATTACGAGGATACGTCTATGCTTAAATATCTCAAGTTACTAGTTCAAATATAGAGCGATAGATTGCCTTATTGTGGTTTGTTTATTATTATAACAAAATATGCGTAATAGAATTTTTTTTTACTATTTTCGCTGCTCACATTACCGGGGTCGTTGACATAGTTCTAAATAAGTGTTACAACCACGTTCACAACTATGTTCAACATAAAATAGTATATAGCTAGTAAGCCATACGCTAACAATCTCCCGCTTGCTTTAGCCAAGGCATGTTAAATCCGCAACGCCCTGTTTGGCCTCTTGTATTAAAACCAAGTTTTGTTTTTGAGCATCATTTTATGAGTCACGTGAAAATAATTACACCTTACCTTCCCTTCCAGACATGTTTGATTTCTGTTAATGTAGCTTTGAGAGCAAAATATAAGAAATTTCTGACAAAGCCCCAACCACCGGTGTCGTGCTTCACAATCCGCTCCGTCAGGACCCAAACACTCCGGAAGTAGTAGCACAGAGACGTGCCTGATCGTAAATAAACAGTTCATGGTGGGTCATGTGCATGCTAACGAATTAGCTTCGATAATCTGCGAAAATAGACACGACAACTTCAGAATCTGTGATGTATATAGGTCAGATGGGTAGCGGAATCTACAACACATAAAGAAATGCTGTATGTTATGAATGAAACGTTACTAGTGTGTGAATTCTGAACTAATGGCTAATCGTGAATGAGTCTTATCAGGAACTGGTCACCTTCCTGGATCTCTCTTTCGGAAGGTAGTTTTTTCTTTCCGTTTGGCATTTATAATAAAACAGCTATTATCCAGCATCTAGCAATGTATAATCAATATTTTTGTTTTTATAGGAATCTAAATTGAAGTGAATTATCCTTTCTCATTATCGTCTCTACTTACAAATGAGGTACAGTATTAATTAATCAACTAACCAACGGTGACAGCAAACAAAATACATAAATAAAATGATCAGTATTTTTCGTTCGTTTTCTCGACTGTGCAGGCTAGTACATACATAGCACAAAAATGTAGAATTTGTTTTTTGCTAAAACATAAGCAGTGATAAAGCAATAATAAGTTACTCCTCATTTGTCGTATTTTTATTTGTAGAAAAAATACTTTGATTAATTTATAGCCTGGTTAAAAAAAAGTGTTTGTATGTTTGTTGTAACTTTAATTAGTTTTGTTTGTTTTTTGTTTTTGTTTTTTGTTACTCTTTTAATTTTTCAGATACCAAGAGCTGTGTGCTCTGTCCCGAAGGTTTCCTGTGAACAAATCGGTTCATGTCCCTGTGGTCCGGTTCTACAGCAACATCCCGAACCCAAAACCTCCAGAGGAAAATGTCAGGAGAGGAGCAGAGGTGGTCAAAGAGAAGGCCCTCACTGCTGTACAGGTAAAAGCACTAATGTCTGGTTAACCTTTGTTAAACTTTTATTTGAATGAATTAGAATTGAATGTGCATATTGGCTATAGTGTGGAATTGGACTTAGATTGATACTTGGACTTTATAGATCCACAATTGAAAATACCACAACACTGCATTAAAATAACCTCACGTATAAGAGGTAAAAACATTTATTTAATATTTAATGTTAGATAAATAACAAATGCATCAATCAATGTAATGACACAATGACACAAGCAGGGCACAACACACTCAGAAAAGTTACAAAGTTCATTGGTAACATTCACAGATGATGCATAGATACAACACGTTGCCATACATACAACTAGGGCTGGGCAATCTGGTAAAAACTGTAATCACAATTTGTTTTTCTCATATTGATCGATCTCGATTTTCGATTCATATTTGCTTAATCTTTTCAGAAACAAAAAAAATGCCATTCATGAACATAAACAAAACAAAACTTTTTAATAGGTCCCATTTATTTGATTTTTTTTTTAATCAATATTCTGCCTCAAAGTTTCTAATATCTTCTACAAAACGAGTTGTTTAAAAATGCAAATTAGGAAAGTTACATTGTGAACTTTTGAGGATAGAAATGTGATATTTTAGTCAATTATTTACTCATGTGGGCCTTTGTTGACCAAAATTTGTATTAGTTTGACTTTTTATACACGACAATCTTGTTAGCTGCATTTTTTTTTTCTTAATAAATAGATATTTAAGATAAAAACCCTGAGGTGTTGTGAGTGCAGATTGACTCAGATGTTTGGCCAGTCATTGAAACAGGTTTTAAGTTAGTTTGGTCATTACATCCCAAATATTACATTTAAAGACATGTTTGAATATTTTCCTGTTGATTTGACATCACATCATCAGAATATCATGATCAAGAGATGCAAAAAATTATCGAGATATCTACTTTAATCAATATTGCCCAGCACTAGTTGGAAGAAATGACTATCACTGTGTTACCTCTTTAAGACCCACAGTTGTAGGATACGTATATTTAATGTAAAACTTTTTGCTGAATAACAAATGTACAATCTGGTCTTGTTTTGTAAGAATGCAGCAGCCTTGGGACGACAGTGGGCTCACAGCTCCTCTCGAACAATCAGCTCGACTCTGAACTTGTGGTGGAGCCGATACGAAGAGTTTGTGGGAATCAATGAGGTCCGAGAAGCACAGACCAAAGTCACACAGGTCAGAATGTGGATATTATGGAACATCATCAAAAATATAACTTATTTAGTGCTCAATAGTCATGTCTTACACTTATTTTTGCCAGTGTCTCTCTACTTGAGCAATTTCAGCTTAAGCAAAACTGGTACATGAATTCTTTTGAAGTACATTTCAGATATTATATTTTTCTAATTTTTGCATGACTTTGTGGGATAGAACTTGCAGTAAATATTTACTAGTTTTATATCAGTGAAGAAAGCTTGTGAATAAAATTTGAAACGTAAATGTTGAAATTTAAAGATTGTAGTGCTGAGTTCTATTAGCATAATTCCTTCATCAATGACTTTGATAAATGATATTTTATTAAAAATACAGACAGAACTGACACATTTTTCTGACAATTTATTTATTTAAGCATTCAACAATATAAAAGTAGTTTTGGTTATAATTATTTGTCAAAAAATAACTATTATATAATCTATTGTGTATGACTTTAGGCTCTTGTTTATACTATGAACAGTTGAGGAATTATCTGTTCAGTAGAATGTTCAGTTGGTCCAATGTCAAAACAATGGAGACTTTAAATAGTTGAATACTAAACTTTTACGTGGCGCATTTGCCATTATTTCCATGATAACCATTGTTGCTTCCTGAGCCTTATATATTAGCTTAAAGCCCAAATGACACATGGCATTTATACATTTACTTGCAGTAAATACATACAGCTGAGTTACAATTTATGAAGAAATTCAGAGATACAAGTTTATTTGAGTTCCAAGACAGAATCCCTCCACATATGTCATCTAAATGCAAAGACAATTTACACACAGCTGACAGTTTCCTTGGAGTTTAAACAAAACTAAAGTGTTACAACGTTGTATTATTCATCAAATCGTAATTATTGTGTAATTTATGTGGCTTTTGGCCCAAATTTACAATGTGGTTGTCAGGTAGTCATATTTTCTAGACAAAATACAATTATTAAAAACCGCCAAACTGGGTTAAAACAAGCAAATGTTTTTTTTTTTTTTATAAATATTTTTATTACATTTTTCAAATTAAAAAAAGTAATCCCACATTCAAACCATTCACACCCACACACACACGGGAGGAGAGGTGCATACATTTTCATTAACATATAATAAAAAAATAATAATAATAATGATAAGGACTTATAAAGACAAACAAACCAAACAACTAAAAACGAGGAAAAATATAATCATCATCAACATAATCATAATAAAAATACTAATAAATGCAAAAAATAGTGAATATCTACAAAAAAAACAAAAACAAACAAGCAGTAAAAGAAATAAACAAAAAAAAAAAAAATCAAGTCCAAAGCTTATGTTCTTGTGGAGTTAATAAAGTTGAATAAGGGGTTCCATGCTTTGTCCCATTTGTGGACGTTGCCTGCATTAAGGAATCTATGTTTTTCCATTGTTATTATAGAGACAAGTTCATTCAACCAATTTCTAAATGATGGTGCAGATGCTGATTTCCATTCCGTAAGGATTAGTCTTTTAGCCACAATAGTTCCAACTATCAAAGCATGCCTCAAATGTTTTGAAAGCTTCTGTGTCTTTGTAGAGCATCCGAACAAAGCGAAGTCCCTGTCTGGTTCTAAATCCTTGTCATATACACCAGAGTAGAAAAAAAAGATACTAGACCAAAACTGTTGGATGGTAGAACAGTCCCAGAAAGAATGTAACAATGAACCTTCAGCTACTTTACATTTATCACACAATGAAGACACATCAGGATAAAATTTATGCAATGAGACCTTACAGTAGTAGAACCGATGAATCACTTTAAATTGCATTATTCTGTGTTTGCTATTGACTGAACATTTATGAATTAGAGAGAGTGATTGTTCCCATTGTTGTTGCGGTATAACAGTCTTCAGTTCTTTTTCCCATGCTTTTTTAACACAATCTGTTGAAGCATTAGATATTGTGAAACAGTTGACAAATTTAGATATTAATTTTCTGCTTTTTGGTGAACAATTTAGAGTTTCCAATAGTTTAAATTTTTCATTTAATAATTCAACATTTGGCATATTGTCTTTAATGAAGTGTTTCAACTGTGTATACCGAAACAAACTAGATTGTATAAGGTTATATTTTTCTCTCAATTCATTAAAGGTTGCAAGCCTGCCTCCAAACAAGATGTCTTTAATGCATTTAAGACCCTTGGAGTGCCATTTATAATAGAAATTATCTAATGTAGATGGAATAAAAGCATGATTGTTACAAACAGGGGTGTATGCTGTAATTTTAGGAATATTATATATTTTTTTAATTCTTTGCTTGTTTTAATTCTTAAAACAAGCAAATGTTTTAAGTAAAATCTTTAATATAATCATGTCCTGTATATTCTAATCATGTTACTTTACTGAAAAATGTATCTAACCTGTCATATGCACTTTAAACTTTACTAAAACTTTCAAACTGGAGACCAAAACTTTAGTAAAACCTTAAAATAATCAAAGTTTTAATAAAACGTTCACTTTAAGCATCTGTTTTCCCACTGTGTGTCAGGCGGAGGCAGACTTCATGGTGTCCCGGTCCGCAGTCCGAGAGGCTCATGTGAACGTAGATGCACTGCAAATCCGTCTGAAGGAAGTCCAAGAGCGTCTGGAACGAGTGTCCAGAGAAGAGCCGCATTATCTGGAGCTGGCGACCATTGAACACAAGCTGCTGCAGGTACCAGGGCTAAAACAGGACAAAAAACATGACTCAAGAACAAATATCTTTACAGCTAAAGAGCTATACTAAAGTAGTCTGTAATTAGGACAGGATCATGACTCAACTAGGATTAGAACTTAAGTAGGACTATTACAGTAATAATTAAGAAGCATAAATTGGCTAATAGTTTCAGATTTGGAACAAACCAAGATGAAAGGCTACAGTCAGAAACCATAATGTTCACTATTTAGTCTTAAGTCAACTCTTTAGAGACTGGAGTTCATTTTATACAATCCAGTAATTATAGAAGCTTCAGTCTGGCATATCCAAACTGATAGCTTTCTGTAATGTTTTGTGCAGCCACTGGTAAAGAGAATTTCCCAAGCTACTGAGGCTAAACAGAAATGAAGAACCTGTTGTCTGGAGACAGAGCGCCTGGAATGACTTGGTGTAGAATCACTATTTTGGTGCTCAAAGGGTTAAGCCTCTAATGTGGACTATAACATTTCTTTAATCCTTATTTAGTCCTGGATGTAGTTTCTAGTTTTGTCACAATGAATATGACAAGCTAATAAATTATCAGAAAGACTGAAACCAGACATAACCAGTAGAGATAAAGAAATATGAAGGTTTTTTTTTTTCATTGCTGATGCAGAAACTGACTGATTAGACGATTAAGAACCCAATGAACAAAAAGCTCTGTTGATATTTTTTGATAGACATGTTTGGACAATTTTCATTTTTTCTCCAAATCCAAACTTACCCACACTGTCTTGTTGTGTGTGTTAACATGTGACTCGCGGGAATGTTTGTTTTCTCCTCTTATTCACATTAAAGTGCTAAAATGAGACTTCATGTCTACTTCCTTAGGAGCAGCGTGGCCAAAACATTTTCTCAACCTTGCTTAGAGAATTAAAAGACACATTAGGCAAAATCAAGGGGAAGAGAAAAGGAGAGGCTGAGAGTGGAAAGCATCAGTGTGATTAGTTTGGCAGAAGGTGTCTGCAATCAGTGCTCAGTTATGAGTGGACAATACACGCTGATGTCACATAGAGTCTAGAAATGACAGTGGCCTTTGCGGCAAGACACAGCCAGTATATGGCATATATGTTTTAAACCTAAAACTTGCTAAATTTGCTCAACTTGCACTAATATGGCTAAAAAAAATACTTTTAATGGTAGGTGATTGTAATTAAACCCCATATACACAGTTTAACAACAACAAAAAAGTTGTTTTTGAGTTTAGCTTCACTTTTTAATCCTGTTCAGACATTGGTTCCTCATCAAAACCACAGCTGAAGTTTTTTGTCTGTGAGATGTTTTTTTTTTTTTTCTTTTTGTTTTGTTTTCTCCTGAGCCTCAGAAAACACTGTTCTGAATATCCCTAATCTTTCATAGATAGATCTTTGAGATTTCCCGCAGTGTTTTAAGTCCTTGAATCATCCAGACTCAATTTGAGCATTCTTGCAGCATTAGCATTCTGTATCAGTCAAGATCTATGTATTTGTTTCCCCTGTTTAAATTCTTTTGCAGTCAATCGATGGAGGTCTAAATCTACACTTTACGGTCACGTATGCTTTTCTTCATTGGTTCAACATGGCATTTAATGTGGGGGTGCTCAGGAACATAATATTTGTGCTTTAATCAGTACAAAAGCTTAACATAAATAATAGCATCCCCTTAGTTTCAACTAAACACGCCACGAGCTAATTCCTTCTCTCCTTTTGTGTTCCAGGAGGACCGGCGGCTGCGCTCGGCCTATGAACTCGCTGAAGGCTCAGAAAGGGAGAAGTTTGCATTGTTTTCCGCCGCAGTGAGAGAAAGCCACGAGAAGGAGCGAACAAGAGCGGAGAGAACCAAGAACTGGTCCATCATCGGGTCTGTGCTGGGGGCCCTCATCGGGGTCATGGGCTCCACCTACATCAACAGAGTCAGACTGCAGGTGAGAGCTGTCATTTACCATTATTACTAGTGGTACATTATTGAAACTCTTGTGCTGCTTTATGAATATGTTGCATTCGTGTGAGGATGTCATAAGGTCAGGTGGTGGGAAGGAGGTTTTATTTTTCCTTTTAACACCATTGTACTTGACATGAAATATCTAAAAAAAAAATCAAAAGTTGCTAAATCTGCTTATGTTTAGGATTATTTGAAAAGTAAGAATTAGATCTGAGAGGTTAAGTCATCTAGTAATGTTTTAATAAAATATAGAAATATAGTTAAAACCATTGACTAATGCAGCCTAAGTTAAAACATAATACAGTATTTTTGTGGACTCTGTCATTATCTGATTGGAGTTTGATTTGACTTTTTTTTTTTTTTTTAAACTGCTCAGGCCCAGTCCTTTGCAGTTGAAGTTGTTTTGGCCCAGGTTGTCATTGTAAATGAGAATTTGTTCTCAATCGAACTACCTCAGAATTTTTGAAAGTGCTAAAGTTCAGTACTTACTTAAGCAAAAGTACTTGTCTGAAAAATTATGTTGGTAAAACTGAAGCAGCTGAAACTGCTTCCCTTGACTAAAAGTACAAAAGTAACACTGCAAATTACTTAGAAGGGACCTATAATGAAGAATCTATTTGTCAAAATCTATTTTTCACTGCTGTTAGGAGCGAGACGTCCCGGTATGTTAACGGCCATAAGCCACAATGCTAACAAAACTACAACAGTAGTAGTCTTAGTTTGGTGAACAAAACAGAAAATGATAAGTAGTAGTAGTAAGGACATTGTGGACTAATTTCCACCTGAGTAGATACATTAACAGGATTTGTGCTAGGGGGAAACTGATTTTATGTTATTTTATAGTATAGTCCCTTTAAGTAAAGTAAAGATACTTAAAAAACAAAAAGCATTACAGTACTAAAAATACTTTGTTACGTGCCATCTTTGCTAATGACAGATTATCTTCTTCCTCCCTTCAGGAACTTAAGAGTTTGTTACTTGAAGCTCAAAAAGGACCAGAAAACCTACAGGAAGCTTTGCGCGTTCAAGCATCGAACCATCGAACGCAACAAGACGAACTCGGGTCACTCATCGGCCAAATGAGGCTCACTTTGCACAACTTCGCAAGCCACGGCAAAACTGCAGAAATTACACCTC
The DNA here is from genome assembly GCA_038363315.1 of Mugilogobius chulae. Classification (NCBI taxonomy): domain Eukaryota; kingdom Metazoa; phylum Chordata; class Actinopteri; order Gobiiformes; family Gobiidae; genus Mugilogobius; species Mugilogobius chulae. Next base: position 22,327,500 of record CM076400.1, on the reverse strand, counting down.
AAATTCAGTCAAATCCTGCTGCTATAAACTTTGATACAGCTTTGCAAAACCTCCACGACGGACAGCAAGTGATTCAGAACATCATAAACGGACTGAAGCAGAATTTGGAGTCAATACAAAATGACGTGTCTGGAGTGAAAAGGATAATGAGTGAGCAGAAGTTTGTCGCGAAGCCGGAAAAAGCGAAACGAGTAGAAATAGTAACGGGAGACATGTTGAAAGAAGAGGTTTTGGTGAAAAGCTTAGAGGACTCGCATAGAGGTTTGAGTGTGAGAATAAGAGACAGCGTCGTGCTCAATGCAGTGGTGGTTTATACGGCGAGTGCTTTAACTGTGTCTGTGCTGTATCTGCTGCTGAGAGGAGCCACGCCTTAACGACACACAGACCAGGGCTAAACTATGGAACTCCTGCACACTAGAGGATTTAAAGTCTGATATTTATACTGATTTGTCTGTCTACTTTTTCAGACAGGCAGGACTTGACATGTCCGGGTTAAAAACGACTTTGTTACAATTATTTGTCAGATTGTAAAGTTTCAACATGTTATGAGGAACTTTAAAGAGAAGCTAACACTGAACTCTACCCACAATTATATTAAAGACAGAACTGGCCGCTGGAAAAGCTTAGGAGAGGGTGAAAGGATGGCTGAGAGTGGAGAGCAACAGTGTAATTGGTTTGACAGCAGGTGCTTATGATCAGACATTTTCCTCTGTAGCGAGAAACTGGAATTTTGATCTGAAACTTGATAATTTGCTAAGTTTGCACTAAAGTTGCTCCTGCAAAACAGGCTTAGAATACTTAGAATAGTTTCTGCGAGGTCATATAAAGTTCTAAAGAGAAACGTTTAAATTTAAGGCCATAAGAAGGCTTAAATTTTCTCAATAATATAACACATTTGTTGCTTCTTTTGCTCTTATTTGGTTTTGGACATGTTGGAATGCTTGGTTGCTGTAGAAATTGTCTTAGATTTTGCATAATTGTGGCAAAATATAAATCTATATCTGAAGAAACCTCCTGGAAAAGAAGCAGCATTGTGAAATACTACCCGTCACAACTCACCAACTCACCAATAGGTCTTAATTGTCATGTTTTACGGTCTTAAAAAAGACCATCAAATCTTGACCACTGCAGAAACCTGATTAGACAATGCCATTTACAGCTCAACTGCCAAAAAAGTTGATTTAGTGTTAAGCTTCACTCCAAAGCAGCCTATCAGAGCAGCAAAAACTGTGCCAGGCTCCACTGCTTAGAAAACGGCTTTTTCATTTCATAAAAGGTGAAGGGTACAGTTTAAAAGCAGGTTTGATAATCTAATGTTGTAAGACAGATAATTGTTACAAAATGTCAAGTCTGTGGTCTTAAGATTTTGAAATTCTCTAGTGTGTGGCTTACTTAAAATAGGACTAAACTAGGGCATTAAATTGTGATTAAATGGGAACTATTGTAAAGGAACACAGTGTAATAATGAGAATGCTGTAAATCAAATACATGTTCTTTTGGTGATAAATATTATTGGAACGTAAATGTTTCTTAGTACACAGTGCTCAGAAATGATTGGACCTGATTAAACCACAAGACTGTAAGACTAGGACATGTGGCGTTCAGCAGCTAATGAGATCACTTTTTTCCAAACCAGGAGGTGTGTTGGGCTCTCTATAATAATGAGAGATCCATCCATTTGCCTGTGGTCTCTCTGAAGTCATAGATTCTTCTTTGAACTCTGCCTGGAGCTTGTACTTTCTGCTTTAGCGAGTCGAGAATCTCCCTGAGGCGCAGCAGGTCACAAGTTCAGTCCTCACGAAAGACACAGATATACTCAAACTAGAAATGGGACAGTTAAAAAGGTTCTCTCCCCAAACAAATAAAAAAAACATTTACTTTCTTTTCATAAGAGACATTTGGTAATTTCTTAGAAGTTTCTCCTGAAAATGCAATCAGACAAAAATTGCAGGAATTAACCATAATCTATCTGCCTCCTCCTCTAGATGAGAAAAATGAGCTGCAGCGCACAATCAAACATCACAAAACTTCGATATTTTACTTTTCTATTATGTATATCAAGATGTGTATGATAAAAAATATATTGCTCAGCCCTACAGCTCTTCCTCCACCTGTGCTGCGCTCACACACCTGAACCACCACCATCTGCTGCACCTAAATGATCCTTACTTAGCTTTTTTTTAGCATTTCCCTTTGACACTTTTCTGCGATTTGAACTTGTGATCTGTTGATTCCCCGAAGCAAATCAAATTGAGCAGGTTTATTGCAGAGGCTCAAAGCAGAACTAACGACTAAATCTGATAAGATGGAATTGTTTATTAGGACGCTGATAAGTAGCAAACTACCAACTTGAAAAAGACACTGAAGAACCAAGTGTTCAAGGCTGCTATGAGATGTGTTTAACAAAGTGTTCTTTATTAAAAATCATATGATTATTTTACACAATAAAGTAAGTTGTGTGCATTTTTTTCAATAATAAACATTTTTGAATTACATTTTTTTCTGAGATTTGTCCATTGATATATTATAATATCAATGGATTTGTCTTGAAGGCAAGTAATCTCTGTACAAACCACTAGAGGGCAGACCTGCAACATGCACAATAGATGATTGGCGTTTTAAGATTTATCACTATGAATCAATGAGATTTTTTTGTATCAGGGAACCCAACGCAAGTGGAAAGTCAGAGCCTCAAGTTCTGTAAAGAGTCCAGACGCTTGTTTGTACTCCAAATGGTTCAGAAACAGCCTCCATTTGAATTTTAGATAATTTTAGTCACACGTTTTAATGCCCAACTCCCCATCCACCCCTCTTAAAGTCATTGTAGCTAACTTTTTTAGTTGTAAATAAGTACATTTGGATTTTCCACTAAAAAGTATATCATAAATGCAGCACTTTGTGAAAAAAATGAGACAACTGAGCACTCTCTGAATCAAATAATAAAGGATTTTAGTTCTAATCATCAGTAGCCGAATGCAGTGTTCTGATTGGCTGAGCTTGGGTGGTCCTCTCCAGTTTCACTTTAAAAGAGAAAAAAGAGGGTTTTAAGTAAAAATTGCAACCTAAACTTAATACAAAATGATAATAACAATGTGTTGAAGAATTTATGAGAGAAAGTTATCAGATTTAAAACCTAAATTGTGTGTGAAAATCACCTACCCCACCTTTAAGTGGTTATTCTTTTTGCATTTTGTACACAGTAAATACACACACAGAGTTTTAGCAGGACTATGCTTTTACTTTTATTTATTTTTTACCCACAAAATGTGCTCGTACTTGCGTAGTGATCTTCAGTACTTCTGCCATCTCTGGTATTCTGCATGTTTTGAAAGACCTGAGAAAGAAGAGACACTTTGTACCTTTTGTATTTGTGTAGTGTAGTCTATATTTACTTTAGTCAAGAAAGAGCTGAGAATGTTCGTAAAACCCAGGTAAAACAGTGAAAGACATCTGCTGCAGAGACTCAAACAGGTCTGGGCAGATCTAGTCCAAGGGGCCCCACGACTTCAACAACTTTGTGTCAAACGTTTGAACCAAAGAGGTCCCAGATGTCAGAAATATGTGGTAAATTGTTCCATGTTATGTAATATCCAACTGTCATTTTCAACCTCGGGACCAACCTTTTCAACCTTGGTTCCTCAAGCAGAACATAATTTTGTTTTTTCTTATAATACAACAAATTCTCAGGTAGGAATTGGATGCTTGCTTTTGTGAACCACTGCAAGAGACTTAAAATGTCTTCAGTTGCCTGTATATTGGTAAAAGCATGGCAGAGACAATGGAAGCCTTTTTTTGAATACAGTAAAAAATACATTTAACATTTCTAAACAAATAGTAAACAGCGAGACACTTTGAAATGTGTTTTTGTAATTGATCTCGTCTCGTGAAGGTAACAAAGTCCTGATTCTTAAACATTGGAAAAACACCACCCGTGTTGGTGTAGAAATTCTAGACTGATGGTCAGAGCCTGGTGAATGAGACCAGACTTAAATTACCACCAGATGACAGCGCACATTCTGCAGAGGGACATTATACATATTGTGCTCAAAAAGAACATCGATAGAAATTGTTTTTGTTCTTAAACGGTCTAATTTTATCTGTAGGAGGACACAGATTATGTAAAATTAACTCTAATCATTACTGGTTCATCCAAAATACTGGTGGAGTTCTGTTTGTGAGATGCTATTCTTTCTCCTTTGAGCCTCAGAAAATTATGTTCTGAATGTTCCCATTTTGTCACGTCTGAGATTTTCTAATTTCATCCAGACTCGTTTTGAGTATTTTTGCAGCATTAGCACAGCAGGCAAGATAATTTCCCCTAATTTGATTTGCAGGCAATAGATGGAAATATAATCAATTCCTCACGTGGGAAACACATGTCTTTCAATTGTGCCTTACTACACATTTTTAAAGTTATAATTCAAAAGATAAGAACTATTGCAATAAATACATCACATTATATCATATCATATCATATTATGTTTCATCATCACTGATACGAGATGCACGGCAGAGAGGTCAGAGCTCTGGCTTCGAAATAAGGACATTGAGCCAAGTCAACATCTCATGATCTATCTGGATGGAGTTTGCATGTTCTGCCTGTGTTACCTCGTGTTCACTCCCACCTCCAAACGAATGAGAGAGTGTGGTTGTTCATTGTTCAGTGTTTCTCTGCCTAAGGCCCAAAGTCTCTGGAATAGGCTCCAGTACCTCCTAGGAACAAGCAGTAATGAATGAACAATAGTTTTATGTTTCCTGGTTTGCAAATTTCCTCACTGATTTTGACAATATAATCTTTTTCAGTTTTTGCAGTAATTTAAGCCTCATTTTACATTGTACATGCAGTACGTGTACATATAAGCTACTTTAGTCTGAGATAAAACTGCACTGTTTTCAGCCACAATCAGAAACAATTTGTAACCTTATTTTTTATATATAAAGTACTTTATTACATCCATTACTAATATTTACGCTTACAATAGTAGGCAAAGTCTTGATATTGGCTTTAAAAGAGGTCAATTTATAAAACGCACCATAAAATGCATTTTTATTGTAGTTTGCACATGCTTGGGACATTGCTCATTCTGTGTGCTCTCCAGAAGACTCTTCTATTTTATTTTTTATCAATATTTTTAAAAATGATAATTATGAAGCACCTGAAATGCAGAAGATAAAAAGAAAATAGTAACCTTCTTGTTTAGAGTGAAATCAGCCATTCTGGAATGAACCTAGCTCAGTTTCTACTTACAAAAAAAAAAAAAAAAAAGAATGTGATTTTTATGGCTCCACCAAAGTTCCCTAAAACTCACAAGTGAAATAACCTTTAGCTTTTTAAGAGATATTGTCAAAACACCAAATCTGGTAAATCTAGGGTCAATTTAAACACCTGCTTTGCTGCTTTTATTTCTAAAGATAATAATAAAAACATTTGCTAGTGCTCCTAAAGAAATGGTTTCAATTCGAAGTTTTGACAATTTTAGTCAGGTGTTTTAGAGAAACATGAGCCGACACAATAAGGGGCTCATTTAAACAATGCTGTCATTTTCCCGTTGTACAACAAATACAGGTAATCTTAACCGGTAACAAACGTGAACACCAGAGCCACCTCAGCAGCAGCCTGGAGGTTAGACAGAAGAGCTGCACTTGGACTAAAACCCAGACTGAACAGAACACAGCAGCGTGACACCTGTTTGTTTGTCTTCTCCGTGTGATCCGTCGACCAAAAGTGTTTGAAACCTGAGGCAGAAACTCGACACTGGGAACTGGATCCAGGGCGAACAGGAAATACACCTTTGTTTTCTGTGAGAGACAAAAACAAGATGACGTCTTTGTGTGGCACTTCAAAAGTCTTATCTACACATAAGAAGAAAAACAGGTTTTTAAAGAACAGCACAATTTATGTATAAAAGTAATCAATTACCATTTCACATTCAAATCTGTTTCATAATCAAAAGTGTACGGATGTGATGTATTTAAAAAACCAAATGTAAAACAACACTGCATTTCAACTGTTGGAGTAAAAGTCTGGAACAGCAAGATCAAGATCTCAAAGACCATAAAACGCTAAATCGTAAAAGAAAAGTATAAAATAATACAGTAAATTAAATGCTGATTTATGATTATTATTTTCTTAAATACTGCATGTTGAATGTAGCTGCAGGCCTAATAAGCTATGGCTTCTGCCTATTCTTTTCAGACTGTTTGTTGTTGATTGTATTTTAGTTTTTTGGCTTTCTATGCTCAAGACAGAAATGTGTGGAAAAATAAACTGATTGATTGATTAACAACACACAAACAGCAAATATTCATATTTTTGTATAAGGCTTAGCTTTGACTGTGGTGTTTGTTTTCCACAGTTATATCTGTCATGTTATAGTTTGTGAAGTCGGAAAAATCTAATATAAAAGATATAAATTGCCTAAAATACAGCTGTGTTTTAACACAAATAAACAATATTTCATCAAAAATGCAAAGACAACTGGTTTGAAATTAGCACATTTTTCTGAGTTTTACCCGCATATTAACTAAAAAAAAAAGATGTTAACATGTGTTGCTCGTTGTCAGATCACTACTCTTGCATAACTTGTAAATTTTGGTCTTTGTTTACAAAGTAGTTGCTAGGTAACTGAGGTACAATTATCTCTACAGAGTTGCAGCTGCTGCGGCTCATGCCCAAGATGTCCGTCTGTCACTGGCCTAGTTCTGGTTTGTCTCATACGTACATACGTATCATCTCTCACGGCTTCTTTCATTCAGTCATTGTCTACAGGGAGAACTATTCCAGTCTTGTTAATAATCCAATATTTGGTTGACACAAAGCAAGTTGATCACTGACAAATGTATGAAAGTATTTCTCTCTATAGGCTCTAAAGTATTTTTCTCCATAGGCTAAAGTTGAAATAATAATAAACTACCTTTTGACAAAAACTTGGTATCAATATGAGGTGCTGAATATTTTTAGATGACTCAGTCACATTTTACTTTACTACATTTTTGCATTTCTTTAGTAGATCTGTATACATTTTTAACCTCAGCATCAAATAGGATGAGGATGGTAAATACTAAGTTACTAACTAAGTGGGTTTTATTGACAGAAGATCATTATTAGAGGTACAAAGTTGATTTTTACATATAATAGCACTGTAACAGGTCATATTGCAATTAAAAATATATATTTTTAGAAAAAAAAAAAAAAAAAGTCAGATTTTTAGCCTTCTTTCTGTCTTTAAAGGTAAACTCACCCCCTAAACTCCACCCACAAACACATTTCAAACACAGCAAACTCATTGAAAAGCATTGGGAAAAGGGGAAAGGAGGGGCTCAGAGAGGAGAGCAGCAATGTGATTGGATTGACAGCAGGTGTCTGCAATTAAAGCTCGATTTTGAATGGACAATGCACTTTGAGGTCACATAGAACCTGGAGCTGACATGAGACACACAGCCAGTTTGTGACTATTTTGACCTGAAACCTGCTAATTTGATCAATTTGCACTAAAAATGCCCAAAAATAACTCAGAACAGTAGACAATGCTATTTAAACACCACATACATAGTTTAACAGCAAAAAAAAATTATTTTAGGGTTTAGCTTCTCTTTAACTGACTCACACTGTGATGTCACTGGGTGAAACCTGCTTAAATAGCCAAAACTGCAGACAAATACCATTGGTAACAGTAGTTATTGGTGGAATTGCAAAAAGCATGACACATTTGTATGATCCCGTACGTCTGTTAAAACTAACTTTGTGGCCGGTTTGTTTTCAAACTTTAGGGGAAAAAATATCAGAAATTTCTTATTTTGGCTCCATTTAGTCTGTGTTGTGTCTCACATAATTTTCACACTTTTTTTTAAAGGATTTAGGGGTCTGGGTTCTTATGGGTTAAAAGGTTTATGAATATCTTTGTATCTTTGTTTGTTATCAATCACAATTAGTCAGTTAGTTGTGGAACGTTTGAGAGGAGTTAACGTTTCCTGTTCATCTCTAAAATACATATTCACAATAGCGGTACCTTTTTTGTGATGTTTTGGCCACAGAGAAATTCTTTAAAGTGATCCAGATTTTCTCGTGAGTTCAGTGAAAAGTTGATGGTAAAAACAGTCGTCGTAAACAGGATGTGCAGGTGAGACACAACTTTATGATGTTAATGATTAAAACACTTTATGAGTCACGTTTGTTGTGGCCCACATTTCTCTGTTTACAGATACAAAAAAATCTTTAAATATGTTTTATTATTCTGCTGTGTCCAAGTCATTTTTCTTGTGGGTCACTAAAGTTTGTCTTTATTAAATTAACATTTTCTAATGATGGTGTTGTACATGTTTACGTTGTCAAAAGAAGACATTTTAACAGACACAACAACAACAATAATCAAACTGCGTGACCCTGAAAGCTTTGTCAGTGTTTGTGTTATTTATCTGGTTTTCTAATACGGTTTTTTAATCTTTCTTTTTTTACTTGTCAGATACAAAATCAGTATTCAGCAGAGTTGTAATCATGTTTTCCGTTGACTGTAGGTGTTTTTTCCTATTTGAATGGAACCAAGTTTTAGTCGTTTAGTTAATTAATCGGTTTATAGAGTTTTAGTTGATTAAATTTTGTATTAGTCAATTAATTATTTTATTTAGAATATTATGATTTACATTGAAAATCCCGACTGGACTTGAGGTCTAATCTGCCTTCTTAGTTTTACTCTTCATTTTTGTGTACATAAATTCCATCTCATCTTTAGTTTTTTCAAGCACTGTTTGGGGTAGAAAAATGGTTGGATCAAAAAGATACTTTATTGTTTAAGAATAGTTGCCACGCCAATTTTTTTGTCGATTTATCAGTCGATGGAGCACGCCTTTAGTCGATCAAGAATTTCTTTGGTCGACCACAGTTCTACAATTTATTGTTTTGCAAATCTCAAGTAAGTCTTAAATCTTTGGCCTCAAGTCTGAGTCAAAGTCCCAAATCAAAGAAAGACAAGTCCAAGTCCAAGTCCCAGTGCTCACTAATCCAATTGAGTCTAAGTTGTCTGTTTTTATCAGGTCTTTATGTCAAATTGTCAAATACAATAGACTAATTTATGACATTTTTTATTATAAATTTCAGCTCACAAAAAAGAAGTGGTGAGGAACATGTTACAGTTCATTTTTTTAAGTGAAGCATCAAGTTGTCCCTATTAGGTCTCAAGGCTCCAAGTCGAGTCACTAAGCTTCAAGTCTCAAGTTTGAGTCAATTTGATCAAACTGAGTCTCATCAGAAATAGTGACTCAAGTCCAACACACTGCTGACCATATATACAGTCTATGCTGCTGACGTATGCTGTGATGTCACCTGCATGACCTCTATATTTAAAAAGCGTTCACAGTCCGAAGTGACAGTGGCCTCTTGTCCCTCATTTTTCGGACAGGGATCAGAGAGCTGGAGGTGAGCGGGTTCACACAAGGGATTAGGTCAGAGTTCAAAGGTCACACATGTGAGGCCCCTGTGTCTAGACATGTGCCAGAACACTGCCCATCATCTACTACACCAAGAGCATCAAGACAGAGCATGATTTAAAGTTAAGACAAGTGGATAATTATTTACATTTTAGACCCAACATGTGCTACAAGTCTTAATCTTTCAAATAATCATGTAGGCAGGGTTAGGTGGTAGGTGAAACAAGACTTTTCTTAGCACTTAAAGGTGCATTGTGTAAGGTTCTGGAGGTTAACAGTCATGTACACAAGTAAAAAGTAGAACTAGAAAGTTAAAACAGTACATTAGAACGTTGTTAATAGGAGAGATGTGAGAAAGTCACCTTTGTGCAAGTGACAAGTTAGTCTCAAGTCATCAGGGTAAGTCAAGTTAAAGATTTTTGCCAACTAAGTCAAGACATTGCATTGGCATAAAGGCCTTTACATTATGTGAATGTGCAATGTAAAAATGCTATGATCAAAGTTTTAAATATTTTATTTCTTTACATCTGGTTTGTTATTGCAGTGTTTTGAGTCATGCATTACCTTGAATATTTACCTTACATTACCTTTGTATATTTTCCTTGTTTGCGTTTTTCAAAACAAGTCATTCTCAGGTTAAATCAAGTCATTAGTATCAAGTCAAGTCTCAGGTCGCGAAAGGTCAAATCAAGTCTTTTGGGTTCATAAGCCAAGTAAGTCACCACTCATGAAAAGTCTTGAGTCTAGTCAAATGAGTCTCCCACCTCTGGCTAATAGTCAGAAATGTCACAATGTGGAAAAAAAATGATAAACAAAAAAACAGAAGGCTTCTCCAGTCCATTTTGTAAAAAATCTTATTTGTATTATTTTTTTAATGCATCAAAGAAAGGCAAATGATAAAACATGCTTTTATTTGTTGATCTCTGAAATCTCTAGAATCCGATAAGAAGCTGGTGTGGAGGTTTAGTGCACACTGCCCTGGACAATGACCTCTTGTTAGTTGACACACATTTTCATTCTTTACAGGACAAATCAGTCACTGGTTCATCTGACACGTGTTAAGATCAAAGCGTTTTAAAGTTATGACAGGTCAAGGTTTGGCTGGATCGATTCTTTATGTTGTACATGCAGAGATATGGGTTAGAGCGGTCGTAATCAAGGTGGTGGAAAGTAACCAAGTACAAAAGTGAAACTTTACATCTATACTTTTAATTTTCAAACATTTTACAGGGAACACTCCTTACTTTTACTCCACTACATTTGAAAGAAGATAGGAAGATAAGCAAAACAGAGCCTATCAGTGCTTGGAGGTAGGACCAAGTCACTGTTCTGCAAAGCTTAAGTAAGTCTCAAGTCTGTGGCCTCAAGTCCAAGTCAAGTTCCATGTCAAAGAGAGACAAGTCTATGTCAAGTCACTGACCTTGAAGCCCAAGTTGATTCCTAATTCTTAGTCAAAATAATGACTAAAATCTGACTCGGATCCAAGTCACGACTTGCAAATCCACACCAAAGTGCTTTATTGCAGAGAGAATTGATGTTTTGTCCTTAAACAAGACACTAAGAAACCTCACCCCAGTGTGTACAGACATACTATTCTTAAAATGTACTAAACAAAACATAAAATCATTTTCTTCTTTTCCAGATATATTGTTAAAGTCTATGAAAGTGAAAATTGGCAGTGTTGCTTCTACATCTAATAATATATTGTCTGTCTGTTTAGGAAGTGCAGTTGTTTGTGTTGTTTGTTGTTAGCATTTAGGTTCTTAATGTCATGAAAAATATTTAAAACACCCTCTTAACATTTTAAGAAAGCAAACATCAGGCATAGCACCTTAGAAGCAGTTGTAAATGTGGAGTACATTTAGCACAATGTAGGAGAAACATGCATACATGTTCACTAATTTGTCCTTTACTGTTACATTTTTAATGCACCTGAGCCTCTTTGATGTTTGGTTCTCCTGCACTAAGTGTCATGGCCATACCAGCTTATCTTGTCAGATCTCAGAAGCATGTTGGGCCAGACAGAACTTGGATAGGAGACTCTTGGAAGAACCTCTGGTACAGTGAGACAAATAGGAGGAGCAACCCGTTTTTGTGTACTTTGGCAAGACACTTCACCCACATTGCCTAGTCTGGATCTGGTTGGTGGGGCCAATGATATAAAATGGCAGCCTCGTTTCTGTCAGTTTGCCCCAGAGCAGCTGCGGCTACATTGGTAGCTTATACCACCACCGAGTGTAGAGTGAATGAATAATGCAAAATGTGAAGCGTCTTTGGGCGTCCTGAAAAGTGCTTTAGAAATCCAATGCATTATGTGAGTTGTTTGTGCATTGATGTGTGGTTTACAGCTGAGATACAAGCATCATTTCGTTTTATTCTATAAGTGGTCTTTGACTTTTTTACTGGCACGTATATGTCTTCTGTTATTACAGGATCTGTCCTGGTTTAGGCCTGGTTTAGTCCTGACTTCCTGAGTCCGGTGAGCAAGGCACTGAGGCGTAACTAGCGTAATCTCAGCGTCTTTGGTGCGTCACGGCGAACAATGGCGTTACATAATGATATTTATGTAAGAACTAATCCTTACAATCACTGCACCTCCACAGCCCCATGAGACAGGACCAAGAGCTTGACCAGGACTAAGTCAGGTCTAAACTGGGACTGAACCAAGTCTAAAAATGGGAGCAATCCAAAATTAAGATGGGGACAGGAGTCTGTCAGATCACTTGTGTTACAGGAATTCATCAGAACAAAGCCAATAGAAGTGAAATGACCCAAAATACAGACTGAATCAAAACTGTGCCCAACCCAGACAGACATTTGTCACTTTTTTGTGTTTTTTTTACAGTGGCCATTGTAATTTCCATTTTATGATTCTAAAAACAATTGTTTTTGCTTCAAACATCTGATGCTCAAAGTAAATTTACTTGAAAATACAATAATCACTTAAAACTAAAATAAACTTGTACTTTAAATTGTCTCTCTTTTTAAAATTCTTTTGTCTTGTCTTTCCTGCCACAGCCTGTTCTCAGAAACGTTTTGTTTAGAAAAGCAAATCCCTGTGACGTATGTAGTCTTTGCAATAAAATAAACCACTTCAGACCAAACCAACCATAAAACAAATCAATCTTTCTCTCTGTTTCTGTCTTTTTCTCTCTGTCATCATTGACAGCTAGTGGCATGTCAGGTCATAGTTTATACAACAATAGAAGTGAATGTTTCAGCTGTTTTTTTATCTTCAAGTCAAACCATTTTCAATGGGACAATTTATCTATTTGTTTGTTTATAAAAGCTAATATGATGAATATGGACATTTAGATTTAACATTCACAAAGTATTTGTTTATAAATGTGTTTTTAAGTGAAAAATTACCAGCAAATTTTTTTTTTTTTCATCGGAATGTTCATAAATTCATGCTATGCATGAAAAAACAGAGCTATAGAACAGGAGGAGGCTTTAAAAGACCAATCACATTTGCCTGGGATCCAACAAAGCCAATGTTTTTACACTTCTGTGAAGAGTGGGTCTGGTCACCAGTCTGGCGTCCTCAACCAATTCCACAACATACCACACAAATACATTAGTTTATTTACGTGATGCACATAAAACAAAAATATCTTATTGATTGTCTCTCATTTAGTCCAAAATCAAACTTTTTTTTTGATTCACACAGAAATTCTGCAGAAATCCACAATCTTTTTCAGTCTTTGGGTGATTTGTTTTTACATAATGGACAATGCGCTTCGCTGATTGGCTGATTCATCTGTCATTCATTCCCACGGAAACTTGGGAGGTAGCCAGAAAATTAATTTTATCATGTGGCCTGGATGGATTTTTCAGGCAACAAGCATCTGCCAAAATAAGGACACCGTTTTTATAGCAACAAAAATATGTAAAGACGTGCTTTTACTCAAGTCTGTTTTTTGTTCAAAAAGTTGCATGGTTGGTCATGGAAGAGCATTTATTTTGCAAAATGCACTTTTTTGTCATTTCTGATGAAAACATTGCTTGCAGCTGAAGTTTTGTCTGCGAGATATGTTTTGCTCCCTCTCACAAAACACTGCTCCAAAAACACTGTTAGGAATGTCAACAAGATCTTCTGCACTGTTTTTAAGTCCACACATCATACAGACACTTTCTGAGCATTTCTGTAGCATTATATCAGGAAACATCAATCTGATCATGTGTAATCAGGATTCCAACTTCAACTACTATTTTGTTTTGTCAACTCACATTGGGTAGATTAATTGCTGCGGCCCCAACGATGGGCTTTACAGAGATGAAAACAAGTTACAGCAATGTCTTAAAACAGAAAGCTGAAAATCACGGCTTTGTTAGTAAATCCTTGTTTTTTAGAAACATACTGTCATTGCAAACTTATTGTAATCTTAATTATCTTTATGGAGATCAACAGTGGAAGATTACCAGTAATTTGCTCCATTGTAAAGATTTCAAAAAATAAAAATATTAAAGGGGTCTTATTGTGTTTTTTTTATATTTAGTAAGAATCTAGAACATATGTAGATCAGTAATTTACCTTTTGTTCATTGTAAAACACAAAGCTGATCTAAAACAACCTAAAAATAGGAATAGATCTATTGACTTCCTGTTCAAAACTGCAGAACTGATAAGCCCCGCCTCTTAATTTCAAAATGTAACTGTAAAAAGCAACAGATTTTTAAAAACAATTTTTTATTGTTGGAAAGTGTCTCTGGGACAGTACTGAACCACATAAGCTTCACTTTGAGTATTACCGTAATTTCTGCCCTATTGAGCGCACCTGCATATAAGCCGCACCCACAAAATTTAAGTAAGAAAAATGATAAAGTACATGTATAGGCTGCATTGCCTTATAAGCTGCATAGTTCAAAGTTTCTGAAAAAAGTAGCGGCTTATAGGCCAGAAAGTACGGTAATCTCTTGAATTATAACAAGTAAATACAGTAGGAGGGGATAGGTGGTAGGTGAGAATGGGGATTTCTGAGCACATGAGCTCCAGCTGAAGAACAATATAAGATTACTCAAATATGCAGGAATCAATTCAAATATAACTTTGACTAAACTAATGATGAAGGAAGGCCATTATAACAAGGTCAAAAACTTTAAAAAGTGAATTTGACACAATAGGTCCCCTTTAAAAGTTTAAAGACATATTCTGGGCTATTCTCGGTATGTGCTAACTCCATTATGGACACGCTCAAATGAGTCTTCTTCAACGCCCGGCCCTGCAGATCGTTATCGCCACGGCAACTGTCAACACAAGCGCCACTCAATCATTTATCATTATGTAAGCTATTCATAACTATTATCACGGTATTATACCTCTTCATCCATAAAGATTAAATCATGTTGAACTTTCAGTCACTCCCAAACTTACTCAGTGAATTTCAAAGCAAAGGTTTGCCCAGAATTTCAAGATTTTTTTTTATTTATTTATTTATTTTTTTCACAAGAAGCAGAAAGTTAAACATTTAAAAGTCGTCATTATGTTTTTTGTTGTTGTTTTTTCCTGTTATTTCTAACCTGGCATTCATGGATTATAAATCTACTGTTTTACATATATTTTTTAAAGCTCTATTCTTAATTTATCCAAACCAATTATTAACATCTTCTGGTACTACTACTACTACTACAAATAATAATAAAGGCAATATTTTTATTTTATTTATTTTTCTTACTGTCCCATGCTTTCGTAATGTTTAGCAAAAACATAGCCTACACACTCATAAAGAAATACATTTATACAACTCAAGTTACTCAATAGACAAAATGTTATAACAGGATACAAGCTATGTCTCTGTGTTTACAAGCTTATGACTTGTTTAGATCGAACCGTAAACAGTGGTGGAAAAATACAACTAAAAGCAAAGAAGACTTCTAAATATTTCCACTGCACTGGGTTAAACTTGCAGACATGTTTTTCAAACTAGAACATGCAAATAAGTCTTAGTGAATATGTTAAGCACAACAGAGTTTAATCAGATTACACCCTGTACTTTAACTTTATAATTTTAGAAGAAAAAAATATGTTATCAGCAATATGTTGTAACAATAGTGCATTAAGGAAAGAAAAAGTATATAGCAGTCAAGAACACAATTCCAATCTTCACTAGCCTAATTAATCTCGTAGTTTCAATTTAAAACATGGAAAATTACTCTCGTTTTTATCACACGAGTCAAGGCGAAGGTCGAGGTATTTATGACTGAATGGAATTAAACAAAGACAGAAAAAAAACTGCTCTGAAATGTGTAATATAGTTCACTGATGATAAGGGGTATGGCTTTGTGATAGTAGTAAAAAAAACAAAAACACTTAACATTGATAGCAAAGTCAAGTTGATAAACAGTGAAAGAGTAGCTGAAATACAGAGTAACCTTCGGCCTATTTAAGTGAATAAAATATGAGTCAAAGTATGGTTTATATCTATTAGTGTGCATAAGAACGAGACACACATGCCTACTATTTGGTTATATTAATCAAATAAAAAATAAATAAACAACAAACATTTTTATGTCAAAAGAAAAAGCATAAAAATACACAAACTACCATAAATAAATGAAGAAATACAATAATCAACAACAAGTAAGCCAGAAAATAAAAATGTTTTAGACAAAATGTACTTAATTCAGATGAATACAGCTATTTTAATCTCTAAATCTTAAACAAACTGCATTGAGTTGTTATTACTACTTAAAATAAAACTTACTCAAATATTCATTTAAAAAAATGGTAATTTGGCCTCGTTTTAAGACTTATCACAAAGACTTTTCGAGAATTGAGGTTGCCCGGGTGACAGCGTTGGAACGGGGCGTGACCTGACCGGCAGGAGCGTACGGCAGCGTGCGTTCTGATTGGTCGAGCCTGACAGACGGCAGCGGTATATAAACACGGCTAGGGCAAACGCTACGGGAGATTACATGCTGAGAAGAGTACAAAACCGCATGTAACAGTAGGAGGAAACGAGAAACAAACGGCGAATCGAACACGTTTGGCGTGAGTTTGAACGGAAAGCGACGGGAAAGTAGTCGGTAATCATCGGAAAAGGCCGTGAGAGCGAGAGGAGGACACCGCTGCACCGCTAAACGTGAGTGAAACACCGGGGGCTTTGTAGGAAGCGGTAGCCGGGGGGAAAGCACAGGACCACGGCGGGATGAATGACATCAATCGGAGGCGTAACTTCAACCCAAACCTAAAAGAAGAAAGAAAGCCAGTGCAAAAGTTAGACAATAGATTTAGTCATGTATCAACAATGCGTTTTTCGCTAAACACGTGCAGGATCTAGTTAATGCAGGCGAAAGTTAATAATAAAAAGGTTGTGCAGATTTTTGACTACTTGCTGCATTAATGAAAGAAAAACTACATTATTTTCTGTTAAATGTATCTAAAATGTCAGAATTGAGCTTGTAAGAAATCTACAAAACGTGAAAAATAATAAGCAGCTTTAAAGCGATTGGCTGAATTGATAATAAGTTGATAATTTGTAATCTATATACTTTGACTAGTTTTCAATGGGAAAAAAAGAAAAGAGTGGCATGCTTTCTGTAACCCCGGCTGCCTGGAGGCGGTGGGCGGGGTCTGTCACACACAAGGCCACACCCCCACGTTTCATAAATATGACTTCATACAAGAGCGTAGAGTGTTAGATAAGTCACGTTGGAGTTTATTTAATGAGCTATGAGTCACTTTTAAATCGTTCTAATGTTAGAGCTAGCCCGAGGATATGCTAAGAACACAAAAAGGAAACTGATTTATTGAGATAATTTGTGTTTCTATCAAAAGTGGATAGGAAAAACTGAACAGCCACATTTGGCCTAATTGCTCTTTCAATTAAAATACTACTAAAACTGTTGAAAAATGCAAATCAGTATAAGAAAGACAAGTGGAGAGACAGACTGAAACAGCCTGCCTACAAAAATATGCAAATCGTAAAATAATATGTAGTTTATGGAACTATATGAGGTACATTTTCATTGTTGGATCAGGACCAATATAACGGGGACAGCCTTTGATATCACAAAAAGTAATCTTGAAAAAGTGGGTGTGT
Organism: Mugilogobius chulae; assembly: GCA_038363315.1. Taxonomy (NCBI): domain Eukaryota; kingdom Metazoa; phylum Chordata; class Actinopteri; order Gobiiformes; family Gobiidae; genus Mugilogobius; species Mugilogobius chulae. The sequence continues at coordinate 22,310,036 of CM076400.1, read as the reverse complement.
CTACTAAGGAATAACACACTGCAGAATTATCCGTAATGACAGACATAAATGCTGGCATAACCTACAAAAGTTACTCCTAATTGTACAAACCACCAAGCAAACAGAATATTAACACAATAATTGTTGTTTAATGTGGATTCCCTTTCGAGCAGTCAAGTGGGGCATTGTTTTTGGGGTACATACTGTATAATTAAATTACAATTAGCAATAAGGCAATCTAAATTTCATCTAAATAAAATATATCAGTGTCGCTTTGAGCTTATATGCGTCAAATTTCACTACTTGGACCAGTTTTCTAAGTTTGGACATCCCTGGTATAAATATTTAGTTGAGGTTATCAGAAGTATTAAAAAAATATACTATTTCTTGGTATTATATAAGTAGGGACAGTGCTTTGTTTTGGTTCAGTTACACTGGTTACTCTAGCACCACGAGTGCGTAGTAATTGAAATCCAATTACAGGTCTGGAGCTACAGATGGCCCTGGGGTCACTGGGCTGAAGGCATTTAGGTTAGAGGAAGACACGCTTTCAGTAATCAGCTCTTTCTTCAATAAATGAGTAGTAAAAATATCTAGGTATATATATATAATTTTAAAAAATGCATAAATATAGCATTAACTCTAGAGTGAAAAGATATACTGTGTAAATAATAGTCTGGGGAAGATGGCAAAAAAAAAAGATTCATTCATTTTTGTTATTAAAAAATATTGTATGACTTGTAATAAATAGCGAAACAGCAATTTAACTACTGTCATTTAACACCAAAGTTTTAAAGTCAAATTTATTGTTGGTCTAATCATCTCTGCTCCAAACCACATTACATTTGAAAGATTCCACCAACAACATATTTTGTCAATTTTCTTGCCATATACTGTAAATTACATTAACTCTACTTTAAGCGTATTTTGTAACAGTTACATAATATTTTCCACATACATGTTAAGGTGCTGAACCTGTTCTATTTAATGTCTTAGTTAATTAATCTTACCTAATGAATTCCTAACATCTCAATTATTCTTCAAAGATTTCAAAGATTAGAGTCAAAACACTTCCTGCTTGTGAAAAGTAAATTGCTTTATAATTGGCATCAGACGGCCACATCAATCTCATTTTCACTCTTCCATCTCTGCATATCAGCAAAGTAATTTTAATGTTTTTGTTCAGTGGGATATAAAATCCCTCAAGTTTTCTTAATTTTGTAGTTCTAATTTGTGTTTTATAAATTGTATTGCCTCTTGCCTATTTGATATTCTTTTTTGCATTTGTTTTAGATAGTAGTTATGTTCTCTGTTGTTTGTTTAAGGGTTAATGTCATTGCTCTATAATGTCAGACCAAATTTAAAGTAATGAAACCATTGTTTATGCTGGACTTGAATGACCCTGCAGTGCATCTTGGGAACTGTAGTGTTGTTGGGCCTGGCTAATTATAAAATGAAAGGGGAGCGGCTCTGTTTGCTTTTGCTGGACACACAAAGTGCACAGTCATTCTGACATCAAAACCTCACATGACCAGGACCGGGAAGAGAAACTGAAAGTTGCACAGCACATTAAAACTGGGACTAAAACGGGAACTAAACCAGGACTAAAACAAGTCTATGTCAGCAATAAACCAGGGTCACAACAGGAGAATGTGTGTGTGAACGCAGCCTAAACCTAGACAGAAGGAAGAAGTTTGCATGTCCCTGATTGGCTAGTCCATCTGTCAATCACAGCCACCATAATTTGGGAGATGAATGTGATGATCAGGCGATATATTATATGCTAGATTTTTTGCTTTGAAAATGACAGTTGGTTGCGTAAGTAAAAGTGGCTTTGATTAGATTTGAACTGATTTCTTTTTTTAAACTTTCAAAAAACAATATGAAGAGAATATTTTTTTTTGATACATTTTATTTGTTTTAGTTTACTTGAACAAGACTAACCAGTGCTAAAAAAAATAAAAGTAAACTTGAACTAGGCCCAAAACCTTTGAACAGAAGACGCGTCTTGTGACATGAACATCCTGTTTTTCACATGTGTGTGTAAACTGGCTAATCCTGTTTAAGCTTCAACTTAATCGAAACGCATGGGATTATCTTTTGTCAACACCAGTGCCACTTAAAATTTGCATTGTAAAATTAATTTGCATTTTCAAACAAAACATTAAGATTATAAATTGCACATGTTAAGACCTCTGAATCTGCAGAAAAAAATGATACAGAGCCAGGTGTAACCAAAAGAAAGAGAGATTAATACAAAGTTTTTTTTTGTTTGTTTTTTTACCTTTTGAGTAAATTTAATTTAGAGTTTTTGAGTACCGGTTTTTGTCTTAAATTTTCAGACTTAAAATCAAGTTTGGAATGAGAGGTCAATAAATTATAATTTTTTTTCTAAATTGTATTCAATCCCTGATTGTAAAATAGAAATAGTTTTCTCAATCATTATCACTACAATAGTTGAAGGTTACGTCTATTTGGACAATGTAATATTATATTAAGCCCTACTGGGGCACTACTGGACATGTTTTTGTGGTAGGGGAAATCAGAGCACCTGGAGGAAACCTACACAGACACAGGAGAACATTCAAACTCTACAAAGAAGGGCCTGGGTTGTCTGTGAGTTGAATCCAAAACCTTCTTACTATGAGGTCAGAGCACTAACCGCTGTGCCACACAATTCATCCATCATTTATTAAGACAGAGTTTATAAAGGCCTTTATTCAGCTCAAAGGCCTGAGCAGTGAGACACTGTCTCGCTGCGTTTTCTTTTGTAATTCACTGTGGTCTAGTTATGACTCACTCAGTGAAAAAAAAAAGTACCATTGTAATAGGTTAACTGACTATTGACCAGGAAGGGCCCCTTTCTAATAGCTAAAGAAAAAATAGAAAACATGCATTCCTTAAACAACTGATATGAACAAGTTTTTCCTCATTAAATGTATGTGTTGAGAGATGCCAGTAGTGTCACGACCTCTGGTTTACTTTCCCTTTTCTAAAATGATTGAACTCCTACAGTATGCAGACAGTTTATAAGATCACCCACGCAAATAGTTTCTTTGCGTAACATTACATAACGATACAGTAGTGTGATATCAGTGTCTTTTTCTTTGTTCAATCACTAATCTCTCCTTAACCTTTCAGTGACACAGGACCTTTGTTGTTTTGACGGATGCTCAGCTCAACAGTGACTCTGCAGTTTTCCGCTCTAGTGTGTCTGATTTGTCACGTATCCTTGAAGTGCTGCACGTGAAAACCAATGTGACTTTTACTTTTTTAATGTCGCGAGCCAATACAAACAATGACAATGGAGCTTCCTGGTGACTCAAGCCAAGATAAATTTAAGATACAATGATGAACTAAACAATTCTTGCACAGACAGTGGCTCACGTGGCAAAGATTTTATACAGTTTAAATGACTTGATCAGAAATATGTTTTAAGCATGTCTTTAAACTTTTAATTAGGTTGCATTTTCTTAGTGACTAGACACATTACATGTTGTACTACAACAAAACACATTTAAACATAATTAATTTAAGTAACCAAACATCTGTATTAAATATTTTTCATCTGCAGAAAGTTGTGGTGTCATGTCAAAGCAACCCATTGTCAGGAAAATGTGAAATGTAATGATCGTAAAAGTGCAGAAACATTAGGTTGAAGCAGTCCAGTGTAATGTCACATACTGTATAAACTGGAAATGTCATTGCAATGAGACGGTCAATTTGACCTGTTTTGATCTGCAAATTTGCTTAGTTTGCACTGAAACTGCCAAAAAAAGACTAACTTTAACGCCCGCCAGAATTGTATTTTATTCCAACTTTTCTCTTGCAGATGAGTAAAAAATCAAATCAGCAAAAGTCAGAAATATTTTGGAGTAGAAGTAATAACATTTTTAAAATGCTTTTGATTAGGCTTTGACACAGCTCCTACTGTAAAATAAAATGCAAATTGTGTTACACCGTTTTCTCTTACTGACCCGCCCTGTCTATTGCTTTTTTTTCATTTAGTTTCATTCTCTAAATTTTTCCAAAATGTTTCTTAAGAATTGAGCTGCATTAAATTGCTTTAGGATTATTAGTTAGTTGTACCAATATAAGTACAAAACTATATTAAATAGGCCTATGTAGAGCACATATCATGTAAAAAGATTTTAACAATGGCTTGTGAAACTAGTTCAGGATCCTAAACTTTGTAATAAAAATCTAACTTCTGTTATTTAAATAAAACTATTTTTTTTACATTGCAAACTTGAAGATAAAGCCTGATGCATGTTTGACACATGTTTAAAAAGTAATTATCAGTTACCAAAGTATGCACAGCTTTTCAGGCCAGTCTGACAAGTGCAAATGAAAAGTTAAATAGTTACATAACTGTGTAGCATACTTTGGCCCAGTGCCCGGAGCTAGCGTAGTGCAGCATTAGCTTGTCTGTGTCCTGGCTCTGAACCAATCGACCGAGAGGGACGTGCACAGACCCACTGGCCCAGTTTCGACACCGCCAAGAAACACTTTGTTCCAACTTTTTTCCTTCCCTTTTTTTGCCTGAACTTGCTTTTGTATGAGCAGAGCCAGACTTTACTACTACTACTACTAATACTAATAATAATAGAGTTTGTAATGGACATAGGCTTGTAAAATTGGTGTATAAAATAAAAAAGTGATATGTCTATTGCTTGGACTGGACGATGTTGATAAAAATAAATATTTATTCATTTAATACGAATCTTTATTAGAATGTTACAAAGGCAAAATTGCTTTCTTTGCATTAGGCTCCACATTTTTTTCCCTTTATGTATCTGACTGCACCAAAATTCTACCAAAATGGTGGTTTCAACTCTTCGAACTCTTAGGCCTCTATCTTGTGAAAGCGGCGCAAAACGTGACGCTGGCAAAAGTGCCAAAAGCCGCCGCAGGCGCTTTTTGAAAAACTAGGCGCAATTCGAAGTCTAAAAGGCGGAACTAGTTGGGGCTGATCAGAATAGGGTGGAGTTACGCTGCCTGCAGGTGGAGCTTCGTGAGTTTGAGGATGAGTTCTGGCCGAAAGCCTACAATATTTGCTGTTTTATAGTTTACTATTAGCCTATAACTTGTATTTAAAAAACCTTTTGCGCGTGACTAAGGAATGACGACATCATTCATCACACCGGGAACAAGGAGCAAGTTGGCCCGTAAGCAAATGCGTTTGGAGGACTGTGTTTACTTGGAGCGCTTTAAGCAGAAACACGGACCCAGAGACAGAGCGACAGCAGTCTGACAGAACTTTAGGACACGCTCTGGACAGCGGTCATTGTTTGGATTTATTAAATTTTCTTCAGTGAGGACAGTTACCAACGCTTGACATGGATGTGCTGCTTTCTGACACAAGGTAAGTGTAGTATTTGCATGCTTGTGTTTAAACGTGGTTTTACTGGTAAATAAATGTGATCAGAAAGTGCAGCTTATAACCTCTTGAAATACATAAGAAAGGCTTCTTCTTAAACACAGAAATACATTGTGAGACCTGCCGCAGTTAGTCCTGGGTCCTGGTCTAGACCTGGCTCTGGGTGAGTCCGGTCTGTCTGATTGTGGTTCTGTGCCTGCGTCAGCTCCTCCGCAGACTCCACAACCCGCTCATGACACGAACAAAGCCAACCGTAATGAACATTTTACATCTTGTTTTTGCTTGTCTTTATAATAAAACGGAGCGCCTTTCCACGGTTCACGCAGCAGACGCAGCGGCAGCGATCTCCGCGACTCGCGCTAGATTCATTTTTGTGTTGCTTTTGGTTTAGTTATTTTGCTGTTCTGTAACTGCGCGGTTACTGAACGTATTTCAAAAAAATAAAAACTGACATAGAGGTGATAATTTACTCTGTTGATATCTCCATACGGCCAATCCGAGTTGTGGCCTAGTTTTTGGCAAAACACATTTAGGAAAACGCTTCTTGTAGGCTTTTGACTGAGAGGACAACTTCATCTTTTTTCACTGACACAAACCTACTTCTTTTATGTCAGAATTAGACCCTCACATAAGCAAGGCCTACACGTTTAGTGAATCATGCAGCCTTTGTTGTGCAGCCTATAAAACAAACAAAAAATAATAATTAATAGACCTAATTCAAGAAAAACAATGTGTGAGGCCTACATATTTTTATTACTTAGGCCCATAACCTGTTGTTAATTTTCTTAACATTTTCACACTTTCTTTCTAAGAGCGTGCGTCAGGCCACACTCTTAGGTTTTGTCCAATGCGCATCTTCAAATTCACAGGGTTCCACCTGCAGGCAGCTCAACTCCACCCTATTCTAATCAGCGCCAACTGGTTCCGCCTTTTAGACTTCGTATTGCGCCTAGTCTTTCAAAAAGCGCCTGCGGCGACTTTTCGGACTAGCTACTTGCGCAAGGTAACTGCGCCATTTGACAAGATAGAGGCCTTAAAGTCTTAAAGTATTTCGTTTATGTATTCTTGCTTTGCTCTGGTTTAGTGCCCTTTGATGATTTAAAATTTTTAATGCATATTTTTCTGGGTTTGCTCATTTAGGCAACATACAACCAACTGTATAGTTACAATACTAGTTTGGCTTGGCTAGTTACAATATGTTCCAGTAATGAAAATCTCTTGAGCAATGTAAATCTAAATATAATTTGAGAACGCATTGTACTTGATTTTGAAACTCTCTTGTATTAACACTGGCCCAACCCAGAATTGTATTTGTTCAGAACACCTTTATTAATGAATGCGTACGTGCAGTCAGAGTCAACTGTACTTTGTGGTTTTCTAAAGAATTTCTGTCACAAGACAAGGGATTATTTCAAGGGAGATTTCAACTTCGGATTTAAAGGTATACCACGTAACTTTTCCTTTTGTTTTGTTTTTTGTGTCTTTACTCTGAGCAGGCTTACATCTCCTTAAAATCGACTTTTTTTGTCCTAGAGGAGCCTTTTCTTGCTTGTCTGCATAGAAATGTTTTTTATTTTTTTTTAGCTTTAATATTTCACTGAATAACATGAAACTGATTTACATCGCCAAAGAATGTCCCAAGCTGAAGTTTTAGCTTTATATTTCAGTGAGATTATTAATCACCTACAGAAAGCTCCAGCGGTATTTTGAAGAGGTCTTGTCTGCAAAACAATGGACCGAATTTGTTTATTAAATGAGTCGGCACATGTTCTATTGTTTTTGCATATTGGGTTAATGCTGCATTACATTTGAACCGTGAAAGGAGGAAATGGATGGTTCTGATTAATCTCTTTGGTAGCTTGTCTACAAATGCACAGCTTTAGAGCAGAGTTTTTAGTATCACATTACATTATAAACGGTCTCATGAAGTCATTTAGTTTGGGTTATCAGAATCAGTGAAAGTTATTGTCATTGTCAGTGAAAAAGAATCACAAAGTAGGAACATCCTTTGTTACTAATGTGAAACTTTAGTCTTTGATAAGAGCGTGCAAAATAATGTTCCTATTAAAAAAATATACAGTATAATCAGTAGAATAGGGCAAATTGGCAGTGCATTAGATGGCATGATATTGACATTACATTATAAGTTATTGATCTTGTTAGGGTTTTATATATCAAATTTCTCATCAGTCATATTTTTAACTGACTACAAAGCATCTTAAAAACCTTCTGTGCACTCAATTTGACAACGCAGCTAATCTCAAGGATACAATGGACAAAAAACAAAGGCAACACAGTAAATCCAGTTGCGTGTACTGCCAAAAACGTGAGCATTCCTGCAGCATGACAGTTGCATGACATCTGCGTTATTGTGCTTTGTGTTGTTACTGAACATGTCGCACAGATTCCTTTCATTGTGGCAAACCTAAAACACATTTAGACACGTCTGTGAACAATAATTATTGCATTGTCACACAAATAATAAACTCTATTTCAATGCCAAGGAAAACACTAGATTCTTGATACCAATTTCTATGCCACAATGGATTACACATTTATTTTTAGGTGAAGTTTTTAGACTAGATTGACATTTCTAATGCTTTTTTCTATTGTGTTGTGGTTATTATATATTTGTAGTAGTTTTTAGTATCAATACTTGCTCAAATGTTTATCTAGTTTTGATGCTTGTTAGAGCTGGACGACATGGACAAAAATTTACTTTTTACTTTGGTCTTTCGATATAGCTCAATATCTTTGAAATGACATTTTTGAGGTAAATGTTTTTGTCTAAGCCTATAGCCGTCTGAGTTCTTTTTTTCTTTTGTGGACTAAAACTTACAAAACGTGCAGTAATACATTCTGTGCATAGTGCAAGTTTAACATTTAAATTTATTTATTTTTTCATTCTCTCGTCATTCTGTTTTTATTTTTCGCTATGACCAACTGGTGTTTTCATCAGTTCCATTAGTTCCATCTGCACAGGTTAAAATATTTCTATATGTACAATATGAACAAATTTATATTTTGACTAGAAAAATATGTTGATTTACAATATATCGTTATACCGGCCTAATGTAAGTATTGATTAGTATCTGCTTTAGGGCTGTCCTCAATGTATCGATACGGGGATATATCGTGACAAGCTCATTGGCAATACGCGTATCGTTACAGGTAGGTGTATCGGGATACGTATCGGCATACTTAAATTCAAATAATTTACACTTATGAACCTGGACTGCAGGTTTAAGGCTGAAACTAATTAGCTGAACAATTACTTATTTGTAAGACACTTGTGTCTAACATAAAGAGTGGTTTGAAAATACAATTCCTCTGCATTTGACACTTGATACATGACATATTGAGGAAATTATATCAGCATTTACGTGTATCGGGATACGTATCGAATCGTGACCTCTGTATCGGGATACGTATTGTATCGTAAGGCTCTTTGCAATACCCAGCCCTAATCTGCTTTTTGACAGCCTAATTGAGAGAAATGGGTTTTTTGTGTTTATATCAAATGTTTGATAGCTTTCAGTTAATGAAAAAAAACAACTCTGGTGTGATTCTTATATAATCCTGGTTTAGTCCAAAATTTTAATATATCCATATCACAATCCATGTACAGTATTAAATAAGTGGTGATATAACTGTGCTGCGGAGTCCTGTTTCTTCACGTCAAATTTAGCTTTAAAGTCCTTGGTCTTACCCAGCTGCTGCTGGAGGCATTTGAAATGGATGAAGTCGGCTTACAAAACAATCCAGCCTATTATTATGGCACTTTTGATCCACAAATAGGAACAAGATAAGAGTGAATGCCCTTTCCCTCTCAATACATTGATTGTGTAGTTTGTTGGATTGGTTCTGTAGTTATTGACCTTAAGCGGTGCCACTAAATCTCTGCTTGTATGACATTAAACATAAGTTTCTAACACGTGGCAATCACAAAGAGTCCAGATAGATAAAGATGACTTTATGTCCTGTCTCCATAGTTACAACCCTCGCTTTCGTGATGTCATTTATCAGTCGAAATTTTGGTTGCAATGACTATTTTAAACAGTTAAATACGAAAATAGACCAACTTCAAGCATACTCACTAGTAGTGAGTTGCCCAGCTGTTTAATCTTGTTGTTCCTGATTTGTGCATTTTGAACATTGTTTTGGCAAATGTATTCAAATGGAGGTTTTCATGCTGCAGAAATGGTGGATTTGCCATTATTTACATGGCAGTTGTCTTGATGTTCTGTCCTGAGTTAGTTAAAAGCCCTAATTTTTGCCATCTTAAAGGTGCACTGTGTAACTTTCTTGAGGTGAAAAAAGTCAACTACAATTCAATAGAAACATAAAGTTAAAACCATATTTTAGACCTTCTCAATGGGGATACATACGTTTTATGCCGTAAAGTGAAAATACAGCTATAGCTTTTCTATTGACCCTATTATGTCCCGCCTACTTTTCTAGGACATGCACTTCCTGTTTAGCTGCATTTAGCCTGTAGATTTCAGTTGATGGGTTTATTTTAACTGTCATTATATATAATTAAAATTGCCCCACAAGACAGACAAACAAACACGTTAGCTACCTTAACAGAGCTAAACAGGAAGTGCATTTCCAAGCCAAGTGGGCGGGACAAAATAGAGTCAATAGAAGCTTACAAGAAGAGGCCCTTCTAGAAGCCAAAAAAACAGTTCATTTTGTGGCCATGCAAGCCTACTTGAAGTAAAAACACAAATTTTTTTATTAATTATTTAGTGCAACAAAGACATATAAATGACAAAAATCTGTTTTTGCTCAAGTCTTTTTTTTGGTCCAAAAGATGCAGTGTATCTTTTTTAAAAATGTAAACAAAACAGTTTTTACTGGCGTCACATATTCTGACCATTTACCTAGTATTCTGAGCCTCCTGTTTTTTCATTTCTACAGTATGTGTTTTGAAGCTTTTTTCATAATTTCCCAAAGCCGTGAGAGTTGTGCTGTGTTGCTTTGTAAACAAAACCTAGTGAGATGCTTAAAAACGGGGAGAACATTCAAACTCCACATTGAAAGACCCCGGGCGGCCCGGGAGTCGAACCTGGGACCCTACATCACTTAAACGAGAATTTTTCTGAATATTTAGGAAGAAACTTTGGCATAAGTAGATCAATAATTCACATTTTGTTCATTGCAAAACACAAAAATGTGTTAAAACGGCTTAGAAAAAGAAACGGGTCCATTGACTTCCTGATCAAAACAGCTGATCTGATAAGCCCCGCCTCTTGCTTGTAAAATTTAACTTTAATGAGACACAGATTTAAAAATTACTTTTTTCGTTGTTGTTGGAAAGTATCTACATGACAATTCTGAACCTTACATGTTTTACTCGCAATCCTAATTGCGAATAAAATGGAATAATTGCAAGTAAATACAGTAGTGGGTGGGAATAGGTGGTAGGTGAAGACAGGGATTTTCTGAGGACTGTAGCGTCAGCTGCAGGACAATACAAGATAACTCAAACATCTATGAATCTATCCGGATACAACTTTTGGTAAACTAATTAGAGAACACTGTTGTTACAGTGTTAAAAACTCAGAAAAGTAGATTTTATAATAGGTCCCCTTTAAAACAGCTGTTCATTCAGTTGCAGTTCATTCCCTTCATAAATCTTTTCTCCTTAGTGACTGATTTATTTTTAATCAGCCTTTACTTCCATTGAACTAAACTTTGCCCATTGTTTAGCTTTGATATTAACATTACAAGTGAAGCCTTTTATCGCACTTAGTCAACATTATTATCATCACACTTTTATCATTATTTTGAGCTTGAATCAAACCCTTTGTGCAGAGTCATGCAGAGGTCTCTGTGGTAAATGACCACATTCACTTCTGTTCTAGCAATCATTAACCTCACCCAAACACTGATCAAACAACCTGATAAACTATTAAATAAGACTTTTATTACTTTTATTGATAACAAGGCACTGACATTAGGTAAGAGCTTTGGTAACATCAAGATGACACTGGGTTAATATGACAAATAAATTCTCGTTTTCTTATTTGTATTTATAAATCATACATTTTTTAAAAATCATTTCTGACATTAACAGTCAAAAATATTCCTCCAAAACCTATGCTTTTACTGATGACTGCCATCATTTAAAAGGGGCACATTATGTAAACACTGAAGCCGTTTTCTCATTAGTTTGCAGAGTTACACCAAAACTAAAAACGGATCAACTAAGAAATACGGTACACCATCAAAATAAAGCATGCAAACAAGAAATGTACGTTTTAGCAGTTTTTGGAAAATGGGTTGAGTGGCAGATTAGATCTTCGCAGGGCCAATTTTGGTCCCGGGCCTTAAGTTGAATAGACCTGATCTAGAGAGACCATCATATGGTGAGCTGGACCAATCACAGTGCAGCATTGTGGTTTTGGCAGAAGAGCAAGTTTAAACCAAAACAAACATGGCGGCACCAACATACGATTTTTGCAGAATTACAGGATAGTTTGACTTTTTAGATTTGTGAATTTGACATTGACAAATTGCAAAAATAACCACAAACTAATTATATTTCTTTGCCTTGTTTCAACAGAAAAGATGGAAAACCAGAGCCGAGACTGCGGAGACATCATTCCTGTCGTCATTATTGGTGAGAAAAATCATAAAATACACATAATTTTCATCACTTTTTCCCCACACTTGTTTCATTTTTGCCGAGTCATTCCTCCTGGGAGCGACGTTATTGGCTCAGAGACAGAGCAAGCCTTCGAGGGGAGAGCTCTGATTGGTCGAAGGAGTTGCTCTAGATTAGAGAAATAGCACAAGACCTGCAGCGCACTCATAAATCTCACAAAGGTTAAGGTTATACGTTCTTGTTTGTCATGGGTTAGTCTTGTGTTTGGAGGAATGCGCTCACAAGTTACTGATGTTTGGCGATAAAAATTTAGATTGGACAATGCACAAAGAAGAGACTAAAACTTTATTGATCCACAATTGGTAAAGGATAGACTGGTTCACATGTTGCTGTAAAAGAAATAATCCAAAAATAGATAGATAAAAGATCTCCCTTTATTTCTTGGCACAAAAGGTTGAGTTAGTTTTAAATGCACTGTATTTGATTTTTACAGTTCAGTATTTCCCATAAGTCTTAAACATTAGCATGCCATAAGTGCACTTCCTGTTTTGCGGAGGATAAAAGGCCATATAATTGGATGTAGAGAAGACGACGCAAACCAAGACTGCTCAACTGCTCATAATCCATTAGTATTATCAACAAACACCAAACCTTTTCATGATCAATCAGCATTAGGGATGGACAATACTGTATATCAAATTACATAATCCTTGTTTTGAAGATATGCAAAAATTGGATAACAAGCATATCATTTAAAGGAAAATTCAACTTTATTTTTCCAGGAGACACATTTTTGAGCCGAAGGTGCACCAATTTTATTTGCTGTCACACAAAATAGGTGTTTCCAACAAAATGGTTAAAATAACTAAGGCTGTATTCAGTTTTTGTGGAGAAAAAAAATAGAAAAGACATTCAGATGCTACACTAGAGAACAATAATAACAGTTTTCTAAAGTCTCTAAACTTTTAAATTAGGGGAATAGAGTTTTTATTATTATATTATATGTTCAAAATAGCTAACGTCTGAACGATCATTTTCTATCATTATTAGCATTGTGACACAAACATGTCTCTTTATAAACACAAAAGTGTCCATTAGTGAATTGTTCTTCTGATTTGTAGTCTTTAACATGTTTTCTAAGACATTCACCACAACGGCTAGATCTTCAGAATATTTATTCACTTTAGATTGACGTAGGAAAAACCCCATAGAAATTAATTGAACAGGAAATACTCAAGTACAGAAGTTAGTTTTTTTTTTACATAAACAAGTCAACTGGCCTTTTGCACAGAGCCAAATGCATAACTCAGAAATGTAAAATGAATAATTCATGTTAAAAGTATCATCATGACTGCGCACTTCTTTGTCAGAAGGTCTGTGAGAAAATGGCCGCCTGCCAGTTTAAAGTTCAGCTGATAAAAGTCCTATCGATTTGTTCACACAATTTGGAATCATTAAAGTGAAAAAAGTACAACATGGTTTTGTCTGTTCCCAAAGAGTCAATTAACGATGTCAACATTAGGTCATATCTGGTTAAAGATATTCTGATGTTATCTTTATGTTGCATCAGAATTTACCTAAAATGACCCTGTGAATGTTTGAGGTACCAAAAGAAATATCACCTTGTTTCTGTGTCTTGAGCTAACCTGACCAACAATGCACTTGATGTTCTTTTCTATATCCACACAATAAACAACTCTTACTTAAATATTCTGACTTCTTAAAATAAAAACAGAGACAACTTTCAAATCATGCACCTGTTTTTATTTCATTGTGAACGTGACAGTTGTTTTTAGTAATCTCTTACGTTGATCATTTCTGCTGATTTTAATTACCAATTAATTTTGGTAATTGGTTATTTGGTCTCTTGGTGTTTCTGCCTCATCGGGGACATTTAAGATAATTAAGGTTTCAGCTCGTTAGTGATCGTCATGGGAACGTTTGAACCTCACCTGAGATAGTTTCATAAATCTGATGTTAGGCTTAGGGTCCTATTCATAATAACATTACATTATTCGGACAGAAAATATAGTTGTATTATATACTGTACATATACAGTATTTTTATTATGATTTATTCATTTATTTTGGAATATCAGTTAAACTAAAATGTATTCATTTTGCTTCTGTATGATTGAATTGAGACATCTCACATCAGTAGAATTTTCAGTCAGCCTAAAATTAAGCCAATAGAGAATTGATATGCTAAATTAAACTTGACATTCATTCAAATATTCTGACTCTACAAGCTTTTCATAAATATCCAGTGCTTTGTATGACATCATAGTGTTCCAAAGCTCTTTTGCTTGACAAGTTTGACTGCATTTTAAAATAACCTAAATAGTTTTGGGTAAATTGTACATTTCTTCCTAAAACTTAACTCCTGTAAAGATACTCCTGGATAAACATATTGAGTTTCCATGATAAACTGTGGAAATCCGTTTTTTATGTTCCATTCATGAACTCTATACACGGGAGTTCCCGTTCCACTCGTGTTGCCGTGTTTGTGACTGGTTGTTTGTTCCCTAGGTAACGGCCCGTCGGGGATCTGCCTGTCGTACCTGCTCTCGGGTCACACGCCGTACGTGAGCCAGGACGCGGCCCACCCAAACCCTCTGCTGCAGCGCAAACTGAGGGAGCAGCCACACTTAAATCTGCTGCAACAGGTAAAGAGCAGAGAGCAAAGACACTTCCACAAAATGCATATATAGTATGTCTTTTCTTACTATGGGCTAATAGAATACATTTTATAATCAACCGATAAGCTTATGCGTTAATTCAGGGCTGCACAATATATCACAAAAGTAACACTATTTCAGTTTTGGTCAATGCTGTAATAGGCTTCATTCATGTTTTAGAATTCGATTATATTATAAGTCCGCATGGTAGGCAAGAGGCAATTTTTTTCTATGAAAGTCTGAAGTTCCAGATGACACATCATAACTGGTCACTAAGGAAACTTCAGCTGTCGTCAAACCACACTGCGCTGATCCTTGCGTGTTTGTTTTTGGTCAGAATGTACAGATTATGTACAGCAGGGGTGGGCAATCATTTTTACCCGAGGGACAGACAAGTGGAGAAGGCTCGGACTGAGTCATCACATCAATTCGATTTGGGGACTCACAAATATATAATGAATATTTAATGTTAAAAGTATCACCCTGACTGCACACGTCTTTGTATTGATGCACATCTTGCAGAGAACTCCCTCCACCCTTTGTACTTTGGACTGAAGTTATTCTGAAATAATAATTATTAAAAGTTTTGTGTGTGGAACAGTTTTAGAATAACCCAGAGGTCAGAAGGTCTGTGAGAAAATGGCCGCCTGCCAGTTTAAAGTTCAGCTGATAAAGGTCATATCGATTTGACCACCACACATTTTGGAATCATCAAAGTGAAAAAAGCACAACATGGTTTTGTCTGTCCCCAAAGAGTCAATTAACAAAGTAAACATTAGGTAAAATCTGATTAAAGATATACTGATGCTGTCTTTGACATTGCCAAGAAAAAGGTAATAATTTAATGGGAACAATGTATACAGGAAAAAAAAATCTTTTTAAAATATTTTAGACTAAACTTCAAATTTCAAGAGATTGAAATTCTAATTTTAAGAGAAAAAATGTAAAACCAGAGCTTTAGGAAATGTCTTCAGTCTATAAATGAACAGTAGCTGAGTCATGATGCAGAAGAATGGACTTGGAGTCCAACAATGTCCCACATGTGTGGACGTTAAAATTTACAGTTTTAATCTAAACAATGTGCTTCTCTTTATGGCTTTGATTTTTTTTTTTTTTGCACTCTATATGTGGTTTTTTTTTGTTGTTAAATTATAATTTTTTTCTCATACAATTACAAAAATGTAAAACTTAATCTTTATTTTTATAACATCGTGAGTTTAACAGCGAAATGTAACAAGTTTAATTTCTACTTTAACTTGTCTCTTATAGTCAGTCATATATTTCTGTCTCAAAAACATGCCAGGGGCCTGATTTAAACAGGTTGAGGGCCCTCGGGCTGTAGTTTGCCCTAGTTTAACGTACAGAATGTACTGTATGTAAAACAAAAATTCTCTGAGCATGAAGGGACCAGAGCACAGGAGAGCGGGGAAACAGTCCTGCCCACATAGCATACAGTTGGTGATAAGTTGAAAGTGCAGATATTCTAAGAAAAAAAACGTAAGTAAAAATATTCTGTGCATGCCAACTCTGAGGAGGAACATATTTACAAATGAAACAATGATGTCAAGCACGTAAATATTCTAATAAAATTGATTTTGCAATACTTAACAGCTAAGATCTATAACATAATCATTTCCACACAGATAAGTATTTTATTCTCATTCTCTGTGTCTCTTGTGTGTCTGCAGGACCTGGAGTACCTGTGCGAGGGTCTGGAGGGGCGCTCGTCCAACCCTGTGGCGGTTTTGTTCGACTCTTTGCTGCTGCCGGACAGTGACTTTGGGCTGGACCACTCGTCTCCTCTGAGCTGGAGATATGAGCCTGAGAGAGCCATTCCTCACCTGGTGCTGGGCAGAGGGCCCCCTGGTGGAGCCTGGCATGTACGCACACACTCTTTATTTAATACAGGGGCACTTATTATCCTCTGAGGGTCATATTTAAATCCAGACAAGTGACTGAGGAGTATGATTACAAATTGGCATTATTGCATGCACAATTCCTTGAAATGTAGGCTACTTCATCTATTATTTTGTCAGTAGATTGTAATTTATATTGTATTAAATACAAAAGTGCATAATAAAAATACAAAAAGTAACACTTCAATATAGCATCATGCCACTTCAGTCAGCAGCAGGCAAAATAATAAATACATAAATCACAGGTATACATTTTTCTCTTTTGATGTGGCAATGCAAATGAGTTTCATTAGAGAAATTGGATCATTTAACACAAATGCTATTTAATAATAATAACGCTTGGTAAAGCTGATGCAACAGTCTTAAGCAGTACTGTTGTAAAGATAACGGTCAATTTAATCATAAACTGTAAAACGTGAAGAACAATTTTCAAAGATATATCACATGAAAACACAAGAAGAAAGTACATTAAAGATTATTACTTTTTTTAAATGCTGTAGTATTTGTAGTATTCAAATGCTTTTAAAGGCTTAAATTAATTATTCTCAAAAGGTGCCAAGAGCCTGATTAAAACAGACAGAGGGCCGCAGTTTCCTCAGGTCTGACTTAATACGATATTGTATAAACAACAAACTATTGGCCATAGAGAATATTATGAGACTGGAATATATTTTAATGATGAATCCTTGGTTTTGTTAAATACAGACAATTCTTTTCTCAAAACCTTCTAAAGAGCAGTATCATTTTTACTTCACAGTTAAAATCTGCATAAAAAAAGAAAAACATAATCTTCATTTGTCCCATTTGTTGAAATTGCAGCGTCATTTTAAAGGGAACTGTTTTTTCAACTTTTGCAAAATTTTAGTTTAGAAACACTTTGTAACTTCTGTGTCGGCAACTTTCAACCTGAATTTGCAACTCTTTCTGCTCAGACTTAAATCAGCATTTAATTATTGTCAGAAGAACAATGTTTTTGTATTGTTTAAGGTCATTTTGTCCCTGTTTATCTACATTTACACACAAACTTCAGCACAATCCTTGTCCTTCATTTCAATGACATTTATTAGGGTTTGCAAATAATAGACAAAACAAGGACAGATGCACTTTGTAACTTTTCCCTTGCCAGTCTCTGTGGTTATTGCTTGGGTAAAAATGTTTTCTAGCACAGCAATTAACCTATGTAGAATGTGTTTTACTATGTGTATTTTATTGCTCCAAAATACCTTGAAAAAAATGCTATATAACAGTGAGCAGATCTGACTTTTAATTTGCTTTGGTAGCATAACATAGTCGTCTCCATTACATTTTTTGTCAGAGAAATGTCTTTTGGTGAATAGGTCATCACAGATTTGCTTGCTAATCAAACAAAAATGCTTCTTTCATCTTGTTCAGCAATAATCTATTGAAGTATGCTGTGAAAATAATAGAAAACCGTGTATAAATGCATGAATTCACATCTAACTAACAAAAACTGATGTTGTTCCAGGCGATGGAGGGGTCGATGTTGACTCTGAGTTTGGCGAACTGGATGGAGCTGCCTGGACTCAAGCTGAAGGACTGGCTCCGAGAGAAACGCAGGTAAAACATTTATATAATCTGTGTTTGTTTATGTTGGTCTGCACAGCTGTTCATTCACTGCTTGTGTTACATGCTTCACATTCACGCTGAAGCTGGTCCCTTTCCTCTCATTAGTTTATGTTGTGACCTCATTTGTTTTTCAAATGAAGCTGTGGAGTGTGAGATTTGCATCACAGAGGAACAGGCAAATGTAATTGATTTTCCAGACCCTCTTTAAAGGAGTTGTATGCAGCTGGTCGTTTTACTGTTAATAAACTTCACAGACTCAGCTTGGGTTGTTTATTCTTCGGATAGAGACGCCTGTTTTTCTTCTTCTCAGTTCATAAACAGGTCTGATGTTCAGCTCAGAAGCTCTCTCAGGCTCACTGTTCAAGACTGTGCAGCAGGTCCAACGTCCATCTGCTAACAGTACCCACATTGCTTTTAGTTGCAATACTTTTTTTCCTTCAAGAACTTTAGTGTCATGTTTAAATGTCGTAAAATATCCTTAAATAATATTTTATAATAATTTAATTGTTTTAAATTGCATTAAAAATCACCAATTACTACAAACTAGCTAAATATAGGCCTATATTTGTCTTATAGTGCACCTACACGGCCAAACCAGCCCTATTAAAAGACTGAAAACAGGGAAAACGCATGAACTGGTAACCCATATGACTCACTTGAGGTTTATTCTGTTCTCATGTTTTCTTGAGAAAAAAAAAAGAGTATTAGAAAAATGTTTGTATGATTAGGAATATCCTACATGCATATTTCAAGTTTGTTTTAAAAGCTTAATTTATTTAAGATATAATGCTTGTTTAAAAATGTATTTATCTTGTATTTGTTGAACTAGGTGGGTCCATCAAATTTTAAACAAAAATGAATTTTCTTTGCATTCATGCAAACCCTTAGTCACTCACTCTAATGTAAAAAGCACCTGCTAGTTTTATTGAGGTCAAGCTGTGGTTGTGAACTGGATTAGACTGGTTTGTGGATTGATTGTTTACCAATTTACTTAAAAGGGAGGTTTTTCCCTAGTTTAGCTCACATTTATACGTGGTATTTCTGATTTTAGCCTAGTTTAGACTGTAATTTCAAGTATGGTCTTACAAGTATAAAATGAAAGAATCCATCTTTCTATTTATGTATGTATTTATTTTTTATTTAAAAATTGTTTTGTTGTTATTGTCTCATGGTTGTCTGTCTAACCCTGTGACAAGTTGGCCACTGTCCAGGGTATTCCCCCGCCTAAGGCCCAAAGTTACTGGGATAGGCTCCAGTCACCCGCGATCCTAACGGGATTAAGCGGTAGAAAATGAATGAATGAATTGCTATTGTTTTTTTCCAGAAATGTGCGTAACGACAGAGCCACGCCGGCAGAGATAGCCTCGTATTACCAGCACTACGTTTCCCAGAAGTCTTTGGAGCAGAACTTTGCCTGCGGGACGACGGTTACCGAGGTGACCAGAGTGCACGGCGACGGTGAGGAGCCGTGCTGGAGAGTGACCGGAGTCCAGCGTCGAGAGGGAGAGGCGCTCGGAGGTTAGAAGCACATTTAATGACTTTTACTGAGAAGGTATAAGGAAAGAAAAGGTTGAATTAAACAAAGGCATTTTACATTAATACAAGTGTACACTATATACTTTGTTATACTTGCCAGTGAAAGAAAATCACAGACGAGGAACTTACTTTGGTGATTGGTTTGAAACATTTTGATACAAATATCCTGGATGCCTTTATTTTTTATTTGCGAGATTCACAGATTACAGCAGGTTATTCTGTTGTGTGTCTGACCAAATACGCAGTTCCTTGTACTTTTAGACCAGGGGTGCCTAAACCTTTTTTTTGGTGGGTAAAATGTGTCACATTAAAGCTTGTCAAACCTATTTCTTCTGAATTTAAAAAGATTATATGAGAAGTTATTATGATTGAATTGTTTTAGGAAATTACACTGGATTTTGGTGTCTTTTCAACACAGAATTTAGCTCAAATACAGTCTTAACAAACCCGAGCACCCCTTCGTGGGCCAGATTAGACCCCTGGCCTCACTTTTGGGCAACACTATAGATTCTGCTCAGTCACATTTGAAATAAAGCTGCTTAACTGGGTAGAGTTTAAGTTTATGGCTTTAAGAATGAAGTATGAAGCTTTGTAACTTACTTAACAATTTATATACAGTAATTCTTGAATCATGTTGCTATATCCATAAAAGTCACAGTTCACACTAATCGTCTCTCATCCATGTCTCATTTCAGATGGCTTCACGGTCTCAGAGGAAGTGCCGTTCTCGGTCTTGGCTCGTAACGTTGTCCTGGCGACGGGCACACATGACATTCCGGCGCGGCTCGGTGTGGACGGAGAGGCCCTGCCCTTTGTCTGCCACTCCTTTTGGGAGCTGGAGGCGGCCATTTCCCGTGGCGAGCTGGATCAGTCGTCCGAGCCTGTTCTGGTGGTGGGAGCTGGACTCACAGCTGCAGACGCAGTACTGGCCACTCGCCACCTGAGTGCGCCGGTGTACCACGCCTTCAGACGGTCTGTGACTGACCCAGCGCTGATCTTTAACCAGCTGCCCAAACTGCTCTACCCAGAGTACCACAAGGTGAGCAGGAGAGACTACCTTATAATATCTCTGTGTACTTTGGCCATGTTATTTATCCAATAATGAGGATTTTAATTGTATTTTTAGAGTCATTGAAAAAAAAAGCAGCATATCTTTACGATCTACTATTTAAATCTGGAATACTTCACTTATTTACATAACTTATTAAGCTGTATTGCATCCAAACATTAATATATGTAAAGATTAATAACCAAGCGCTGAAGGAGTTTTAAGGACTTGGAACTAGTCAGATTGAAAAACCTATTGCTTGATTTGCAGCATGAAAATCGGGTGCTTAACTTTGTGCCATTATTGGTAATCTTAAAAGCTTTTGTTTGACCTTTCCTCCTTAGAAATGACTGATTAAAGTATGACCTCTGCTGGTGAATGGGAATAATGCATAGATTGGCACATTCTTTCTGACTTTCTATAGAGGGATTATTTGTTTATCAACATCGAACATGCATGCACACCCTGAATGCAGAAAGAAATGACACAAACTGTAGCAGCAACACTAGCTAGCGCTGTTCTCAGATAACTTCGAGAGTTTATCACTGTGCAAAAACAAAAGTTATGCTGCTAATTGAACTATTTTGAATGAAATTCGACCCTGCAACTCTTAAACGTTACATTCAGGTGAGTGAAAATACTAAGAAAAACACTGTCCTAAACCAGCCAGACATCTGTCATACCGGTTCAGACCTGATTCAAAGCAGCTAACTCTCATCCAATTTAGTTGTTTTATTCAAAGAGGTTTCCCCAACCAACTAGAAGGACAGTTTATCTTTCTGCAGATGACATGCACAGTAGAGCGGAAAGTGACGTTGGCTGATAATCCCTCTATTTCTTTTGTTTTTGTGAACACAGAAACGGTTACATTGCTTACAATGTGTGTTAACAGATCCAGATAGGATCTTTTCAAGCGTTTTTCTCAAACAAAGATGTTATTTAGTTATGTGTAACTACTATTTATATTTAAAATGAGTAAAAATCTTCTAAAGTAACTTCTAAAATCAACAGACTTTCAGCACATTCTCCTTTTCTGTGTTCCAGGTTCACCAGATGATGACGCAGCAGCAGCACGGCTCTCCCACCTCCTCTTCTTCTTCCTCTTCGTATCCAAACTACCTCAGCTTCCCAAAGCATCGAGTTGTCAAATTCCTCCCCAACAGAAAGTGCGTCCTCGAGTCTGACTCGGGCCAGAAGACGGCCATCCAGGTCTCCAAAGCTCTGGTCCTCATCGGATCTCACCCAAACTTGTCCTTCCTCCCCGATCATGGCCGGTCGCTCGGAGTCTACCCAAACGAACCCATCTCCTGCCGGCGAAACCCCATTGACGTCGATCCGTTCACCAACCGTGTCACGCAGGCGCCCGGGATGTACGCCATGGGTCCGCTCGTGGGAGAAAACTTTGTCAGGTTTCTGAAAGGTGGAGCATTGGCAATCGTTAGCGATCTGCTCAAAAGGCAAAAGCTCCAGACAGAGGACTCATGGGTGAGAGAGGACACAGACTGGAGCGTGAAAGGCTGATCCAGTAGAAGAGACTTGTAAAAACGAAATGTCTGCTGTAGAAAGAAAGTCAGAGGAGCGAGAGGCAATGTGCATTATCCACAAAGTGCTGTTTTTATCAAGTGTCATACCTTTCTTTTGCATCTGTCAGGGATCATAGCGCAATAAAACATTAGAAACATTGCGAAACAAGGATGTAATTAGCAAAGAAGGCAGGGAAAGTGCATTAGCCACTAAAGTGCAGTTTTGAATCACTTATGTGTCTGCAGTATGTCTACCAAGGGTCATAGCTCGTTGAAAGATTGAAAGAATGAGAGAATAATTGACGAAAATGGCAAAAAAAACGTGCCTTGGCAGCGAAAAAGGTATGTTTTAGCAAATTTTGCTCTACACATTGACATCTGTTAAGGATCATAGCTTAGTGAAGGTTGTGAAAAGCTAAGGAATAAGCAACAAAAATGGCCGGCAACATGCATTAGCCGCTTAAGTGCTACATTCCATTGATCCTGCATCTGTCAAGGAATAAAGTTTGTTGAAGGATTTGAAAAATTAAGGAACTAAGGAAGTAGTTGGCAAAGAAGGCAGACAATGTGCATGAAACGCCAAAGTGCATGTTTTTAGCTAGAAGTAGGCAATGCAAAGATAAACGAAAGACTAGAAAGGATAAGAAACAAGAAGGTAACTGGCAAAGAAAGCACAAAGAATTTATATGCAATAAATAATAAGATATGCAATAAATATAGCTTCAAAAATGTCTTACAAAGAACATTATCCGCTAAGTTTTAATCTAACATTATACAATTTTTTCATGTCATTTGTGGATCGGATCTTATTGAAAGAATTGAAAAGTCATCAGATAAACCTGGCAAGATGCATTAGCTGCTAAAGTGCTATGTTATTCTATCTACGTTTACCTAGGATCAACTTGAATGCAAACTGCAAATTGAAGGAAAAAGGAAGTAATTAGCCGCTAAAGTGCTACTAGCCTTTTAACAGGTCAATATGCCATCAGTCTATTAAAGAGAAAGGCTAGCTAAACGTTTTATTTGATTGAAAAGATAATGGGAAGAGTCACCTGAACCTTTAAAACAAAATGGCTTTGTAAGCAAATATGAAGCTAGCTTTGACAACAGGGCATGGAAATTAACTTTTAAAATGCTCCTTTATTTAGACTACCATCTGTCTTACAAAGAATAAGGCTTGCTAAATGCATTTTGCTAGAAGAATGGAGTAGAAGAGGCTAAGTGCATTCCTCGCTTAAGTGCTAATACAATGTTTTTAACCTGTCAATTTACTGGAAAGAGAGAGATGGGACGAATCAGTTTGGATATTGTAATATGTGAAGGGAAGATGGTCAAAGTGTATTATAAAAACATCTGGAGGGAAAGTGCATTTGCTATTGAGATTAGTCATAGCCTTTTTGCTTTCTGTTGGCAAGGGTGACCACGTCAGACTGTTGAGGAAAAAAAGAGAGAATATAGTAGAACAAATTTCTAACAAACAGGCTAGAAATTTAAGCTAATTGGTAAAAAGTATTTTTTTTTTATTTTTATCAATTGTAAAGCACACAGAGATAGATTAGCTACACATCTTAAAATGTAGCAAGAATTCTACGCACATCTAACATTCTTTGACAACAAAGAAAAAACTGGGAAGTTCTTTAAGGAAGTTTAAATGCCGGACAATGGGTTCTAACTCAAACCCTAGCATCTGGCTAGTTTAGTGTTAGCCCAGTACTTCTGTTCTAATTAACTAAAATAAATGTATAAATCAGTGCAATGTGGATGTGACAAATCTAATTATTTTTTACATTTAATTGGTTGAATTACTTTGTTTTAAATATTTAATAAGGTAGTATTAGCTTTGTGATGCAATCAGCTAGCTACAGTATGTTGTGCAAAGAGGTGGTCACCCTAAAAAAGATGATGCAAAGTGTATTTGCAACACCCACAAAAGTAATTAACGCTGTAAACCTGCAAATTTAGCACAAAAGTGATCCATTTTACATGTTACATTCTCACAAGCAGTAATAACTTTTGCTCACCACAGACATAATGGCAACATTTTTGAACATATTTTATTCAAGCACTGGTTTCTGAAGTTTCATAACATCTGTGGTGAATTCTGATTTCTACCACAAATGTCTTAAAATTCCCACATTTTGTTATTACCTTTGCTGGTTTAGCACATCTCAAATTAACAGCTTTTTCTTACTTTGCTAGTTTGTGTCTTCGTGGACATTATTACGTTTGTGGGTGTTGCATCATTTTACATTTCCTGAAAGTAGGGCTAGCACAAAGTTGTGAGAGATTAACGAGAAAAGACAAAGTATAGCAAAAGACATTAACTTACCTTCTCAAATGAGATCATTAAAATTCACAATGAAACAAAAACTGTTTTACACATGTTGTAAACATACTCTTTTATGATTACTATTACTGCAGAATATCTCTATCGCAACTTTTGTATTTTCTATTACAAAAAGGCAGATCCTTTTTTACACAAATCAGTACAATTGCTCATGTTTCCGTTTATTTGCAAATCTCTATTCAAATCATCAGATACAGTGTCTAAAACATTTACTATATACTACTATTTATAAAACTTTACTCCAGATTGTCCATGTTGTCTTGAATTGATTTTACAATATGAATCACGCACATTTGTGAGGAAAAGCAGTGGCATTTTAACCCTTTTAAGTACCTTTTTATGTATATTTATGATTGTTTATTTAAATCAGGTAAATTACTAACTTTAATAGCAAGGACAGAGGGTGAACTGATTAGATTTTCCTAATGTTGTAAAATATGATGGAACATATCGATACCTGGCGCTATACTGAAATGTTAATATGCACTAACGTCTGTTGTTTGTCCAGAAACACTAAATTAAATACTTTCTTGTTATATTTTGTATGGAGTTTAAACTATTTTTTGTACAAGTTGATTATTAATGTAATGGTGTGTGGACATTTAACTATTAAAGCTTTTATATATGAAGCTGAATCTGTGTTTGTGTTTTTAATAACTGTGGGGCTTTACCATTGTGTGAGACAGGGCTATTCAACTTTATTTTCTCGAGGGCCAGTAGTGACCTCTGTCTGAGACCCGGAACGAGCTACCATTTTAGGGCTGCAACAATTTACTAATTGTTGACAAAAAATATTCATAATTGTTTTTAGATAGGACTACACACTCTAGAATTTATGCAAAAACACATAGATTTAGGACTGGGCAATATATCGAAAATTGAATCGTCAATTATTTGGTCTGTTTTGAATAGAAAGATCGAAAACCAATGCTTTGTGTGGTTTGGAGCAAAAGTCTTAATCTTAGGCAGAAGATTTATATATAATAAAAAATCTAATTAAATGGGACATAATAAGTTTTTGCTTTTTGTTTCTTTTCATAAATACCATTTTTCTTTGTTTCTGAAAAGGTTAAAATCAAACTGAAAATTGAGATCGATCAATATGAAGAAAGAAATTGTGATTATATTTTTCCCCCAGTCCTACATAAACTACTGACCTACTAACCCTGTGGAAAAACTAGCATTTTTAGCAATAAAATAGTTGTACATTTTCTTCAACTAAGCCTTGTGTCACCACATTTCAACCTTCATTTGGCAAAAAGATATAGTTTAAAACAATCTATATATTTTTTACTCAATAATACAAAACCAGTTACTAAGACGGACCCTAGCTTAAATAGTACAAAACAAATACTGTACATTATCATATATTTGGGTCCTGGGCCAGATGTATAGGTTGGAGGGCCTGATTTTGCCTCCAAGCCTTATGTTGAATAACCCTAGATTAAGACCTGATTTGGTCTATTTTAAACTACCATTACAATTAGCCTACAAGGTCTTGGTGAAAAATGAATGCAACACTGGATGGAAAAAAAAATCTTGTGGCATTGCAGAAGCATCAAAACAATGCTACAGCGATTCAGAGATAAAGGTATAAGCTAAAGGCAACATTTAACTTATCGTGTAAAAGAAAAAAACAATCTGATGTCAAAACATTCATGAAAACTAAGATTAAAGCTTCTAGATGAAGTTTATTCTAAATTAGGCAAAGCTAAGCCTGCAGAGGAACATTCACCTTCGTTTGAGAGACACAGAGGTTAATGGGCATTTGAAGGAAACAAACAAACCAAAATCAAAGCGTTTTTACGGTTTATTTGGCTAAAGTACATTTCCAAAAATATGAATAATATGTATATTGGTGTGATTAGTAAAATCTAAACGTTCATATTAACATTCAAACGATACAAATGCAATCTACAGAAGGGTCTCAAACTCAATTGATAAAAAAAATAAAAGTGTTATTACACTTTATAAATCAGAATATAACATTAAATGTATGCCAATATATAGGTATATATTATTTAATTTTAATAGAGGTTTTATAGACAAGGGGTGCATTGGTAAGATAAAAACATGTTTGGTTCAAATTGTGAATTCATTTTCGGGGGCCGCATTTGGCCCTGGGTTGAGACTTTGAGACCCCTGAGCTACAATGTTAGTGTATTAAGAATTATTTAAAAAAAGTTTAAAATCTTATCAACAGGGTTTGTACAGATCTTATTCATACATATAATCATACATATAACAATACATATATTAATCAGTTATCAAGATATAAACAGAAAGAAACTAATAACAATAATTGTACAGTAGTAAACATAATAAAATAAAATAGAATAAAAGGTTAATATTTATTTGATTGAAAGAGAAAATGACCAAAAAAGGATCTAGGCCTGTTTTCCAATAAAATTAATGGCATTAGTTTGTTTCTTACTTGGCACTAAATTGTCATGTTGAAAATTTTGTGGGGCATTTTTATTGAGCAAAGACTTTTTGGTAAAGACCGTACCACAAAAAACATTCACATAAAATACAAACAAATGTAATTAAAAGACATTTAAAATACTACAAAACAATCTAAAGCTATAACAATCTAACAACTTCAAGTATGAGACATTTCACGTTTTTTCTCTTGCTTTGTTTTTTAAAAATTGTCTTTGCTGCTTCGGCTCATAACCAGTAGATGGCGTCTGAGATACAAAAGCATGCAGAGGTTGTAGTGTCTCAATAAGTTGTTTAAGGTATACATCCCCTCTTACTCATAGAGAGGGCAGTGAGGAGGGGAGATGAGCCCGCACCCACTCCAGTCAACATGTTATGCTGATAAGCCTTTGGTCAGTCCACCTCACACGGAACTGGCAAACTCCAGCCAGCTAAGAGAGTAAGGGCCTTGTTAGTACTTGGATGGGAAACCACCAGGTGCCACAGATGTACGACTTAAGTTGTCGTGTCCTTGGGCAAGACATTTAACTCACATTGCCTTAGTGTGTGCCTTGAAAGGTAGAAAAGCACTATATAAGTAGAGATCAAATATTGTCTTTTATATGATTTTGACCTGCCCGATTGATAACCTTAACATGGGTACAGCATTACCTTTCTGTCGATAGAACTCAAATCAGTACTACACATATCAATCAGTGCAGTTGTCTAAAGCGAACAAAGATATGTCTCTGGCAATCTCTCAATTTGAATTGTGAGCTGTTTTAATTTAACATTTCCTGGTTTCGGCTTTTTTAATTCTTTTGCATGTTCTTTCTCATGTTTGACTCTATGTTTTCTGTATTGGACTTGAGTGTAGAAAGTATCTCCACATTCCCCGCATCGCATCATCGGCTCTTTTGTGTGCCACAATAGTTTATGATTCCTCCATTCACATTTCCTTCTAAAACCGCTACCACATTCTTCGCACACAAATGTTTTCACTTCAGAGTGAACTACTTTGTGTGATTTCAAAAGTTTAAGAGACCTGAATTTTTTCTCACACTGATCACAACTAAACGGAGTCTCTTCAGAGTGTGTTACCATGTGCCTTTTTAATTGTGTTTTATCTCGAAAAGTTTTGCCACACTCTTTACACTCTGCATTCTTCTCATTGTTATAATGAACTTTTATGTGTGTGTTTAAATTGCTAGATGTTATAAAACCCTTTCCACATAGGTCACAATTGTACCGCTTTTCTCCTGTGTGAGTCATTTTGTGTAGTTTTAATGTTGATGCACATTTGACCTTAGTTCCACATTCGTCACATTCAAACTTCTTCTCGCTCTGGTGAACTTGTTTGTGCTTTCTCAGCGTGCTTCTATCTGAAAACGCCTTACCACACTGCTCACATTTGTGTGGTTTGATTCCCAAGTGCAGATTCATGTGTTGCACCAAGCTGTCGGGTTGAGCAAAGGTTTTGGGGCATTTTTCACAGGCGTAGCGTTTGTCCTTATTGTGAACCCTTAAATGGCCAACGAGATACCCTTTTTTTGTAAAGGCCATACCACACTGTTCACAACTAAATGGTCTTTCACCTGTGTGTGTTCTTTTGTGATCTTTAAGATTCTCAAGTTGATTGTATGCTTTTGGGCATTGGTCACACTTGTATGGCCGTTCTCCTCTGTGACTTCTCAAATGTATTTCATAAGTGTGTTTGTATCCAAATTCCTTGCCACACTCTTCACATTCGAACTTCTTCTCCTTTGTATGCACAAGCTGGTGAATTTTCAAATTTCCAGCCACAGCAAAGGCAGATCCGCATAAATCACAAGTGAATGGCCTTTCTCCGGTGTGTAAAAACAAATGCAACCTTAGGTTATGCATGTTCTTAAATGCTTTGCCACATTCTTTGCACGAATGTGGTCTGTCATCTGAGTGGGTTACTAGCAGGTGCTTTTTGAGATTGCTGGAGGTTCTAAAGGCTGATCCACACTGGTCACAGCTGAAGGGGCGTTCTCCGGTGTGGGTGCGCATGTGGATCCGGAGGTGGCTCGGCTTGGGGCAGCTTAAACCACACAAGTCACAGAAAACAGGCATCGTGAAAATCCTTAGAGTGAATCCAGAAAAGTTTTCTGTAACAAAAGAAAGGAATACAAATCAAACTCAATTCATTAAATAGGATAAGTAACATGCTTAAAACTGTAGAACAGAACGAAAACTACCCTGACATGAAGTTTGTATTACAAAAAATACATTTTCTCCAGAGCTTATTGCCAAATGTTGAAATCTAATGAAAATTCCAAAAGCGGGAACATTAATATCAAATAACATTTGTTTTAAATAAAGTAGAAACTTGAAGGTCTCTCAGATCACAAACTGCACTGGTTGGCAAATGCTAGTGCGTTGTACAAGTGGAGACAGTAGAAACTAGTGTGCAGTACAAGACAGGGCAGCCAGAAACTGATTTAAGAGAAAATTAAGAGAGAACCAGAGAGGATTAAGAGTTGTTCATATAATCAGCTAAAAGACTATAAATGTTAAACAAAACAATCCATTGATTTGTTTTGATTAACTGTATGTATGTATGCGATGTAAATGTTTTTCTTACTTTCTTTATACACTTCTGATTTTATGAGTGAGCGGGCTTGAGTTAGGCTGGAGTTTTTCTTAACTTCACTGTTGAAATGTGTAACAGGAGAAGAGTGGAAGCATGTGCAGGTATTTAACAAACTTCTGACTGTTTACATGACCTTTGAATACAGACTGGAAAAGAACAAGACCATGTGTCAAGTGAATTTTGGAGAATAAATCCACAGCAACTCAATCAATGTGGCAGGTTTTACATTCTCTTTGGACAATCATCTTATTAGTGACTGAATGGAGTGAGAAATGGGGAAGCAGCTTTTCAATAGACTTCCAAGTGTTATTGGATGTAGCAGTTACAAATCATACAAGAAACTGCTTCAGCTCCAAAACAAACTGCAGTAGATGATGGACATACGTATGAGGAATTAGGAGAAGTGTACCAGTAGAAGTAATAATAATCTATGATGTAGTTTTGCATGTGGTTAAAGACTGTGTTCATGTTCAAAATTTTTAATGTGACGCCACAAGTCTGGTGGGTAAGAAACTGTTTTTCCTGTTTTTAACATAGTAGGACTACTATATCCAAAGTCAAACTATGATTTATATTAGTTATTACAAAAACAATTGCCATTTTGCTTGTTATGGCATCTTTGAATATTAGTTTATACTTTAGGTTTCTTTGTCGTTTGTTTTTTTGTTAAAAGGACCCAGGAAGACTAGGTGTTGGGGGACGGGGCTGTCCATTGTTTAATTTTCATCTGGGTAGAGACTCGAGACCCTGCTGTTTTCATCTCGTGTGACTAGGAGGCTGGGCCTTACTCTTGAAGAATAATGCTGTGTTGTGGATGACTGGGGGGTACGACTTTGGAAGAAAGGATCAAGTGACCAATGACATGGGGGCTGCTGGCAGAGAGCACGATGGACTGGGAAACAGAGTCAGAGACTGGTCCACATAAACTATGATAGGACGTTTTTCAATTCTGTATAATTGTACTTGTAAATAAAACCATAACCTAAGAGTTCAGACAACTCTCTGAAGATATACATTTTTTCATATGGAAAGTGGAAACTAATTTCCACCACATTTCTTACAACTATATTTAAGAAACATTTATTTTAGCTTTGCTGTGTTAAATATTATTGGACTGTAAAATACTGTGATGTTACGTGAGCAAAGCTTGTTGCAGCATAACACTATAATAATAACTGACCTTGACAAATGTAACTTGTTTGTTAGTGTACTTCATTATATTGAGACACGTTGCTTAAGGTTGATGTTGAACCAGTGGAAACAGCAACAGGTGGTCTTAGTCCATACCTATCTGTTCTTTATTTGGACAGAGTGATAAAACTACATCCTGAGTTGGAAGCATGCGACATGTAAATTCATTATAATGTACTTTCCATAGGAACATCTTGCAAAACAAATTGCAAATGAGTTAATATTTGATAGAAATGTACGTGCATATAACCCATTGACCTGCTGTACTGAAGGAGAGACGTCCTTCTGTAAGATCCAGTGATCATGTTTTGTGCCTGTTGCTTGTCAGTAAAAATCTTCTGTGAACAACATCTTTTGGGTCTTGGAGTCAGTGCAGCTGGCTGAAACACCACATAGACCTACATCTTTTTCAGTCATTTTTGTCTAAGCTACACTTAAATATTCAGTATTGGCAGTGTAACTTTGTTACTGTATTTAGATTACACGTTTGAGTAACTACTAGTGTAACTTAGTTACTGTAAAATTACTTGTAATTACATTACAGTTACTAACACAATACTCTTAGTTACTTCTAAGTGAAAAAAAAATCTACAAAGGTGACTTACAGATCAGCAGCTAGATCATGAACACATTTTTAATGTCGATTTTACTGAATTTGAGTCTATTTAAGTAACTCCTTTGTTGTTTGCCTTTGTTTTTACAATTGTAAATTCAAATTTTGATCAATGTTTGCAACAATAAACACAATTAAAGCAATGTAACTAAGTTACTTTCTTAAGGCAGTAATAAGTAGTGTAATTAATTACATTTGTAAAAGGTAATAACAGCATCGAGTAACTTACTTTTTCTTTAGGCTACTTTTTCCCCAACGCTAATACTATAGGTATTCAACATTGCACGTGCCTTCTCTTTCTTGTTAAGGAATTTCTTGACGTTCCCCAAAGACGTGAGAAACAACTAGGCTACTATCTAAAAACAATGGGGCATCTGTCGACGAGAAAAAAAAAATAAAAAAAATCCAACTTCACCGCGGTTCTGCGAGTTGGGCCCAGCACAGCATTCCTAAAGCCCTAAACTTAACCAAAGCACCTTTCCTAAACCTCACGATACACAGATTTCTTAAGTAATTTTCATAAAATGTTCATTAGCTAGCAAAGCAATCGATGTTAAGTAATCTTGGTTGGGGAAGGGAAAAACAGGCTTACATAATTATAAATCTGTAGCGTTTGCTGAATGTAAAAAAAATTAAATGGACATTTCCAATGAAACTGTAATATAAAAGCAAATGTATTTACCTCTGAAGAGCGGCGGTTTGAAAGGCGTAACCCGTCGTGTTGTGTGTGAGCCTGATAAGTGGGGAAAAAAAGCACGAGTTTTGAGTTAAGTAGCCCCCGTGCTTCCGGTTCTCAAACGAAACTTCTGATTGGTTGATCTCGCTCTTCTATGTACTTTAATTTTTTTTTTTTTTACTTATAGTTACTATATATTTTTCAATATGCACATTTTGTACAATTACATTTGTTTTATCCTTCGTATTATTTATTGATGTGCTTCACATTTTATTGTTTTTTCATAAATTATTTGAATTTGTTCTGGTTGTCACAAGGCAGAGATGGAGGCAAGAGAAAGTTTTTGCTATTGTTACATTATACTCACAGGCTCAAAGTGATTGTTTTTGACCCATTAACTTTTTGCTTTTGAGTAATGGAGCTAAGGAGCGAAAATTCAGCCTGGAAGACTCTACCAGCTTCTGCCTCAGTAATCAGCACACCTGCGCTTCATCTCAGATCCAATCATGTCTCTCTGCGCAGCTTGTTCAATCAGCTTCAGCTCTCCTCCTCCTTCTCAGCCTATCAGGGCGTCAGAGCCACATTCAAAAGAGCAGCTCAACCTCTGCTCTTGGCTTCAGCTGTCGCAAGCGTCATTTCGTCTCATCGCAACCCTCCTCCTCCCCATCTCCACCTCAACTTCCACCTTCTTCCTCTCAACCACCACCAGTGTCTAGGCTCCGGGGGGAAATCTCCTACTCCAACAGCTCATCATTTATCGCATGCACATTGTTTTCTGCCGGGGCCTAAGCGCCAAACCTGTAACAATAAATGTCATCATTAATCGCATCATTTTGTCTGTTTGAGTCTGTCCAGGTTGAAATATTTTTAACTGCACACCACCTGATTGAAATATTATCAGCCTGTATAATGTTATAGTGGAAAGAATACTTTTTTTTTTTTTTTTTTTTTAATATTCCTTCACTGGTATCCACTTAAGCACCAACTTATCTAAGAAGCATCCAGGTTTGAAGTAAAAAAAAAAAAAAAAAAAGGACTTTATAATATTGGGGTAAAATAAACAGGACCGTAATAATAAATAGATTCTAACTTAAACACATTTAAGCTTGCAGCATCAGGTACCACAGTGTGAAAACAAACCACTGACAGACAAAAATCAACACAGTGTTTTCTTTGTTCTTTTTTTATTTAGCAAAAATACATTTATCATCCATCCATCTTTAACACTACATAAGTGTTAATACCTTACAGATCAGCTTTAATGACAAAGCAAGCCAGTCAGTGTGGGTCCAACAGCATTAAGGCAGCTTTTATTTACAAAACCAGACATAAACAGTGAGCTGAGATGAGGGGAGCATGCTAGTAGTGAAAAAGAAACCAGATTAAAACAAACAAATCCATTTCCACAACAGAAAACACCCAATTACAAGTGCCACCAGTAACTATAAATAAGGTCACCCTCTAAAGTGCACCCCCACCACCCCAGCGATCTAAAAACCTACACCAACTGCAGAAGCCTATGTGATTAAACTAAAACATCAAATCAAAATACACAACTAAGATACAATAAAGACAGTAGGCTATTATTCTTAACAATCAACTTTTACAATAAAATCAGTTAAAAGCATTCTCGAGGTTGGACTGATGACGTGGCATGATGTTTAGTTTAATCGCTGACTACGTGTGAAGGGGAAAACATCAACTAGCTGTTTTAATTTAAAGTTACGTTAGGTTGTTGTTTTCCCCTTCAGTGACACTGGTGTTTGGCGTTGCCGCAACAAAAAACGACAATGACGCTAGTCCGACCCCGAGAAAACCTTGAAACATCTGGACTGTTAAGAGACCCTAAATACAATAATAAAATACAAATGAGTCTTTACAAAAAATCTCTTAAAAATCAATGAAAAAAGGGTAAAACTTAACAGCTCAACTAAAAATGAAAATCATTTAAGCAGCACAAAAACATTTGTACAGAACAGAGCTTGTAACATAAGGCGGAACTTTAAGAAAAACAGCCAAGGTTGGATCACCTTCTATATGGCAGAGATTACAAGACTGTTTAAATTATTTTCAAAAAATCATTGTCAAAAGTAGGTTTTATTTCCTTTTTCAAAACATAAATTTAAATCGAATAAAAAAATGTAGGAGTTAAAAAAAAAAGGATACATGAAAGGATACTGAAATTGTTTTTTTTTGCACGTTTTAAATTTTTCTTAAAGACTTTTCTGCCAAAATGTATTCACTTCCCTCACACCTGGAAAAAACACAAAAAAAAAAAAAATCAACAGGAGCCATAGCTACATATCTAACTTTATATAACTCTAATCATCTTTGTTCACCGTCTGTGGCAACTTCTCAAATTTAATCTTCATTTGCTTTAATTTGGCTTTGTCAGATGTCACCTTTTTCTTTTCTTTCACTTGTTCTTTCTCATGTTTGACTCTATGCATCCTGTATTGGACTTGAGTGTAAAAAGTATCTCCACATTCCCCGCATCGTATCGTCGGCTCTTTCGTGTGCCACAGTAGTTTATGATCCCTTAATGAGTCTTTCCTCCTAAAACTGCTCTCGCATTCTTCGCACGTAAACTGTGTCCCAGAGTGAACTAGTTTGTGTGATTTTAAACGGATAAGAGATTTAAATTTTCTCTCGCACTGATCACAACTAAACGGAGTCTCCTCAGAGTGTGTTACCATGTGCTCTTTTAAAGACGCTTTATTTCGAAAGGTTTTACCACACTCTTTACACTCTGCATTTCTCTCATTGTTATTAGTGAGCAAGAAAAGATGTGAGGAGCGAAAACGGAACTCAATACAAATATGGGAGAAAAAAAAAAGAACGCATCAGCAATATTGGATCGATATTGTCAATGATATCGTTCTTGCAAATATTGTCTTTTATATGGTCATTTAGATGATATTGCTCTGCCCTACTGACAACCTTAACCTGGGTAAGTTATTCTGAAATAAAAAAAATGATTATGAAATTCTCGCAATGGTTAGAATTTTCCAAACAATTTTAAGCTTCATTCCAGAGTGAAAATGTGTAGAACTCAAATCTGTGCTACACATATCAATCAGTTCCTGTCAAATGCGAGCAAAGATATGTCTTTGGCAACCTCTCAATTTGAATAGTGAGCTGTTTTAGTTTAACATTTCCTGGTTTCTGCTTTTTTAATTCTTTTGCATGTTCTTTCTCATGTTTGACTCTATGTTTCCTGTATTGTTCTTGAATGTAAAAAGTATCTCCACATTCCCCGCATCGTATCGTCGGCTCTTTTGTGTGCCACATTAGTTTATGATTCCTCCATTCACATTTCCTTATAAAACCGCTACCACATTCTTCGCACATAAACGTTTTCACTTCAGAGTGAACTACTTTGTGTGATTTCAAAAGTTTAAGAGACCTGAATTTTTTCTCACACTGATCACAACTAAACGGAGTCTCTTCAGTGTGTGTTACCATGTGCCTTTTTAAGTGTGTCTTATCTCGAAAAGTTTTGCCACACTCTTTACACTCTGCATTTCTCTCATTGTTATAATGAACCCTTACGTGTGTGTTTAAATTGCTAGATGTTATAAAACCCTTTCCACACAGGTCACAACTGTACGGCTTTTCTCCTGTGTGAGTCATTTTGTGTAGTTTTAATGATAAAGCGTATTTGACCTTGGTTCCACACTCGTCACATTCAAAGTTCCTCTCGCTCTGGTGAACCTGTTTGTGCTTTCTCAACGAGCCACTATCTGCAAACGCCTTACCACACTGCTCACATTTGTGTGGTTTGATTCCCAAGTGCAGATTCATGTGTTGCACTAAGCTGTTGGATTGAGCAAAGGTTTTGGGGCATTTTTCACAGGCGTAGCGTTTGTCCTTATTGTGAACTCTTAAATGGGCAACAAGATACTCTTTTTTTGTAAACGCCATCCCACACTGTTCACAACTAAATGGTCTTTCACCTGTGTGGGTTCTTTTGTGATCTTTAAGATTCTGAAGTTGTTTGTAAGTTTTTGGGCATTGGTCACACTTGTACGGCCGTTCTCCTCTGTGAATTCTCAAATGTATTTCATAAGTATGTTTGTATCCAATTCCTTGCCGCACTCTTCACATTTGAACTTCTTCTCCTTTGTATGCACAAGCTGGTGAATTTTCAACCCGCTGGCTAATGCAAAGGCAGATCCGCATAAATCACAAGTGAATGGCCTTTCTCCGGTGTGTAAAAACAAATGAAACCTTAGGCTTTGAATGTCCTTAAATGCTTTGCCACATTCTTTGCATGAATGTGGTCGGTCTTCTGAGTGGGTTACTAGCAGGTGCTTTTTGAGATTGCCCGAGGTCGCAAAGGCTGATCCACACTGGTCACAGCTGAAGGGGCGCTCTCCGGTGTGGGTGCGCATGTGGATCCGGAGGTGGCTCGGATTGGGGCAGCTTAAACCACACAAGTCGCAGCAAACAGGCATCGTGAAAATCCTTAGAGTCACTCCAGAGTACTTTTCTGTAACAAAAGAAAAGGAATACAAATCAAACTCAATTCATTAAATAGGATAAGTAACATGCTCAAAAATGCAGAACAGAACGAAAACTACACTGACATGAAGTTTGGATTACAAAAAAGACATTTTCTCCAGAGCTTATTGCCAAATGCTGAAATCTAATAAAAATTTCAAAAGCGGGAACACATGTCGAATAACATTTGTTTTAAATAAAGTTGTGCAGATCACAAACTGCACTGCAAATGCTAGTGTGCTGCACAAGAGAGGGCAGTAATTGATTAGACTGGAAAAGAACAAGACCATGTTTTTGGAGAATAAATCCACAGCAACTCAATCAATGTGGCAGGTTTTACATTCTCTTTGGACAATCAGCTTGTTGTTCTAGTGAATGAAAGGAGTGAGAAATGGGGAGGCAGCTTTTCAATAGACTACGTAAATATCCAAGTTTTATTGGAAGTAGCAGTTATGAATCGCACAATAAACTGCTTCAGCTCCAAAACAAACTGCAGTAAATGATGGACATATGTATGAGGAAATAGGAGTGTACCTGTACTAGTAGTAATAATCCATGATGTAGTTTTGCATGTGAATAAAAGACTGTGTTCATGTTCTAAATTTTGAATGTGACATTGTCATAAGTCTTGTGGATAAGAAAACAGTTTTTCCTGTTTTTTACATTGTAGGCCTACTTGGTTTTACAATATCTAAGCCGGTCAACCTACTGATTGATATTAGTTATTACAAAAACAATTACCTTTATGCTTTTTATGGCATCTTTAATTATTAGTTTATACTTTAGTTTTCTTTGTAGTGTGATGTTTTGTTAAAAATACCCAGGAAGACTAGGTGTTGGGGGAAGGGGCTGTCCATTGTTTAATTTTCATCTGGGTCGAGACTCGAGACCCATTCCTTGTGTGAATAGGAGGCTGGGCCTTAGTCTTGGAGAATAATGCTGTGTTGTGGAAGACTGGGGGGTACAACTTTGGAAGAAAGGATCAAGTGACCAATGGCATGGGGACTGCTGGCAGACAGCTGATGTCAGCACAATAGACTGGGGAACTGAGAGCCAGAGACTGGTCCACATAAACTATGATAGGACTTTTTTCAATTCTGTATAATTGTACTTGTAAATAAAACCATACCCTAAGAGTTCAGATAACTCTATAGATTTTTTCATATGGAAACTAATTTCCACAACATTTCTTACAACTATTCAAGAAACATTTATTTTAGCTGTGCTGTGTTAAATAATATTGGACTGTAAAATATTGTTATTTTCCGTGAGCAAAGCTTGTTGTATTGTTGTTGTTTTTCCTCTAAATTATGATAAATTTGTTCTATAAGTTTGGGAGCGGCACCACTTTCCTGCGTCACTCGTCTCTTGGCCAGCTGTCTGTTGAACATCCACAAGCATGAACAATACCCTACAATAGATGTGGAAGTAAAATCTGCTTTATTAATGTTTTGTTAATTGTGCTGACAATGCCAAATATAACCTGTTTGTTAGTGTACTTCATGATGTTGAAACAATGTTGCTCAAGGTTAATGTTGAACCGGTGGCAACAGCAACAGGTGGTCTTAGTCCAGACATCTACAGTATCTGTTCTTTATTTGGACAGAGTGATAAAACTACTACTAATTACTTTCCATAAGAACATCTTGCAAAACAATTTGCAAATTAGTTCATATTTGATAGAAATGTATATGCATACAACCCAGTGATCTGCTGTACTGAAGGAGAGACGTCCTTCTGTAAGATCCAGTGATCATGTTTTGTGCCTGTTGCTTGTCAGTAAAAATCTTCTGTGAACAACATCTTTTGGGTCTTGGGAGTCAGTGCAGCTGGCTGAAACACCACATAGACCTACATCTTTTTCAGTCATTTTTGTGTCTAAGCTACACTTAAATATTCAGTGTTGGGTGTAACTTAGTTACTGTAATTAGATTACATTTTTGAGTAACTAGTAGGCCTACTGTGCCTTAGTGTAAAAAAAAAAAAAAAAAAATATATATATATATATATATATATACTTGTAATTAAATTACAGTTACTAATACAATACTCTTACTTTTAAGTGAAAAAAAATGTACAAAAAAAATACTATTTGTGTGAGATAAAACAGCTCAGAGTCACAGATCAGCAGCTGGATCAGGAACATATTTTTCATGTTGATTTTACTGAATTCGAGTCTATTTAAGCAACTCCTTTGTTGTTTGCCTTTGTTTAAATACCAATAATAAAATTTTAAATCCCAATTTTGATCGATGTTTGCCATATTACACACAAAGTAATCTCAAAGTAACTAAGTAGGCCTAGTGTAAATAATTACATTTGTAAAAGGTAATAAGTATGGAGTAACTAATTACTTTTTCAACATTGCACGTGCAATCCCTTCTCTTTCTCGTTAAGGAATTTCTTGACGTAAGAAACAACAACTATTTAAAAACAATGGGGTATCTGTCAAAAAAAAAGAAAAAAAATCCAACTTCACCGCGGTTCTGCGAGTTGGGCCCAGCACAGCATTCCTAAAGCCCTAAACTAACCAAAGCACCTTTCCTAAACCTCACGATACACACATTTCTTAAGCAATTTTCATAAAATATTCATACTAAGCAAAGCAGTCGATGTTAAGTGATCTTGGTTGGGGAAGGGGAAAAAACAAGCTTAATTATAAATCTGTAGCGTTTGCTGAATATAAAAAACATCTTTAAATGGGCATTTCCAATGAAACTATAATATAAAAGCAAACTTATTTACCTCTGAAGAGCAGCGGTTCGAAAAGCGTAAACCCGGCGTGTTGTGTGTGAGCCTGATAAGTGAAAGAGTTTTGAGTTAAGTGGCCCCCGTGCTTCCGGTTCTCAAACGAAACTTCTGATTGGTTGATCTCGCTCTTCTATGTACTTTAATTTTTTTTTTTTTTTTACTTATAGTTACTATATATTTTTCAATATGCACATTTTGTACAATTACATTTGTTTTATCCTTCGTTTTATTTATAGATGTGCTTCACATTTTATTGTTTTTTCATAAATTATTTGAATTTGTTCTGGTTGTCACAAGGCAGAGATGGAGGCAAGAGAAAGTTTTTGCTATTGTTACATTGTAGGCTACCAGGCTCAAAGTGATTGTTTTTGACCCATTAACTTTTTGCTTTTGAGTAATAGGCTATTTTTAATTGCACACCACCTGATTGAAATATTATCAGCCTGTATAATGTTGTAGTCAAAATAATCCTTTTTTTTGTTGTTGTTGTTGTTTTTCTGTCTTTCTGTCCGTCTATCTGTAACACTATAGGTGTTAATAAATTATAGATAGGTTTAAATGACAATGCAAGCCAGTCAGCATTAAGGCAGCTTTTATTTACAAAACCAGACAAAAAAAGTGAGCTGAGATGAGGGGAGCATGCTAGTAGTAAAGAAGAAACAAGATTAAAACACACAAATCCATTTCCACAACAGAAAACACCCAATTACTCGTGCCACCACCACCTATACACTATAATTAAGGTCACCCTCTAAAGTGCACCCCCACCACCCCAGTGATCTAAAAACCTACACCGAGCCTATGTGATTAAACTAAAACATCAAATCAAAATACACAACTAAATTACAATAAAACGGCAACCAGCACTGAGCCTGTAAAGACAGTGCAGTTCGTAGGCTATTATTCTTAACAATCAACCATTACAATAAAATCAGTTAAAAGCATTCTCGAGGTTGGACTGATGACGTGGCGTGATGTTTAGTTTAATTGCTGGCGACGTGAAGGGGAAAACATCAACTGTACATAGGAATGCTTGGCACGACTGGAGTTTGAAGCTCAAATAATACTGTGCGGTGGTGAGTGAAAGTTTTAATTTAAAGTTACGTTAGGTTGTTGTTTTCCCTTTAAGTGACACTGGTGTTTGGCGTTGCCGCAACAAAAAACGACAATGACGCTAGTCCGACCCCGAGAAAACCTTGAAACATCTGGACTGTTAAGACCCTAAATACAATAATAAAATACAAATGAGTCTTTACAAAAAATCTATCTATCTATCTATCTATCTATCTATCTATCTATCTATCTATCTATCTATCTATCTATCTATCTATCTATCTATCTATCTATCTATCTATCTATCTATCTGTCTATCTATCTATCTATCTATCTATCTACGTATCTATCTATCTATCTATCTACGTATCTATCTACGTATCTATCTATCTACGTATCTATCTATCTACGTATCTATCTACGTATCTATCTATCTACGTATCTATCTACGTATCTATCTATCTACGTATCTATCTACGTATCTATCTATCTACGTATCTATCTACGTATCTATCTATCTACGTATCTATCTACTTATCTATCTATCTACGTATCTATCTATCTACGTATCTATCTATCTATCTATCTACGTAACTATCTATCTACCTATCTACGTATCTATCTATCTACCTATCTACGTATCTATCTATCTACGTATCTACGTATCTACGTATCTATCTATCTACGTATCTATCTATCTACGTATCTATCTATCTATCTATCTATCTATCTATCTATCTATCTATCTATCTATCTATCTATCTATCTATCTATCTATCTATCTATCTATCTATTCAATGAAAAAAGGGTCAAACTTAACAGCTCAACTAAAAATGAAAATCATTTAAGCAGCACATTTGTACAGAACAGAGCTTGTAACATAAGGCGGAACTTTAAGAAAAACAGCCAAGGTTTGATCACCTTCTATATGGCAGAGATTACAAGACTGTTTAAATTATTTTCCAAAAATCATTGTCAAAAGTAGTTTTTTTTTCCTTTTCAAAACATAAATTTAAATCGAATAAAATTTAGGTCATGCAGTAGGAGTTAAAAAAAAAAGGATAAATTTGTTTCTCAAATTGCCCAGCCTTGCATATGTGTAACCAAGCACAGAAAAGTTAAAGCGAAATACAACAAAAACATGGTATTCTTTACAGGTAAAATGAAAATTTGCATGTTTTAAATTTAAAGTTTTCTTAAAGGAGACCTATTATGTCAAATTCACTTTTCTACGTTTTTAACCTTGTTATAATGGCCTTCTTTCATCATTAGTTTACTCAAAGTTATATTCGAATTGATTAATGCATGTTGGAGTAATCTTGTATTGTTCTTCAGCTGGAGCTCAAGTGCTCAGAAATCCCCGTTCTCACCTACCACCTATCCCCTCCCACTTGTCTGTATTTACTTGTTATAATTCAAAAGATTAATACTCAAAGTGAAGCATGTATGGTTCAATACTGTCCCATAGCCACTTAGCAACAATAAAAAATAGTTTTAAAAAATCTGTTGCGTTTTACAATTACATTTTAAAATGAAGAGGCGGGGCTTACCAGTTCTGCAGTTTTGAACAGGAAGTCAGTAGAGCTGTTCCTATTTTTAAGTTGTTTTAGATCAACTTTGTGTTTTACTATGAACAAAAGGTACATTACTGATCTGCATAGGTTTCTAAATATATAAAAAAAACTCAATAGGTCCCCTTTAAAGACTTTATGCCAAAAACATAAAAAAAAATTTAGACAGGGGAATATACTGTACATATTTAACTCTAGTCATCTTTGTTCACTGTCTGTGGCAACTTCTCAAATTTAATCTTCATTTGCTTTAATTTGGCTTTGTCTGATGTAACCTTTTTCTTTTCTTTCACTTGTTCTTTCTCATGTTTGACTCTATGCATCCTGTATTGGACTTGAGTGTAAAAAGTATCTCCACATTCCCCGCATCGTATCGCCGGCTCTTTCGTGTGCCACAGTAGTTTATGATCCCTTAATGCGTCTTTCCTCCTAAAACTGCTCTTGCATTTTTCACACGTAAACTTTGTCCCAGAGTGAACTAGTTTGTGTGATTTTAAACGGATATGAGACTTGAATTTTCTCTCACACTGATCACAACTAAACGGAGTCTCCTCAGAGTGTGTTACCATGTGCTCTTTTAAAGACGCTTTATTTCTAAAGGTTTTACCACACTCTTTACACTCTGCGTTTCTCTCATTGTTATGATGAACCCTTATATGAGTCTTTAAATTGCCAGATAATATAAAACCCTTTCCACATAGGTCACAACTGTACCGCTTTTCTCCTGTGTGAGTCATTTTGTGTAGTTTTAATGTTGATGCACATTTGACCTTGGTTCCACACTCGTCACATTCAAAGTTCCTCTCGCTCTGGTGGACGTGTTTGTGCTTTCTCAGTGTGCTTCTATCTGAAAACGCCTTACCACACTGCTCACATTTGTGTGGTTTGATTCCCAAGTGCAGATTCATGTGTTGCACTAAGCTGTCAGGTTGAGCAAAGGTTTTGGGGCATTTTTCACAGGCGTAGCGTTTGTCCTTATTGTGAACCCTTAAATGGGCAACGAGATACCCTCTTTTTGTAAACGCCATACCACACTGTTCACAACTAAATGGTCTTTCGCCTGTGTGGGTTCTTTTGTGATCTTTAAGATTCTCAAGTTGTTTGTATGCTTTTGGGCATTGGTCACACTTGTATGGCCGTTCTCCTCTGTGACTTCTCAAATGTATTTCATAAGTATTTTTGTATCCAAATTTCTTGCCGCACTCTTCACATTTGAACTTCTTCTCCTTTGTATGCACAAGCTGGTGAGTTTTCAACCCGATGGCTAATGCAAAGGCAGATCCGCATAAATCACAAGTGAATGGCCTTTCTCCCGTGTGTAAAAACAAATGCAGCCTTAACGTATGTAGTTCCTTAAATGCTTTGCCACATTCTTTGCACGAATGTGGTCTGTTATCTGAGTGAGTTACTAGCAGGTGCTTTTTGAGAGAGCTGGAGGTTGTAAAGGCTGATCCACACTGGTCACAGCTGAAGGGGCGCTCTCCGGTGTGGGTGCGCATGTGGATCCGGAGGTGGCTCGGCGTGGGGCAGCTTAAACCACACAAGTCACAGCAAACAGGCATCGTTAAAATCCTTAGAGTCACTCCAGAAAACTTTATTTATTATCTGTAACAAAAGAAAATGAATAGAAATCAAACTCAATTCAATAAAAAGGATAAGTAATAAACTCTGTGTACAGCAGTACATTAACTTTAGTTAAAGGTAAATTTGCATAAGTTATAGTTCTAGTAGCTGCTAATTTATTTCAATTTATTTTCTTTTATGCTTGAACTAAGATACTAAAATCTCAAAATTTTAAATGGAGTTTTTAAGATACTAATTATTAAATATTGTGTGGGTCACAAATGCAACAATCCTGTGCGAGCTCACCATCTGTGTAACTTCCAAATTAATAAATTTGATAAATATTCAGTTTGAGAGGACAAAGTAGAGACAAGTCTAGAATTCCCTGAAAGCTGAGTAAAGAAAAAGAGAGGGAGAGGGAAAAAGTGCTTCTACTACTGGGAACTTATTGGGACAAAAAATGTTTTGACTCCCAAATAACTAATTCAAGAAATAAGGATAAGCATAGCTGTAATAGTCGTGATAACCATCCAATTATAAGACTGTCATAGATTGAGTTCATGATGAAAGAATGTGACAGTGTCATAAGGCTAGAGGGTTAAAGCCTGTTTTTTCTTTTAATAACATTGGTCCTCATTCATGACTTCCACTTCCACTTTAAGAAGATGCTGAGAAAACTGTGTGTAGAGGCGAAGATCCTCCACAGTTCACCTCCTGGCTGCTAAGTTTAAAGGAGTTTGCCCAACGCGTGTCTCCACAAAATACAGTCCAAATATTGCATTAAAGTTTCTTTATTGGCCCCTATGACCATCGGTCCACATGAATCAGTAACACAATTCCACAATATTGACTCGGTAAGAAACAGTATACCTCTTCACTTAGCAGCACCTGTGTGCACTTTTTCTAGGTCTTTTATAGGAGTCTTGACACCAAACCCAAAGGGCCGCAGAGCCCCCTTGCGCCCAGGAGAGCAGGTGCATTTTGGCTCCTACACTGTGCCTGATTCAAGTGTTCTTAACAAACCAAATCTCTTGTGTAGCAGAAACACCCTCTTTGCCAAATTCACAAACA
This sequence comes from Mugilogobius chulae, assembly GCA_038363315.1. NCBI lineage: Eukaryota > Metazoa > Chordata > Actinopteri > Gobiiformes > Gobiidae > Mugilogobius > Mugilogobius chulae. The sequence goes on along the minus strand of CM076400.1, from coordinate 22,265,400 downwards.
TCCGGCTACAAACACCACGTCCCTGATTTACATGTTTACTTACATAAAAATCCATATGTATTTGCTAATGCCCTCGATACCTCCTCATAGGGGCTAGCAAGACTCACTACGGCAACAATGAAGCTCAATTGTGAAAGAGCACCCTGGTTTCAGATCCCATTAAAACTCCCAAAGATTTAGAAAAATTTAAATAATAAGAGTTTAAAGGCGTGTCGGGGGCTAGCCAGCTATGTGCTAATGGTTGTTTTCAGTCTAAAAAGCACAATTATAAGTTAAAATCTGGCAAAACATTCTAATAACTTTATAGTTTATAAAGCTGCAGAAACATCATTTAAATAAAATATGTAGGTCTTATGTTCATGACTCACCACAGAGCTGATTAGCCTCAAGGACATTTTTCAACTTTTAATATTGCTTTTTTATACTGGGAGACTACTTGCGGAACCGAAGAGTGGGCGGTCACTGTTAAGCTCCATAGACAAGAAAAAAGACAACAGCAAATCTCTAAACTAGACCAGCATCTTTTAAAAATGTCCAAAAACACATGAAGCACACCCAGTGGGAGCAAATTTAAGTCACACACTTACTGAAACAACAATGCAGGGCTTTTAAGATGTATTGTGGTAAGAAAGTGGGTGGAAGGGTGTGGGGGAGGCTGATGTCTTAGGATGAGAGAGCAGTGTCCCCCCTCAGCTCTCGGGTCCTGAGGGGTGAAAAAGGGTTTTAGCTTAAGTTGGCATCAAACACTCCCTGCCCCACCCTTTGTCTTTCAGTTTGTTCTTTTCTTATCCCCAGAGGGGGTTCGAGATAGGAGCCTGCAGCCAACCCCCAAAGGAAGCCCCAACCTGGCAACATCTCTGTTTTTTTGTTTTGTGAAGTTCTTGCAAGTTCTGAATATATGTCAGTCTTGTATTGTAAACTGTTTTCTAGGTTTTCAGGTAAAAGATATTATCACATTGGCAATTTTCAATCTAGCAGAGCCACTATAAAACTAAAAATGCCCCTAAAAACCTTGCAATTTGGCTAATTTTTTTTGCCACATTTATATTCCAAAAAAGTCAAGCTAGCCTACTACTAACTAACTTCAGTCACAAAAATGTAGCAAACGACGTAGTTTTTCCCCCTCTTCCATGTGTAGGTAAGAACTACATGATTCATTACATTGTGACAGCCCACAAAAGTACAAAATTTTATATTAGCCTATTGGAAGATTTGTTATGAAAGATTAAATGGAACTTGTTGACCTTCACTATGCCTACATTCCTTTTTTTACGTTTACATTTTCATTGCCTCCCTCCTCGTTCTTGTAAATGATTTTTGACGGCCTCTAAAAGTGCGAAAAACTAATACCTGAATATCTGTTGAATGACCACCAGCTTTATGCTTAAGCCTTATAAATCAGGCAAACATCATCACATAGCAGCCTATCGGTAGCCTTACTTGATTTGATCGGCTCTTTATACGTCTAAGTCTTTAAATAAACAAACGTGTGCTATAAAAAAGCACACTTATATTTACCTCTGAAGAGCAGCAGCGGTCTGCGGACGAATCGTGTGTTGCGTTACAAAGAAACACGAGTTTTGAGTTTGGTTGTTTGAGTGGGCGCCCTCTCTCCCGGACACGCCCAGTTCTCAAACGAGTCTTCTGATTGGCTGACTTTTTTCCCAATGATAGCTATTTTGTAAAAGTTTTCTGTTCCATTGATCCAAACAGTAGGCTTGTTTAAGCAGAGCCAGGCGGTGAAGGCGGACGAGGTGGACGCAGGCGGTAAGGGGGGTCGGGGTCTGACGACAGCGCTACGTAGGTCCCGGTAATCTCGAGAGATCAATCTGAGTGCAAGCGCCTTCGTCGTCGGTGAATCCAGAAAAAAGCAAATGCACCGCCTGCATGACTACAAAACCCAAGTGCATGCTGGGAAATGAAGTGCTGTGAACACGCGCGGATTGACAGCTGATTGGATCAGATCTGTTTTGATCAGAAACGTGACGCTGTGCAGTTCCTCCTCCTCTCCTCGTCTTTTCAGTTTACTTTTTATCATCACAGAGACTTCAAATCTCACTGAAAAGTCTCAGGATGTTGTACAACACAGACAGCATTATTAATATGATACTGATGAGCTGAAAGTCATATCTTTATAGACACAGCTCAAGTGTAGAAACTTTAATATTCAGTTCTTTATTCATTGCTCTGATGATATCCGTGTCAGTTAAAGGTGTGTGAGGGAAACAGGAGCATTTACACAGATGTATGAGGTTTTATTCAGTGCAACACGTGATCTCAGGCTGGCTGGCAGTTCTCGCGCTGGAGAAGTGTCCACGGTGCCTTTCAGATTTCTCCCCTCCCCTCAGCGTCATCCGTCAACTCTCGTCCGCAGTGCAGACGGAGATTTTTGCTGCTTAAACAAGCCTACCCTGGTTCCGAATAGCCCTAATTTATTGCCACTAGCTTCTAGTTCCTAGCCTCTAGCTCCTTACCAGTGGAGGTCGCCACGAGGTCAACATTAAGAGCACTAGACAGATGAGAGAAGAGCTCTTAGCTCCGTTTGGAGAATCCGAACGTCCTAACCAACCGCGGGAAACAACGAGGGAAATGACGTGACTCTACAGCTGTTTATGAAAAACTACAACATCCACCAGCGGACTACAAAACACGCACCTACTGCGCTGATTTGAATGACACGAGAGTTACAGAAACAACACATGTGTACATGAATCTGCTGCTGTTTAATAAAAATACTGCAATAAACCTCAGACTGAGCCATCTTTGTGAAAAGTTTAAACACGAAGTTTCAACACGTTTCAGCACAAACAGTAGACATATATATGCACAGCACAGGACAGAATAAATAAAACAGACTCACCGTCATCAAACTGTGAGAGAAAAGACAAATATAGTCCAGTAATCTGCTTTGCTGCAGCAGCTGCAGCAGCAGCAGCGTGTCTCCCATCTTCTCTTCTCCCCCGCTGCCAGCGCGGACTTTATGCAATGAGCCTGTGGCTTCTTCACACGTAAATAGTGTTAAGAGATGCGGCAATACATTTAATGAAGGTGATGTGGCACTTAACCTTATATTTTCAAAGTTTATAAAGTTTGTTTTATGCAGAGAATTGTTTTGTGTGTCTAAAGTCTGAGGCAGTAAAACTTTTCATTCATTACAAACTCATCATTCACAGATCAAATATTGTCATAAATATCCATTTATTTGCGGAGCGAGCTGCGCAGTGCATTGTGGGATGTCCACTAGCTCCTTACCGGCAGTAAGTTAGCATCAGAGGTTCCTATGCTAAAGGAGCCAAGTTAGTTAGCATAGAGGCTCCTAGCTCCTAACTCCTAACTCCCAGTTGCTCAATTGTGTGTGGTCACGTGCATCCGGTTTGGGCTTAAGTGGCTAGTGGCTATGGGGATAATTGATGAATTCGGAAGGAGCCCTAGTTTTTTCCTCGTTGCAGTTTTCGATAGTCACTTCCTGAGAGAATGTACTGGGGAACACGCTATGTAGTGCTTTCACTGTGCTGTTGTGTTCACTTTGCTGAAAAAACACTCAAATGTGACCAGTGTGATAAGAGCTTGAAGTTTATGTCCAATCTAACAAAGTAACGCACTTGACAGATAAGGTGTACACATGTGAAATCTGATTACATTAACCACAAATGAAACATCAGTAAAATCTAAAATGTCAAAGATTGGGTTTGAAGCACATTGCATAGGCTACTTTTAATTTCTAATAATGTAGTAAAGTAAAGTAATGTAATAAAGTATTTTTTTTTCTCTCATCTTTTTGCAACTTGTTTGAATTGTTCCATCGCAGTAGCTACTAGATTAAATGAATTGCAAAGTGGAAAAATATTGTACGAAGAAATGAAACATCATCTGAGGCACAAGAAAAGTACTTTATTGACAAGGCATCGGTGTTTCCCACAAGTTTATACTTAGACTATGGTAATACAAGTGATCCAAAACTAATTGTATATTTCTTAAATGCATTATCTTATCTGGGGTATTAAAGTCCCTTTACTGCCTCTACTGATCAGAAACATTGATGGCAGATGAAATAAAGTTACTTCTATATGTTGATTACATGCTACAAGTATAATTTGTTCAATTGATGATCAGTTTGTCAAGTTGTTTTTAGACCATGGGGGCAAAATTTAGACTATGGGGAAAGGGTTGGCATGAAAACATCTTTTGTTTTAAGGACGAATATTTGGTCTGGAACTATTGATTATTTTGGTAAAAGATTTGTTGCGTGATTATTCTTTTGATTAATTTGTTGTTTTAAGACTAAAGTCAGTATTGATGAAGATTTTTAGCTAAATTTTAACTAAAGTTATGATGACTCTTGAGAATGTTCTGGAGGTGTAGATTTATAGGTAAAACTGAAATCTTTCACAATTTCTTATAGCTGCTGTTTAATCTAAGGTTTTTCTTAAGTCATGGCATGTTTTGAAGTCAGTTTGCAGATCAATTAACAGTTTTTAGATTACTAACTAACAACTATTACTTCTAACTTCAGCGGCAGTGTTCACAGTTCTTTAGCCCACTGAATCTAAATCTTATTTTTGCGTAACTTTAGGATTGAAATAAGGCAGCAAAAACAAATGTTTGTACATTTTACACCGCTTAGTAAAAAATTCAAAGAGCCAGGGCCAAGAGAAAGTCCTTGCTATTGTAACATTGTACTTTGCCCTAAATTATTTGGAATAATCAAAATCACAAGTTTAAAATGACTTTTGAACTGCATTTGAGTAAAAACATTACACAATATTTTTAGCTGCACACCACCTTACGAAAAGATTATTAACCTGTATAATGTTGTGGTCAAAAGAACTAATTTCTTGCAATAATCCTTCACTGGTGTCCACTTTAGCACCAACTAATCGGAGAAGCATCCAGTTTCACATACAAAAAAATAGGACTTTATAATAATAGGGTGAAATAAACAGGACAACAATAATAAATGGATTCTAACTTAAACAAATCTAAGCTTACAATATCAGATATCACAGTGAAAACCACTAACAGACACAACAGTGTTTTCTTTTTTTTCTTTATTTAGCAAAAGTACATTTATCATCCATTCATCTATCTAGTCAATGAAAAAGGGCCAAACATAACACCTCAGATAAATATATAAAAACAATACATTTTGAAAATCATTTCATAAGCAGCACAAAAAAAATTTGTACAGAACAGAGCTTGAACTTTAAGAAAAACAGCCAAGGTTTGATCACCTTATGTATAGCAGAGATTACAAATCTGCAAAAAAATCATTGTTAAAAGTCAGTTTTGTTTCCTTTTAAAAAATGTGAATTAAATTTAATCCAAAAATTTTGGTCACGCAGTATGAATTGAAAAAATTAAAAACCTTAACCTTAAGTTTGTTTCTCAAATTGCCCAGCCTTGTATAACCAGGCACAGAAAAGTTTTTAAAAACAAACAAAAAAATGATGTTCTTCTCAGGTAAAACGTAACTTTGCACAGCACTTTTCTGCCAAAATGTATGCACTTCCTCCATCTGGAAAAAAAAGTAGTAAAACACTATTTTTGAAAATTTCAACCACTTGCACGAACAGTGACCATTTCACAGTTTAAGTAAATGGATTAACTGTTATTTGTCCGCAAGGGGTCATCTAACTTTATCGAACTCTAATCATCTTTGTTCACTGTCTGTGGCAACTTCTCAAATTTAATCTTCATGTGCTTTAATTGGCATTGTTGATCTTGCTTTGTTAGTTAAAAACACTTTTTAGTGCTTCAGCTCATAACCAGTAGATGGCGTCTGGGTTATAAAAGCATTATGTTGTTTAAGGTTTATATTCCATATACAGTATATTCCATATTCCATCTTTCTTCTCCTACAGCATCTTCTTTGCACCCGCTCCAGTCAACATGTTCTTTTGATAGGCCTTTGGTCAGCCGCCCACCTTGAGACTCCAGCAGAGTTCTGATAAAGCTCATAGACCTATTTAAGGTTAAGGTTTACTTTATTGTCCTCTGCATTCGACCCATCCTTCAATGCTGCTGGGGCATCTCCTCAGGAGCAATGATCGCCACAGTGCAGCACTCGGGGACCCATCTCCCGATGTTCTTGCTAGGCTTGGTCAGGACTACTGTAGCTGGAGGATATTACCGTAACGTGCATGCTATTGGTTTAGAGGTTTAAAAACCTCAGGTGGCAGTTCATCTCATCTAGCCACATTTAGGTAGAATTGAGTGACTTTAACACTGACTGCCGAGGCTAAAACTTAGTGAGCAAGAGAAGATGTGAGGAGCGAAAACGGAACTCAATACAAATATGGGGGAAAAAAAACACGCATCAGCAATATTGGATCGATATTGTCAAAGATATCGTTCTTGCAAATATTGTCTTTTATTTGGTCATGATTTATATGGCCGTTTAGATATTGCTCTGCTCTACTGACAACCTTAACCTGGGTAAGTTATTTTGAAATAAAGTAAAAATTATTTTGAAATGCTCGCAATGGTTAGAATTTTGCACAATTTTAAGCTTCATTCCAGTGTGAAAATGTGTAGAACTCAAATCAGTGCTGCACATAACAATCAGTTCATGTCAAATGCGAGCAAAGATATGTCTTTGGCAACCTCTCAATTTGAATCGTGAACTGTTTAATTTTAAAATTTTCTGGTTTCTGCTTTTTTTCTTCTTTTGCTTGTTCTTTCTCATGTTTGACTCTATGTTTCCTGTATTGTTCTTGAATGTAAAAAGTATCTCCACATTCCCCGCATCGTATCGTCGGCTCTTTCATGTGCCACATTAGTTTATGATTCTTCAATCTATATTTATTCCTAAAACAGCTACCACATTCTTCGCACACAAACGTTTTAACTTCAGAGTGAACTAGTTTGTGTGATTTCAAACGGATAAGAGATTTGAATGTTTTCTTGCACTGATCACAACTAAACGGAGTCTCGTCAGAGTGAGTTACCATGTGCGATTTTAAGTGTGCCTTATTTCGAAAGCTTTTACCACACTCTTTACACTCTGCATTTCTCTCATTGTTATGATGAACCCTTACGTGTGTGTTTAAATTGCCAGATGTTATAAAACCCTTTCCACATAGGTCACAACTGTACGGCTTTTCTCCTGTGTGAGTCATTTTGTGTAGTTTTAATGTTGATGCGTATTTGACCTTGGTTCCACACTCGTCACATTCAAAGTTCTTCTCGCTCTGGTGGACGTGTTTGTGCTTTCTCAACGAGCCACTATCTGCAAACGCCTTACCACACTGCTCACATTTGTGTGGTTTGATTCCCAAGTGCAGATTCATATGTTGCACTAAAGTGTTTTTGTGAGCAAACGTTTTGGGGCATTTTTCACAGGCGTAGCGTTTGTCCTTATTGTGAACCCTTAAATGGGCACTGAGATACGCTTTTTTTGTAAACGCCATACCACACTGTTCACAACTAAATGGTTTTTCACCTGTGTGGGTTCTTTTGTGATCTTTAAGATTCTCAAGTTGTTTGTAGGTTTTTGGGCATTGGTCACACTTGTATGGTCGTTCTCCTCTGTGACTTCTCAAATGTATTTCATAAGTATTTTTGTATCCAAATTCCTTGCCACACTCTTCACATTTGAACTTCTTCTCTTTTGTATGCACAAGCTGATGAGTTTTCAAGCTTGCAGCTACAGCAAAGGCAGATCCGCATAAATGACAGGTAAATGGCTTTTCTCCGGTGTGTAAAAACAAATGCAACCTTAAGTTATGTAGTTCCTTAAATGCTTTGCCACATTCTTTGCATGAATGTGGTCTGTCCTCTGAGTGGGTTACTAGCAGGTGCTTTTTGAGATTGCTGGAGGTCGCAAAGGCCCACCCACAGTGGTCGCAGCTGAAGGGGCGCTCTCCGGTGTGGGTGCGCATGTGGACCCGGAGGTGGCTCTTCGTGGGGCAGCTTAAACCACACAAGTCACAGCAAACAGGCATTGTTAAAATCCTTAGAGTCACTCCAGAAAATGTTTATTTAGTCTCTGTAACAAAAAAAAGAGGGACACAAATCAAACTCAGTTCATTAAACAAAAGTTTAAGAGTTATAAAGAGTGTCAACTGGCCAAACTTATGTAACACACAAAGAGAGGTCAGAGCCTTATTAGAAGTCATTGTTGAGTTTTATTGTGTCTTTAAAAAACTGTGCAGACGTAGGCTCTGAACGGGTCTATGGGAGATCGCCCTGGTTCCAGAAGTAAATTGCCTTATTGTAAAACGCCATAGGAGTTTCGAAAAATGTTAAAAGTTTAAAGACATATCGAGGGAAACCAGCGATGTGCTAATAGTTTCAGTCTAAAAAGCACGGCTAGATAATGAAATTTGGCTAAATGTCTTAATAACTTAATAATTATAAAACTGCTGAAACAAATTTTAATCAAAAACGTAGGTTTTACGCTCCAGACCCATCACAGAGCTGATGTTTTTAAACTTTTTATATGTATTTTTTAAACCGCTATAAAGATTTAACATGGGAGCTGGAGCTTGTTGAAACAGGAAATGGGCGTTTACTGTTGAGCTCCATTGTTTTTGTTTGCTTGGTTTTTTTTTACCTTCTTTTATTGTGTATTTTACACAGTAGTAGGAAATATTAGTAAGTAAGTAAGTAAGTAAGTGAGTAAGTAAGTAAGTAATCTTTATTTGTATAGCGCATTTCACAGACACAGAGTCACAAAGCGCTTCACAGTGAGATGAACCCCTCCCCACTCAGTGACAGTACGCTGCCCTGGGGCAGCTGAGCAGAGACGATTCACCTAACACCTGGCGCCTCAACCTTCGACTACCACCATGGTTCCCTAACATGCATGTTATCGGTTGGTGGGGATTAGTATTTACTACATGTAAATATACCAATACAGCAGTACTACATCACTCAACAAAGAACAAGACAGTACAACATAACAAAACAAAAGAGTCTGTATATATAATATGACATTTTTCAAGCAATGAACTTCTTGTTATATAATTAAATTTTTCAATAAAGGTCAAATACATTTTAAAGTCTGTCATTTTAGTATTATTCCAAAGGGGTATTTTTCCCCTCTCCATTTCTTTTTGTGAATATAATGTTTTGTTAAAATTCATACATTTGTAATAAAAATCTAATTTTGGGAAAAGCATGGTTAGCACATATATCAAATACTTTTGGATGCTAAAACATGTTTTCCAAAAATTTCTGTGAGATGATTTCTACTAGAGGGCTTTTCACAAACACATGTTCAATGCTTTCACCATCACAAAAAAGAACTTTTGTTATATACAAATAAACACTTTACCTTGTTTGTTAGTACATATTTAATGTCTATGATTGCTATCCAGCCGATGGTCGATCTATGGTGAGGTGAAAAGTAGTGTTAACGGCCCTTAAAACGACCATAAGTATTTTTCAACCATAATCTGGCCAAATAAAAGTAAATATAAAAGCAAACTGTATTTACCTCTGAAAAGCAGCGGTCAGTGAACGTGATGAGTGAAGCGTAAACACAGAAGAAACACGAGTTTTGAGCATGACTTTTAAGCGACCCTCTCTTCCGGGTTTGTACACGCCCAGTTCTGAGACGAACCTTCTGATTGGTTCACCTCCCTTCTGCACTTTTTTGTGCAGCCCTCGGTTGCAACCAACTCTCTTCCGAGTTTGTACACGCCCAGTTCTGAGACGAACCTTCTGATTGGTTCACCGGGTTCCCCTCCCTTCTGCACTTTTTTGTTGTTGTTTTTCCTTAAATACAGGACATTCTGTTCATTGAAATGTTTAATTTTTACCTTTTGCACTTTGTAGCATTTATACAATGTGTCTATATTTGGTTTGAAACTATTCCGTGACAATTCCCTGTAGGCTAATGATAGACAGTATTTAGGCTAATTCTTCACTGGTTTTCCACCATAGCACTAACTTTTTGAGAAACATGCAGATTTCACATTCAGAATAAGACTTATTAATGTTAGGAAAACATTAAAAGGGACCACAATTAGATTCTACATTTAACAAGCTAAGATAAGATATCCTTTCCTTGTCCCATGGGAAATTCCACTGTTGTTATTTTGTTATTTGTTTATTTTCACAAAATAAATACATAAACGTTAATAAAAGTAAATAAAAGACAATTAAAATGTGAGGGATGTGACAGAAACCCAGAAGGGCTTATTGAAAGCCACACCCTGTAAAAAACAAAACATCATCACATCATTTCAAACTTAAAGGGGAGAACAATCACTTCTGTTTAAAATAAAGAATCATATTGATGAATAGAAAATTTTCAAAAATAAATGAGTTTTTAATAAATAAACACAAGTCACATCATACCTATACTGTGACAACAATTGAAAAATTATGTTATAATGATAATTATTACTAGTGTAATTCATTTTCATTATTTAATATTAATATTATGTTTAATTATTATTAATAATTATTATTATTTCTATTATTGTTATTATTATTATTATTATTATTATTACTATTATTACTATTGCTATTATTATTATTGTGTTTTTATTATTATTTATATAATACAATAATCACTTGTATCTATTAAGTAACATTTCTTTCAAATACTTTTTACTGTTTGGTATTGGCATTTTCATATATTCACCATAATTATTCCAAAGCTTTGCTCCACGATATCGGAAAGAAAATTTCACTTGAGATATTCTGCTGAATGGAAGATGAAAAGTCATGGCTTGTCTGGTATTAAAAGAATGAACATTACATTTCTTAACAAAATAATTAACAAAATTGGAAGGACATTTACCATGTTTTATCATGAGTACAAAAGTACATATTTGATGAACATTAATGTCATAAACATTTAAAAGTTGTAATTTTAAAAAAAGCGGGGCACTAGGTGCATCATATTTGGAAAATGTTGCTAAACGAACAAAAGCTTTTTGCAAAAGCAAAATTTTGTGTAAATAACTGGTAAATGTACTTGCCCAGACAATATTACAATAAGAAAGATATGGATAAATTAAAGAATAATACAAAGTTGACATAACAGAACTGTGAACATAACTTCTAATTCTTCTTATTATGCCTAAAGATTTTGTAATTTTGTTGCAGACAACTCCAATTTGATCTTGCCAAAGTAATTTATCATCAAGTTGAATTCCCAAAAATCGTGCAGATGAAACTTTATCTATTTGTTGATCTTCAATACAAACTTTCATTGAATCAGTTTTATAATTCTTATGCCCTGCAAATACCATAAAATTACATTTTTTCACATTTAAAGATAACTTATTGGCTTGAAACCAAATGAAGTATAACTTTAAATCTTCATTGAGTTTTTTTGTAAGAACTGTTATATCTTTGTGAGAGATTAAGAGACTGGTGTCGTCTGCAAATAGAAGAGGAAATGTAGAATTTGTGACATTTACAAGATCATTTATATATACCAAAAACAACAAGGGCCCTAAAATGGAACCTTGAGGGACTCCATATTGAATTTGAATTTTCTTTGAATCATAACCATGCATTGATACAAACTGTGTTCTATTATTTACATAATTATATAACCATTTATGCACTGTTCCATGAAAACCATATTTATATAACTTATCCAACAAAATCCCATGATGCACAGTGTCAAAAGCTTTTGAGAGATCTAAGAATACACCTATGGTGAATTCATTATTATTTAAAGCTGCATATATTCTATCAGTAAGTTCAACCAGTGCCATATAAGTAGAATAGTTCTTTCGGAATCCATATTGATGCTGGTAAATTATATTATTTGCATTTAAATGTTTCAATAATCTTTTATACACCAATTTCTCTAAAATCTTTGAAAAGCATGGTAAAATTGAAATTGGTCGATAATTAGTAAACATACTTGGATCACCAGTTTTAAACAAAGGAATCACTTTAGCCACTTTTAAATCTATTGGGACAATACCAGTATTCATTGACAAGGCAAAAATGTGTGTTAAAGGTTTGGCTAATGGAGTCAACACATCTTTAATTAAAGAAGCACTGATTCCATCATGTCCTGGAGCAGAATTCTTTAGTTGTAAAATAATCTCACATACTTCTTTAGGATCAGGAAATTCAAAACAGTCCATAGATGGGAACACATTTTTTATGTAGTCAAGTGGATTGACTATTGTATTATTAATCCTATTGGCAAGAGTGACACCTATGCTTGAGAAAAAGTGGTAACACTTTAAAGTACCGCCCGCTAGTTAATAGGTAACTACGGGGGTACTTACTGGTACTTCTGGTGTTAGTACCAGTGGTAGTTACTGGTAACTACAGTGGTACTTGTAGTGGTACTTAGAGTCACAAGTACTAGTAACTAAAGTGACAGTTACCAGTATATTTAGTATTAACTACAGTGGTAGTTACTAGTACTTAATTGACAGTTACTAAAATAGCGCCCACTAGTTAATAGGTAACTACGGGGGTACTTACTGGTACTTCTGGTGTTAGTACCAGTGGTACTTACTGGTAACTACAGTGGTACTGGTAGTGGTACTTACAGTCACAAGTACTGGTAACTAAAGTGACAGTTACCGGCTAGTTAAGTATTAATTATAGTGATAGTTACTGGTACTTTTGTGGAATGCTAATTAGGGATTATGGTGGCATCATTTGTACTAATTAGTGGTACTTATACGGGTACCTCTAGTGATATTTAATTGTGTACTTGGTGGTTCTATTTGTGATGCTACACAAACAAGGTAAAGACAAGTTTATTACTGCAAATTGTGTATAGTACAGATTATGATAAAAATCAAACACTGGGCAATCTAATACAAAGAGACACCTCTTTATTATGCTCACAGCCACAATAGATATGAAACACATTAACAATTTACAAAATGTTTATCGACAAACCCCAAAAAATATTTGCATACTACAGCTGGTTGAGCTTTAAACAATAGTTACTAGTAAATAATGTATTGAGCACTAGCTAAATTACAGTAAAAGTTGGTAGTAGTTCCAAAAAAAAAAAAAAAAGGTAACACTTTATATTAACTGCACACTGTTAAGCATTAATAAAGCATCAGTTAATGATTAAAAAAGCATTTATAAAAAATGAGTAAACATTAATAAATGCTTTATAAAGCCTTATAAATATTTATAAAGACTGCATTAGTAAATGCTTAAAAACGCTGTGCCTTTAATAAACAGTTTATTAATATGTAATAACTAATATCTATTAAGCCTTAACAAACATTTGTAGACACTTAATTACTTTAAAATTTATCTGTTTATTACCAAACACCAACACACTATCTAAATTTTTGTTAGCAGTTAATAGATGCTTTATAAAACCTTTGTTGAGTAAAACTGGTATTTATAAAGCATCTATTAATTGTTAATAAAGTAACTAGAGTGAGCTTATCTAAAGTGTAGTCTTATTTTGCCTTATAACACATTTATTAAAGTATAGCAAACACCAGTGCACAAATGAGATTTTATTATTCAACCATCACAGTATGAACGTTTACACACCGAAATACATCAAAATAACCACATTTTCACATTACTTTCCCATAAAATAAATACAGAATAACATGAACATCTTTTAATGGTAAAGTTGTGTCAAAAGTCTTTATGAATGTCGAGGCTGTGATTGACGCAATTCAGGATTATGTTGTATTTTCTCAGACAAAGTCAATCTTCAATAAATCTAAAATGTTTTTTTTTTTGGTTTTGTTTTATGTTGTAACTATAAGTTTTCATTCACAAAACATCAAAATATTCTCCAGATAGTGTGAAGCTAAAGGAAATATTATTTAAATCCAATTTTTTATAATAATAAGAAAAGTAAGGGGACCTACTCACTAGTCTGAAAATGTGAAATGACAATACATTTTAATAGTATTTTAAAAACAATGTTATGAGAACAAACTCATCACAACATTTTAGAAGTGAACGGTACGTATTACAACATAAAAATGGTATAAACAGTTTAAAAAGATAACCTGGCACTTACGGTATAAAATATGAATGTACACAAAATGACTGCTTAACATGACTGAAAAAGGTTTGTTTGTTTGTTTTTTCACAACAGAGAGAATGATTACTTAAAGAATGATTGATTAAGACATTTACTAGTCTAAATGTCTTAATCAACCAAATCAATGCCATACATTTTTGTAATAACTGCCATTTCATTTGCTCCAAGTCTCTAGAGAGTCTTTATTGACGTCCAGGTGCTCTGCAGGTGCTCGATATGGGCACCACAAACCAACTGTTGTGGTTCACCCATGATGATGACCTGTGATGTTTCACCCTCGACCTGCCAAGAGCCCAGTTTCTTCTCTTCCATCGCCGGCCATCCTTCCTCTTCAATAGTGAGGCTGAAAACATAAACAAAAGCAAAGAAGTTACAATCACAATGAATTAGAGCTGCAACAGATTGTTGTTTTTATTATACTTTTTTATTGTTTAGAATAATCAGTTGGTTTAGATTTCAACAGGACCATGTCTGGACTTTTTTTTTACTAAGATGGGGTTGTCAAAAGAATCAAAATACAAACATAAAAATATACTACTGAAACTAGTAACAAAATACTAATTTTAAACTATTTTTAGTAAAATAACTCAATCAACAGTTGTGTCCATGTGGTCTAGTACACAAAATAATGTTTTGCCTAAAATGTTAGGTTGCACAAGTCATTGTCATAATGAATATAAAATGTCTATTCAGAAACAAGTAATTTTGCATAATTTATCGACATTTATTTATGATTTGTGGTCCTAAGTTTTTCATTATTGCATTGAGATTTTCTCTAGCCGAAATGCTAACACCATAGTTGTGCCAATAACATGTTTTTTGTTTTGTTTTCTGACCATCTTTATGTACTGTCACTTAAATCATTTACTGTGCCTTATAAATACTGAATGCTGTTTCTGATATCTGAACACAATGCCCACATTAGCTACACAAACACTTACCAACAATGTCACATCCAGAGGTCCGTTTCTATGACTCATGGAGCGCGGCTAACACACGCTAGCTAGCCCGCTAGCAGCGCTAATGCTAGCGGGCTGAGCATGGCTCTGACTGCCTCAAGATCGTATTTTATCAAGAAACGGAGAAGATCATGGCTGAGTCTCCCTTTTATCGGCTCCAATTGTATCCGTGTTCAAGTATGAAGACAAAACAAGCAGGTTTTGTAGAAATCTTGTTGTTCTGTGACTTTGGTTAGAGCACACTTTGCTTGCTCTCTAAGGAACCAATCAGGAGGCTTAATTCTGGTCAGAGCCGCTGTAAGGTGACTCCCGATTGGCTGCTGGAGCTGTTTGTGAGCAACTGGGTGGGTTCTGGTGAAGGACTGCGCTAAGCTCAGACTGCGCTAAGCAAAGAAAAAACTGAACAGAGACCCACAAAACCTGTTTTTTGTTTTCACATTCGGACATGGAAGCAGTGGAAGCAGAGACAACGAAATTCAGCCATGATCTTCTCCGTTTCTTGATAAAATACGATCTTGAGGCAGTGAGAGCCATGCTCAGCCCGCTAGCATTAGCGCTGCTAGCGGGCTAGCTAGCGTGTGTTAGCCGCGCTCCATGAGTCATAAACGGACCTCTGGATGTGACATTCTTGGTAAGTGTTTGTGTAGCTAATGTGGGCATTGTGTTCAGATATCAGAAACAGCATTCGTGTATTTTTAAGGCACAGTAAATGATTTAAGTGACAGTACATAAAGATGGTCAGAAAACAAAACAAAAAACATGTTATTGGCACAACTATGGTGTTAGCATTTCGGCTAGAGAAAATCTCAATGCAATAATGAAAAACTTAGGACCACAAATCATAAATAAATGTCGATAAATTATGCAAAATTACTTGTTTCTGAATAGACATTTTATATTCATTATGACAATGACTTGTGCAACCTAACATTTTAGGCAAAACATTATTTTGTGTACTAGACCACATGGACACAACTGTTGATTGAGTTATTTTACTAAAAATAGTTTAAAATTAGTATTTTGTTACTAGTTTCAGTAGTATATTTTTATGTTTGTATTTTGATTCTTTTGACAACCCCATCTTAGTAAAAAAAAAGTCCAGACATGGTCCTGTTGAAATCTAAACCAACTGATTATTCTAAACAATAAAAAAGTATAATAAAAACAACAATCTGTTGCAGCTCTAATTCATTGTGATTGTAACTTCTTTGTTTTTGTTTATGTTTTCAGCCTCACTATTGAAGAGGAAGGATGGCCGGCGAATGGAAGAGAAGAAACTGGGCTCTTGGCAGGTCGAGGGTGAAACATCACAGGTCATCATCATGGGTGAACCACAACAGTTGGTTTGTGGTGCCCATATCGAGCACCTGCAGAGCACCTGGACGTCAATAAAGACTCTCTAGAGACTTGGAGCAAATGAAATGGCAGTTATTACAAAATGTATGGCATTGATTTGGTTGATTAAGACATTTAGACTAGTAAATGTCTTAATCAATCATTCTTTAAGTAATCATTCTCTCTGTTGTGAAAAACAAACAAACAAACCTTTTTCAGTCATGTTAAGCAGTCATTTTGTGTACATTCATATTTTATACCATAAATGCCAGGTTATTTTTTAAACTGTTTATACCATTTTTATGTTGTAATACGTACCGTTCACCTTCTAAAATGTTGTGATGAGTTTGTTCTCATAACATTGTTTTTAAAATACTATTAAAATGTATTGTCATTTCACATTTTCAGACTAGTGAGTAGGTCCCTTACTTTTCTTATTATTATAAAAAATTGGATTTAAATAATATTTCCTTTAGCTTCACACTATCTGGAGAATATTTTGATGTTTTGTGAATGAAAACTTATTGTTACAACATAAAACAAAACCAAAAAAAAAAAAACATTTTAGATTTATTGAAGATTGACTTTGTCTGAGAAAATACAACATAATCCTGAACTGCGTCAATCACAGCCTCGACATTCATAAAGACTTTTGACACAACTTTACCATTAAAAGATGTTCATGTTATTCTGTATTTATTTTATGGGAAAGTAATGTGAAAATGTGGTTATTTTGATGTATTTCGGTGTGTAAACGTTCATACTGTGATGTTTGAATAATAAAATCTCATTTGTGCACTGGTGTTTGCTATACTTTAATAAATGTGTTATAAGGCAAAATAAGACTACACTTTAGATAAGCTCACTCTAGTTACTTTATTAACAATTAATAGATGCTTTATAAATACCAGTTTTACTCAACAAAGGTTTTATAAAGCATCTATTAACTGCTAACAAAAATTTAGATAGTGTGTTGGAGTTTGGTAATAAACAGTTAAATTTTAAAGTAATTAAGTGTCTACAAATGTTTGTTAAGGCTTAATAGATATTAGTTATTACATATTAATAAACTGTTTATTAAAGGCACAGCGTTTTTAAGCATTTACTAATGCAGTCTTTATAAATGATTTATAAGGCTTTATAAAGCATTTATTAATGTTTACTCATTTTTATAAATGCTTTTTTAATCATTAACTGATGCTTTATTAATGCTTAACAGTGTGCAGTTAATATAAAGTGTTACCAAAAAAAAAAAAAAAACACTGACAGCTGGTCTTCTTGTACAGTTTAATACAGTGGTACTTCACTGGTAGTTACTGCATTAATTAACTGTTAATTAACACTGACAGCGGGTCGTATTTTAAAGTGGACAAGGTGGTACTTCACTGTCAGTACTACATGAATTAACTGTTATTAACAACGACAGCGGGTCATACTTTAAGTGGACAAGGTGGTACTTCACTGTCAGTTACTATAGTAATTGATAGCTAACTAACACTGACAGCGGGTCGTATTTTAAAGTGGACAAGGTGGTACTTCACTGTCAGTTACTATAGTAATTGATAGCTAACTAACACTGACAGCGGGTCGTATTTTAAAGTGGACAAGGTGGTACTTCACTGTCAGTTACTATAGTAATTGATAGCTAACTAACACTGACAGCGGGTCATACTTTAAAGTGGACAAGGTGGTACTTCACTGTCAGTTACTACAGTAATTGATAGAGTAACGGGTATGGTCTTACACTTGTCCTGAGCGGGAGTCGAACCCGGGTCTCCACGCGCCGGTCAACCTGACAAATGCATTGAGCTAAAGGGAACGCTCCCCTTGGCCCAGTTTGTTTGTGGGTTCCTATACCTGAGGGAGTGAGTTTACTATAGTAACTGACAGTGAAGTACCACCTTGTCCACTTTAAAATACGACCCGCTGTCAGTGTTAGTTAGCTATCAAACTATAGTAACTGACAGTGAAGAGACCCNCTATACCTGAGGGAGTGAGTTTACTATAGTAACTGACAGTGAAGTACCACCTTGTCCACTTTAAAATACAACCCGCTGTCAGTGTTAGTTAGCTATCAATTACTATAGTAACTGACAGTGAAGTACCACCTTGTCCACTTTAAAATACGACCCGCTGTCAGTGTTAGTTAGCTATCAATTACTATAGTAACTGACAGTGAACTACCACTGTAGTTAATACTAAATATACTGGTAACTGTCACTTTAGTTACCAGTACTTGTGACTCTAAGTACCACTACAAGTACCACTGTAGTTACCAGTAACTACCACTGGTACTAACACCAGAAGTACCAGTAAGTACCAGTAAGTACCCCGTAGTTACCTATTAACTAGCGGGCGGTACTTTAAAGTGTTACCGAAAAAGTTATTGAATTGACAAGCAATCGCATAAGGATCAGACAAAACAGAGTTGCCATCTACAAAAGTAGTTGGGAACTTTTTTGCTGCCCTTTTCCTTTGCAGCAGCTGGTTAATAATTTTCCAGGTATTTTTTATATTACTTGACGATTTTATAAATTGATTACTATAATATTTTTTCTTTGAAACTCTCACCATGTGAACAAATTTGTTTTTGTATGATTTATAAGTAGCTAAATTTAATGGAGTTGGTGATAGAAGATACTTTTTATATAACTTATTTTTTGTTATAGAAGATTTTTTCAAACCAGGTGTAAACCAGGGATTATCATTTTTTACTGTTCTTTTTTTAACACTTATCAAAGGAAAACATTTTGTAAAGCATACATTTAACAATTTAATAAATTTATTGTAAGCTAAATTTGGTTCTTTTATATTATAAATGTCTTCAAAAGAAATGTCTTGTATCATTTTCTTGAATTTGGACTTATTGAATTGACTAAAATTCCTACAGATTTGTGGTGCCACATGCCTTGGCACACTATTATTAAAATGCATAATATGAAAAATCGGTAAATGATCAGATATATCTGTAAATATTAATCCAGACAAACTTTTAAACTTCAAAGAATTAAACAAGATATTGTCAATTAACGTTGCAGATTTGTTGGTTATCCTAGTTGGTTTATCTATTGTAGGAAAAAAATAATTAGCATGAAGCATGTTTAGAAACTCATTTGTTTGAGCATGAGTTTCACATTTAAAGAGATTAATGTTAAAATCTCCAAAAATATAGCATATTTTATTCTCATCATTTATCTTATTTAGAACTTTGTTCATGCTATCATTGAATTGAACAGTATTAGTATCAGGAGGCTTGTAAATATTACCTACAACTATATTTTTATTTTTAGATGTCAAAATTTCAATAAATACAGAATCTACATTACATTCTTCTTTGTTTAATACAAGATCATCTCTTTTAATAAACTGAAAAGTTTGCTGGATAAAAATAGAAACACCTCCTCCTGTTCGACCCTCTCTGATAGCATGTACAGAATGATAACCAGGCAATTCATAAATACCAGATTCTATAGAATTTTCAGTAAGCCATGTTTCATTGAGACCAATAACAGAAAATGAATGTCTTAGTGTAGCTAAAAAAGTGACCAAATGATCATAATTTTTGGGAAAACTGCATATATTTAAATTCATAATTGAAAATACACTTTCATTAGATATTGAGTCTGACAAAACATTAAATTGATCTTCGTTATAATATTTACAAGACTGAGAATTATCAAAATCTGAAAAAAAGTTATGATCTGGGTCAAATCCACATTATAAACATTATCCAAGTGTCTATTTAAATCGAACGGATTAAATATAAGCGAAGTTTCAGACTTAATTCCCTCTTTGTCACAATTAGTTGAAATCACAGACTCATCTTCAAGCATGCTATAAGGAAACTCAGAAGAACAGGCTTCACAAAACCATGAGAGCCAGAGATCAGAATCATTGACAGTGATAGGAGTACATTTTACATGAAAACCCCTTTTACAAATAGAACAAAAAACTTGAGACTTCATAGGCTTTTGGCAGTTAGAACAACTATTAATGCTGTTCATGCCGGATTTAGTCATAAATCAAATGTATCCCAGTGTGATGTTCAATCACAAAATAAACATGCCATTTTAATTTCTAATCATTTACTTGGTTTGTGGGACGATGAGTAATTAGCTTATCATATCTCAGATAAGCTATTTCACCTCTTTTTCGAGCCTCCTTCATGGCAGGAATCAGTTCTTTACGCTTTTGTCTGATGACTTCAGAATAATCCTCATTGATAAAGATATTGGAACCTTTGAGGTATTTTGCCTTCTCCAAAACAGTATTTCTGTCCTTGAAACGAAGAAATCTGACCACAATTGGTCTTGGTTTATCATCTCTGGCCGGTGGCTTCCCAGAGCGATGAGCTCGTTCTAGCTCAATATGTTTATGGTCAAGTTTGAGTTTTTCACTGAGAATCTTTCTTATTTTATCTTCTGAATCACTCCATTTTTCATGCCCAGACTCAGGGATTCCTTCAAAGACCAGGTTTTTGCGACGAGACTGATTTTCCAAGTAATCCATTTTACCATTACTTGTGTTCATCTTGGAGTTTAACATGTTGATTTCCTGAAACATGTCTTTATAGTCTTTAGACAACTTTTCAACATGAGCCTTCTCATCTTCAACATCCTTTTGGGTGTACTGAAGACTTGCTCTTAAATCACACAGATCTTTTGTGAATCCATCCAATCTCTTGTTGAATGAATCCATGAGCATTTGCACAAAACCACTGTATGTGGTTTCCTGATGTTCAATAGCTCCACATAGACTGACTTCTGTTGTTCAAGGAGATCACGTACCTGAGAAGCAGTGATAAAGTCCTCCTCGCTTCTCACTTTTGGTGGCATTTTTAATCCAAAACTTGCAGCAATTGGAGTCCAAAGCACAGGGGAGATGTTGATAGGCCCAAGGCCTATTTCTCCAAATGATTCAAATGCAGAAAACTCGTTTCTTCAAAAATAGAAAGTAAAAACATAAAATAGATTGATGTTTTCACCCAGTTTAAGTTTGAAGTGTGGATTGACTAGATTTAGAATGGATTGTATCTAGGCCTGTTTCTCAGGAGAACTTGCCTGCAGCCATCTTGGTTGCCAGACGCAGTAGAATTGTTGCAATGCACAGTTCAAGAAACAGCAGAGATAGGAGCATAGAGTCAAACAAGATAATAATTAAGTCTGTCGTGTTGCTATACCAGGGCCAACCCTTTGAGAATCACTGAGTTTTGTTGTGCAACTGAAGGAGACATAAAGCAAAAAAAAAAAGTTTTTTCCAAAAGGTTTAGCAAAAGCACATTTTACTGGAATTCCATGCCGTGACTTCTCATATGTATTTCATTTGGGTTTTTTGTCAGAAGTGAAACCAAGTCATTGTTTATCCAAGTCTCAATTTTTATGTTTCAACTTCGAGTCAAGGCCTAAGCCCCATACTTTTAGTTTCAAGCAGTATTGAGTAACTAGGTATAAAGGAAAGACCTTTATAATTACTGAATACAGCTGTAATTGTGCAATATCATTAAGGTTAGCAATGCAAGTCATGTTTGTTTTGATAATCAATTAGTTGGGCAGGTGTTTAGAACACAAAAGTCACTTGAATAAAAATGTTTCACAAAATTTTAACTGGTAATGTTTTCTGAAAACATTCTATAGATGTAGATTTACAGGCAAAGTAAGGTATAAACATTACACAACAATTTTCACTGCTCATCATCATCATCATTGTTGTTCATTTTAAGTTTTTTCTTAGCTTTGAAACCATGACCATTTAATTAATCAATCAATTAACTTGTTACAGCCCTAATTGATTTTTATATGTATGTTTATCTTATTTCAAATATATTTCTGGCCATAAATAAATAAATAGGTAACAAGACACTTTGGAGTTTGTTCATGTCAAATTACTACACCAGTAAATTTTAAGGAGAAATTCCTTGTCACACTTTTTGCATTTGAATTCCTTCTTTGCATGCACAAGCTGGTGAATTTTCCCTTTTTCGCTTCAGCAGATTAAACTTGTTATTTTAAATTTATACAGTAACTAACTTTTAGCATGCCCTTTACTTTAAATATGATTTAGTGTTTGAGGATGTTGCACCTTATTCTGAAAGAATACGCTGTTTCTAGAGGGGATGTACCTTCATTCCTTCATTTTTGTGTGTCTATGCCACTGATTGCCCCATTGCAAATGTACAGATTAACATCACTGTACATTTGCATAAACATTGGCGGGCTGCTCGTCTGTCTTGTCTAAGCAGAAAACCAATTCAAAATGTTTATTCCCGCCCAGATTGAGTCAAAAGAGCCAGACGATACCTTTGATGGAAGAACAATTGAGAAGCAATAGCTGAAACTGTCCAAACAATTAGCATTGACGCAGTGGTATCATTAGCCTAAATCATTACACAATATTTTAAGGTGAACACCACCTGATTGAAATATTATTAGCCTGTATAATGTTGGGATCAAAAGAATCTATTTTTTGCACACACAAAAATTCTTTACTTGTGTCCACTTTAGCACTAACTTAACTGAAAGGCAAACGGGTTTGGTGTACACAAAAAATAGGACTTTATAATAATGGGGTGAGATAAACAGGAACACAATAAAAATGGATTCAAGCTTAAACAAATCTAAGCTTGCAGCATCAGGTACCACAGTATGAAAACCACTGACAGAACCAAATCAACACAATGTTTTCTTTTTTTTTTCTTTTCTTTAATTAGCAAAAGTACATTTATCATCTAGCCATCCAGCCATCTATCTAATGAAAAAGGGTCAAAAATAACAACTCAGATAAACATAAAAAAACAATACAACATTTTAAAAATTATTTTAAAAGCAGCACAAAACATTTGTACAGAACAGAGCTAGTAACATAAAGCTGAACTTTTAGAAAACCAGCCAAGGTTTGATCACCTTATATATGGCAGAGATCTGTTTAGCTTATGTTCCAAACATTATTTTCAAACGTTAATTAAAATCGAATCAAAAATTAAGGTCACACAGTATAAAAAATGGAAAAAGAGATTAGATAAATTTGGATAAATTCGTTTCTCAAACTGCCCAGCCTTGCATATGTATAATGTATGTATGTGTAGCCACAGAGAAGTTGGGCCTGCAGTTAAAAAAATTTAAAAATGTGATGTTCTTCACAGGTAAAATGTAAATTTGCACAGCACTTTTCTGCCAAAATGTATGCACTTCCTCCATCTGGAAAACAATGTAGTAAAATTCTAGCATTTGAGAATTTCAACCACTTGCACAAACAGTGACCATTTGACAATTTAAGTAAACTGATTAACTGTTAATTGTCCAACAGGGGACATACATAATCTAACTTTATCTAACTCTAATCATCTTTGTTCAGCGTCTGTGGCAACTTCTCAATTTAATCTTCATTTGCTTTAATTTGGCTTTATCTGATTTCTGCTTTTTCTTTTCTTTCACTTGTTCTTTCTCATGTTTGACTCTATGCATCCTGTATTTGACTTGAGTGTAAAAAGTATCTCCACATTCCCCGCATCGTATCGTCGGCTCTTTCGTGTGCCACAGTAGTTTATGATCCCTTAATGCGTCTTTCCTCTTAAAACTGCTCTCGCATTCTTCGCACGTAAACTGTGTCCCAGAGTGAACTAGTTTGTGTGATTTTAAACGGATAAGAGATTTAAATTTTCTCTCGCACTGATCACAACTAAACGGAGTCTCCTCAGAGTGTGTTACCATGTGCTTTTTTAAAGACACTTTATTTCGAAAGGTTTTACCACACTCTTTACACTCTGCGTTCCTCTCATTGTTATGAACCTGTACATGTATTTTTAAATTGCTAGATGTTATAAAACCCTTTCCACATAGGTCACAACTGTACCGCTTTTCTCCTGTGTGAGTCATTTTGTGTAGTTTTAATGTTGATGCACATTTGACCTTGGTTCCACACTCGTCACATTCAAAGTTCCTCTCGCTCTGGTGAACTTGTTTGTGCTTTCTCAGCGTGCTTCTATCTGAAAACGCCTTACCACACTGCTCACATTTGTGTGGTTTGATTCCTAAGTGCAGATTCATGTGTTGCACTAAGCTGTCGGGTTGAGCAAAGGTTTTGAGGCATTTTTCACAGGCGTAGCGTTTGTCCTTATTGTGAACCCTTAAATGGCCAACGAGATACCCTTTTCTTGTAAAGGCCATACCACACTGTTCACAACTAAATGGTTTTTCACCTGTGTGTGTTATTTTGTGATCTTTAAAATTCTGAAGATGTTTGTAGGTTTTTGGGCATTGGTCACACTTGTACGGCCGTTCTCCTGTGTGATTTCTTAAATGTAATTTATAAGCGTGTTTGTATTTAAATTCCTTGTCGCACTCTTCACATTTGAACTTCTTCTCCTTTGTATGCACAAGCTGGTGAATTTTAAAATTTCCAGCGCAGCAAAGGCAGATCCGCATAAATGACAGGTAAATGGCTTTTCTCCGGTGTGTAAAAACAAATGAGACCTTAGATTTTGCATGGTATTAAATGCTTTGCCACATTCTTTGCACGAATGTGGTCTGTCTTCTGAGTGGGTTACTAGGTGCTTTTTGAGAGAGCTGGAGGTCGCAAAGGCCGACCCACACTGGTCGCAGCTGAAGGGGCGCTCTCCGGTGTGGGTGCGCATGTGGACCCGGAGGTGGCTCTTCGTGGGGCAGCTTAAACCACACAAGTCACAGCAAACAGGCATCGTTAAAATCCTTTGAGTCACTCCAGAAAATGTTTATTTAGTCTCTGTAACAAAAAAAGAAAAACACAAATCAAACTTCATTAAACAAAATAAATTATGAACTCTATGCACAACAGCACATTACCTTTTATAACTTAGAATAAGTATAGGTAGCACAATAAATAACAGCTGTGTGATGTTAGTAAGTGTTCTGATATTCAGTGGCCTGATATTTTCTTGTATTTGGTGGAAAAACCTCATGTACACAAGAGAAAAGCTTTGCGAATACAGATCCCTTGATGAGTGACTACGTAATTTGCTGAAAAGCACAGGTGAGTTACCTGACACTGATTAATATTTTTTGTTTAACTTCTGTTAATTAATTATCAACAAATTGAAGAACTAGATTCACAGCAAACTGCAACTGTGTGGTATTATTTTGTGATGATTTCTACAGAAGGTTGTTGTGTGAAAGAGTCTGGGCATATACTTATATGACTCTGGGGTGATGCATTTGTTTTGTTAGTGATCCCTCAGTGGTTAGCTAATAACCAACAGAAATCATGAGTTATATAGAACAAAGGTGTCTGTTCTTGCGAAGTATTTATAATATGGAATTTTTCAAGCAATGAACTTCATTTTGTTAGTTTCTTGTTATATAATTATAATTTTTCAGTAGAGGTGAAATACATTTTTTAAGTCTGCCATTTTAATACTATGCTAAAAGGGTAATTTTTCCACTCTATTTTATTTAATGAATATAATACTTATAAATACATTTGTAATAAAAATCTCTCATTTGTGTAGAATGTATGGTTATAAAATATATGCAATTTTGGACTTTTTGATATAACATGTTTTCCTAAAAGATGATTTTGTAAATCTGACCAAAATGTATCTAGAGGGCATTCCACAAACTCATGTTTAATTTGTTACATACATTGGAAGATGGCAACAACTTTGATCCCTGACCAGGTGATAATTTTGAAAAATTTTAAATAAGCACTCTTTTATCTTGTTGTTAATACATATTTATAGGGTAACAAAAAATGTCATTCTATTGTTTAAATAGAGTGTGCCTACACACAGGATTTGAAAGTTCAATCAAATTATTTCTAATTACTTTGTTAGTGCAATTTTTATCCAGTAATTGCATTCCTTTAATCAAAATTGGATGGTTACCAAAATTCACATCATCAACTTAAGTTTTCACTAAAGATATTAGACTATGTAGAATTGACTTTTATAACCATTTCAAACTTTCCTTCAGGTTTTTGAGCAACCATTTCTTTCTAATGGTTGTTTCACAGTAATCCATCAATTAAATTTTGTAAGTATAAAGAGTAGTTTTTATGTAAAATATAAGTATTATTCTACAAAATTCATTTAAGAGGAGCGTAGTTATGTGTATAAAGACCAAATGAAAGTAAATATAAAGCAAACTGTATTTACCTCTGAAAAGCAGCGGCGTAAACCTGATGAGTGAGGCGTAAACACAGAAATAACACGAGTTTTGAGCATGACTTTTAAGCAGCCCTCTCTTCCGGGTTTGTACACGCCCAGTTCTGAGACGAAACTTCTGATTGGTTCACCTCCCTCTTTCACTTTTTTTTGCCAGGTCCTAAGCCTCGGTATATTTTATCAAGTCAAGTCTCAAGTCATCTAAAGAGTAATTCAAGTCCAAGTCACCTCTTGAACATCCACACTTGTAGTTTCTGTATCAAACTTTCTTGTCACACTTTTCGCATTTAAATTCCTTCTTTGCATGCACAAGCTGGTGACTTTTCACATTTTTAGCTACAGCAGATTCAACTTTATTAAATTTTTACAGTAACAAACTTTTAGCATGCCTTTTACTTTTTTAAGCTGCTAATGTGAGCAGTGCAAATGTACAGATTACCATCACTGTACATTTGTGGCAGGCTGCTTGTCTGTCTTGTCTAAGCAGAAACCCAATTCAAAATGTTTATTCCCTCCCAGATTGAGTCAAAAGAGCCAGACGACACCTTTTGATGGAAGAACAATTGAGAAGCAATAGCTGAACTGTCCAAATGATTAGCATTGATGCAGTGGTATCAGTAGCTTGTTCTACAAAATCCTGTTTTTTGTTTGAGCTGGAGGACTTATCATAGGAGGTACATGCCTGATTGGTTTGGTTGAACAATATTTAAAGTGCATTTGACAAGTTAGACCACATTTTCAGTAAAACATAGTAAACATGATTTCACTAAACATTTAGCTTGTTTTTACCCAATTTAGTTGTTGTAAGTCATTGTCTTTTATCTAGTAAATCCACAAATGTTACCTGGCAACCACATTGTAAATCTGGGCCAAAATGAACATACAGTAAATACCACAGGAGAGACAATGTGACAAATTATTGTATTTTACATTTAACACTTTAATTGTGTTAAATGAAACTGTTGTGTTTAACTGCTGTAAAACTATGATAATTACCTCAAAGATTATCACACCAAACTAAGCCAAAATTAGAAAAATATGGATCAAAGGTGCACCGTGAAAACTTTCTGGAGGTGAAAAGTCAACTTCACAATTCAATACATTTAGCAAAATAGGTAAAATATATATTTTTAGAACTTTTTTTATTGGAGATAATTAAGCTTTATATCACAATGTGACGTAATATAGCTTTAGGAGCTGCTTTTCCATAGAAATAAACAGAAGGAGGCCCTCCCCTTTGACAAATAATAGTTAATGTTGTGGCCATGCAAGGCTGCTCAAAGTTTGACATTTTTATTATTTATTCAATGTCACAAAATAGAGAAGTATTCCCCTGATTTGTTAAGAGACAGACAGACAGACAGACAGACAGACAGACAGACAGACAGACAGACAGACAGACAGACAGACAGACGCATCGGCTTGCTTGCCTTGCATTGATCAAAGTAGAAGCAAACTAGGGTAAGTGGTCGCTTGTTGTTCTCTCTTGAATCTGGCAACGCGGCTCAAGACACGCGCAGTCACCGCCCCCAACTTGTTTTGGGATGGATATTTCACCTTTGCAATCTCTACACAGCACACCACTTTCGTTTTGTGGAAGAAGTAGACCTTTTGACCCACGCGTCTCACAGATCATGGAAGAAGCAGCGCCGCACAACGTGAACGTCAAACAGGAGGTGAGTTAATTTTCGATTGAAGAAACACGGATCTGTCTGTTTTTACCAAACCAACAGGGAATTCAATACAACCAACGTTTGTAATTCAGGAGTTCTAAAGCACATAGATTAGCAGTTTTTTAAAATACCATGCAATGTAAAGTGCACAATGAATGAATTAAAAATAAGGCAGAATATGATTTTCACATTAGATTTTTTGTAATTGTAGCAAAGTGTAAAATTATCTTAAGGTGCCCTAGAAGCAGCTTTGTGAAATAATAAGGGTAGGATATGACCAATGTTTTCAAAATAAAAAAAAAAAAACGTCTGTCAGTGCAAATTGGTGCAGTTTTTTTTTGTGTTTTGGTAATTTTCAAGCACGGTTTTCTCTATTTTGACAGAAGAAATTGCAATATATTCGTTTTTTCACTGTTGGAAAGTGTCAGAGTGGTCAAAAAAAAAAAAAAAAAACTGGGACAAATAAGTGGTTTTGGATACATTTGCTGATATGGGACGCAGGACTCAAAATAGTGACTGTCCCAGGTAAACAGAGACGCCTGGTCGCCCTAACTGTGGGTCATGACTCGTGTGTAGGTCTTAATTTGTACAAAAGTCTTCACTCTCAATCCCTGCAGAAAGCCTGTGATAGTTTTCAATTTACAAACAGTGACTTGGAATTTCTGGATGTCTCTCAGATATGTAAGAGGTTTAAGTGACCAATATTTAAGACAGATGAAGGTCAGTGAGGATAAATCTGGTTAAACCCAGTATTTGTTGAAATTTAAAAACGTTAAAGTTGGGGTAGCTAACTTTTTTAGTTGTAAATGATTTACTTTTGTGCTTTCCACTTAAAAGTGTATGGTAAATGCAGCACTTTGTGAACAAATTAGACCACTGAGTACTGTCAAAGAGTTTTAGTTCTAACCAGGAGCTGAATGCAGCTCTCTGGTTGGCTGTGCTTGGATGGTCCTTTCCAGTTTCACTTTGTTGTTTTTAAGCCATAGCTGAAACCAAAAATGAATACATGTCAATATTAACCATGTGTCGAAGGATTTATGAGAGGAAGTTGTCAGATTTAAAACCTAACCTTTTTACACTGTTAGCAGTGTAAAAATCAGCTACCACACATTTAACCAAACTAGTAGTAATAGAAATTGCCAAATAAAAATAAAAATCTTTTGAATTCTCCTTTGGATGTACCATGGTAAAGTTTTAATTAATATGAAAAACAAACTCTTGCTCAGCATCTGGTTTTATGACATCATCATCACGTGATTGCAACATATTGATCTTTTTTGTAGAGTGAAAAAAACTTTCTTTAGTGAATGAAAAATTCAATTACTATTACAGTTTGAATTCTTTTTCATGGGTTTTCATTTTGTCATTTTGTTTTGCAGGAAAGCAATCAGACCGTCTTCAGCTGTTGGGAATGCAATCTCAGATGTATCAACAGGAATCATCTCAAACAACATCTGCTTCAGCACAAAATTGGTGCTTACATATGTAACAAATGTGGAAAAAAATGTCATCAGCCATTAGTGCTCAAAAAGCACATGAGCGTTCACACTGGAGAAAAACCTCATGAATGTGAGCTGTGTGGGAAAAGATATTTAATCTTCAATTCTCTGAAGGAACACATGCTCACTCACATTGGAAAACAGTTTCCGTGTCCTCAGTGTGAAAAGGCCTTTTCATATGCAGGCACTTTAAGAAATCACCAGAAAATACATGCTGAGATTAAAGAGTTCATATGTGAAGATTGTGGAAATAGTTTTACTCATGCAAGTACTTTAGCAACACATAAACTCATTCACACTGGTGAGAAGCCTCATAGTTGTGATGTTTGTGGTAAGAAATTCAGGGTCAAAAAAACTCTGTGGGTCCATAAGCAAATTCACTCTCAGGATGTGTTATTTAAATGTTCCCACTGTGAAAAGGCTTTTAATCAGCTGCAAGGTTTGAAGACACATCAGAGGGTGCACTTTGACGAGAAACCCTTCAAGTGTGACCAGTGTGACAAGAGCTTCAAGTTTGCGTCCAATTTAAACGCTCACAAAGTAACACACTACAAAAACAAGGTGTTCACATGTGAAATCTGTGGACGGGTTTATTACTCTCCATCGGGATACTGGAACCACAAACGAACGCACAAGAAGGAAGCAAGTCAAGACTCACAAGAACAAGACTCACCAACAGAAGAATGATTGGTTTAAATTCTCTGTCAGAATTAGCATCAGGGTTAATTTAAAGTGACATTGTGAAGTGAAAAAACACCTGCCAAATTCCCATAAAATAAGTTGAAATTGTTGGGATGTTCTTAATGGGGACTTGACGGTGTGTTTCATGCCATACTATGGAATATTTCAACAAAAGAGACAATTTTCCATAGAAATAAGCAAACTTGCAAACCGTTGTGTGTGTTAACAAACATTTATGCCTATTTTTTTTCTTTTTTTTTTTAATTTGGCAAAACAGTTACACCATGGGCCTCTAGCATAGCTAGGCAAATTTGAAGCCAAAAGTGCGGACCGCAAAAGATTTTGTAAACATTTTTGTATGAGTCGCAGAAAGCCTTTTTTTTTTGTATCTGTTTGTAACTTTGTAACTTAAGTTCACTGCCATTGATCTTTTATAGATTTGAATCTGTTTTAAAAAATGTTTACGCTCTTAAATCAGATGTGTTAAATTCTTACTAAATCTTTGTGTTACAGCTGTTTTAACATGTTGTTCCAATATTACAGACTTGTGTAGTGACTTGAGTATTGTGTGTAAACTAGAGATACATTTTTGTGTTACCCCTTTAACCAATCACATTAGAGGATACAACACATTTGTGTTATCTTATTAACCAAACAGAAAGGCCCAGAGCAACATTATAGATACTATAGATAGACACTATTATGGAAAATCAATTAAAAAAAATGCAGAATTCAAAAGATGTGTGGGGAAAAAGAGGACAACATCAAGAAATACACTTTTTAATGGTTAATTATAGGCTATAGGTAAACATCCAGGATTCTGTGTGTGTGCACGAACAAGTCTTTAGAGCACATGTATAATGAACTGCCATAAATGAACTGCCATGCGTGGTGAAAAAGCAATCTTGAAACATTAGGTTAGGGAGCAAAGAGTAGTTCAATGTCTTTATTTTAAGATAAAAAAAGTTTTTCTACAGAACAGGCAGAATTTAAGACAATATTCAGACTTTCCAGAAGTTGGCGGTAACCTCTCTTAGTTGTTTGTCTGCCAACCCACACAAGAAGAAGAAGTAGGCGGCGGCTAGTTCAAACCATTCAACCAAATGCACGAGAGCAGTAGCGGGAAGACGCGTGTCCTTTTTATAAACCATCTGCGGGCTGTTGTAGCAGAGGTGTGGGTGAAAAGCGCGGTTTATCTACTTTGACAGACGGAAATCTAAGACTATGCAGACCGTGATGAAGGACCAGGACGCATCCATGGACGCAGCGCAGAAAACAACACCGGGGTGGTCAATAGTACCGGTGAGCCTCTCAATCATATTACCTAAAGTGTTTTGTGAAACTAATCTGTTACGTTAGCAAAGTTACATTTGTGGTGAGAAAAAAAAACTTCGTGGTGTTGGATATTTTTTACTAGCTAGCTAAAGAACTCATAGCTAGCTTGCTTGCTAACCAATAACTCATTGTTGCTAACGACATTTGGCGATTTCAGCTGCTGCAAATTCAAACATTTTAATAGGACTAAAACTATTGACCCTATTTTGTCCCGCCCACTTGGCTTGGAAATGCACTTCCTGTTTAGCTCTGTTAAGGTAGCTAACATGTTTGTTTGTCTGTCTTGTGGGGCAATTTTAATTAAATATAATGACAGTTAAAATAAACCCATCGACTGAAATCTACAGGCTATGCAGCTAAACAGGAAGTGCATGTCCTAGAAAAGTAGGCGGGGCAAAATAGGGTCAATAGGGTTTCAGTTTCACTTAGACTTCATCCATTTGCCTTTAACGTTCTGAAACAGTTTGATTTTTAGTCAGATGTGTTAGGGAAAATAGCCCCCGGGAACGAGGTGGCGTAGCTGATTTTCAAACTGCAAACACAAATGAGGTTTAACTCGGACAACTTTCTCTCCTAAATCCTTTGACACAAGGTAAATAACGGCATGTATTCATTTTAGCTGCAATTACAGCTCATAAACTTATTTTTACAAACAACAAAGTGAAACTGAAGAGGACCACCCAAGCACAGCCAATCAGAGAGCTGCATTTGGCTCCTGTTTAGAACAAAAAAATATTTATTGCTCAATTAAGACAGTACTCAGTGGTTTCATTTTTTTCCACAATCTTCTGCATTTATCATACACTTTTTAGTGGAAAACACAAAGTTTACACATTTACAACTAAAAAGTTATTTACCCCAACTTTAAGTCACAACCCCCAAACAAAATGTCAGCTGCTGGCATTTATTCATGTTAGATTTTTTTTTTTTTTTTTTTTAAGCCACAAGTCTAGATAAATTCATCTGCTGGAACAGAACAAAAAAATCTGCATAAATGTCTACATTTGAATTGAAAGCTGTCAATCCATGTTTAAGATATTGTTCAATCATTAACCTGTAACTGTTTTTAACTATGTCTTTTCTGTTGATTTTAAAATGTCTGTGTTTTGGGTTGTGTGTGTTGGAGCCTCTTGGCCAGGACTCCCTTGAAAAAGAGATCTCCGTATCTCAATGGGACTTTCCTGGTTAAATAAAGGTTAAAGAATTAGTAAAAAAAAATTCACACATCATAATGGGACCCCCAGAAATAATTTTGTGACCTCACAGAAGTCTCGACCCCAGTGTTGAGAACCAGTTGTGTACACTATGTTCACATATGTTGCGCTTTCAGTAAGTTTCCTTTTTGTTATGACCACAAAACCACTTCAACAGAACACACTTGTAATAATTACTGCTTCACAAGTGGAAATTATCATCTTTTCTATCAGTCAGTCAATCTGTCAAGTTTAATTTATTTACATAGCACTTTCCAACCTCCTAACCGGTGGACAAGGTGCTTAAAAACAAAACCAAAACACATAAAAAACAGATTATATGTATCTTGTATATAAAAAACAGACAAATTCTAGCTGAAAATTAATCGTAGACAGTTTTTGAATTCATTGAATTTGTCTAATGACAAATACTCTAGTGATAGGATTAATACAGTCAATCATTCTATCAATTATAATCTTTGTTTCAATCACAAAAGTTGTCCATATATATAAAACAAACAAAAAATGAAGTGAAAAAATACACAACAATCAATTTGTATCCATTGTAGTTGAATTTAGAGTCTCTCTGCCCAGTGCTTTCTCAAAGCAGAAGTTTAGTGGCAGGAGCTCATGCGAGGATTGGTCAGAGTCATTATAATTATATTTTCAGACCAGATGCTTCATGTGTTTGTATGTCAGATGTCTTTGTATTGCCTCTCAGCAGCCACACAACATGTGGGAATGTGCCATAAACAGCTGACTAGCATTTTGCCACCTGGGGATCTGCAACAGAAGTCTTCAAATGTTCTATTAATGTTCATTTGCTTTTTTTCAGGGAAATACGGCCTCTCTTTGCCAGCACTGCAAACTCCGGTGTATGGATGACGATCAGCTCAAAGAACATCTGCTGACACACAAACGTGGAAAACGCAAATGTAACGAGTGTGGTAAAATATTCAGTACGGCGTCAGACTTCAAAGTTCACATGCGCATTCACACTGGAGAAAAGCCTTTTCAGTGTTCGCAGTGTAAAAAATCGTTTAGAAAATCGGGTTCTTTAAGCATGCACAAGAAAATACACACTGGGATTAAAGAATTCAGATGTGAAGATTGTGGGATTAGTTTTCTTCGTAGAAATAAATTAACGTTACATAAACTCATTCACACAGGTGAGAAGCCTCATAGTTGTGATGTTTGTGGTAAGAAATTCAGGACCAAAGAATCTCTAAGGGTTCATAAGCAAATTCACTCTGATGTCTTACATAAATGTTCCCACTGTGAAAAGACTTTGCTCAGGTTGAAAGCCTAAAACTACATCAGAGGGTACACTTTGACGAAAAACCATTCAAATGTGATCAGTGTGACAAGGGCTTTAAGTTTTTGTCCAATTTAAGTGCTCACAAAGTAACACACTACAAACATAAGGTGTACGAATGTGAAATCTGTCAACGCATTTATTACTCTCCATCCGGATACTGGAACCACAAACGAACGCACAAGAAGGAAGTAAATCAAGACTCACAGGAACAAGACTCACCAACAGAAGAATGATTGGTTTAAGTTCTATGTCAGGATTAGTATCAGGGTTATTTAAAGTGACATTGTGAAGTGAAAAAACACCTGCCAAATTCCCATAAAATAAGTTGAAATTGTTGGGATGTTCTTAATGGGGACATGACAGTGCGTTTCATGCCCTACTAAGGAATATTTCAACAAAAGAGACAACTTTTCCATAGAACTAAGCAAACTTTTCATGGTTTTGGTAAAACAGTTACACCTTTTAGGTCTGTATGTTTTGTTTATTTTTCATGTTTTTGTTGTAGAACCCCAGGCCGTTTTGCGCCAACATAAACATTGCCTTCTTTGTTATGCACACCTGAGGATTTAGGCAAATTTGAAGCAAAAAATATTTTGTAAACATTTTTGTGT
The DNA here is from genome assembly GCA_038363315.1 of Mugilogobius chulae. Taxonomy (NCBI): domain Eukaryota; kingdom Metazoa; phylum Chordata; class Actinopteri; order Gobiiformes; family Gobiidae; genus Mugilogobius; species Mugilogobius chulae. Next base: position 22,230,698 of record CM076400.1, on the reverse strand, counting down.
AAGACGCAGAAAACCTTTTTTTTTTTTTTTTTTTTTTTTAAACAATTTTTGTATTTGCTTGTAACTTTGGATTTAGGTTCACTGCCATTGATCTTTTATAGAATTAAATTTATTTTACTGTCTGTTTTAAAAAGTGTTAGGGTTAGGGTTCACTCTTAAAAACAGATGTGTTAAATTCTTACACAATTCTTGTTACAGCTGTTTTAACATAATTAAAACAGCTGTAACACAAGATTTACAGACTTGTGTAGTGACTTGAGTTTTGTGTGTGAACTAGAGCTTCACATTTTTGTATTAGCCTGTAACCAATCAAATTACAGGACACAACACATTTGTGTTATCTTATTAACCAAACAGATTAAAAGGCCCAGAGCAACATAAAATGTTTTCAGACATCACGTTATAAAGATTGGACCCGGTAGCTGAGTGGGCAGCACTCATGGCCCATAATGCAAAGACTTCCAAGTTTGCTCCCCCAACCTGAATTTGAAATGAAGTGCTTTGGAAAATTTGGTAAAGGGATATATGAAATAGAGTAGTGACTACTGTGTGCCATATAGATTTTAATTGTGTTGAGTCATTTAACACAACACAACTGTATTAAATGTTCCAACACAGTCACTGAGTTAAAATTAACACATTTTGTGTTGTTATTAACTTGTGTTTTAAGAATGTACAGTTTTTTTTAATTATTGTTTTTATCAATAAACATTTTCAACAAAACAAGTTATGTTTAAGGTTCTGTGTAAATATTTTAGTACAACTTCCTTAAAATCTACACTTTATTATATTTGACTAGTGCTACTGTACTTCTACGTATTACCTGTTGCATAACTTGTGGCAGTGAAGCCATATTTGTTTTTCAGTCAGCTCTGTTCACGTTCTATTGGGATGATGTTATAAGGTGAAACAGAGGTAGTTTTTTCTGTAGCTAATTAGATTTTAAGGCCTTAAAAAGTCTTAAATTTGTAGGTCATTAAAATGCTTGCACGGGTCTTACATTTCTTTATGAAGCAATTTCTGACAGATTTCCGGGTCTTTTTAATTTCTTTGTCATAAAATTCTCAATGTTATTTTCAGTTAAAAAAAAAACACAACTGTTGTGTTTCTTTTAGGCCTGCTGTTATTGTTGGAATAGAGGAAATGCTCTGTTCCTGTATAAATTGTGTTTTTTTTTTCTTGTTAGTCTAATTCATTAAATATTTAATAATTGTATTAAAATATAAAATTAGCCCTGCAGAAAGAAGCAGCATTGTGAAATACTACAAATCAGGAATAGGTGTTACAGACACTTTACAGATGCTTTAAAGATGGATCATAAAGTTGGTACTGCCATATTCCGTAAATTTATGTTATGGTGTCTCATAGAATATCATAATTTATTTGTATTTACTGGTGAATTAGTGGCAGTTATGTTGGCCCTGAGCTATAGAAGCTAGTCAACTTTGAGCAGTAATCATTGCTTCAGACTCCAGCAGGGCTGTTACAAGCATCAGAACACTCAGAGTCAAGACCAGATAATATATTTTAAATATTGCAGATGCTGTTCAGAATAAAGCGGGCAGGAGTCAAGACCAGTCTGATTTGAGGTCCAGCTCATATCAATGTAAAGAAGAGGGGGGAGGGCGGACAGGAAGGACAACATCAAGAAATACACGTAAAATAAATGTTTAATTATATAGAATAGGTAAACATCAACAGGGTTCTGTGTGTGGTGTGTGGGTAAGAACAGGAGTCTTTAGAACATACGCATAATGTTTGAACTGCCATAAGCAATCTTGAAACATTAAGTTAGGGAGCAAAAAGTACAGTTCAATGTCTTCGAAACACTCAGATTAGAGTCTGCAAGTATTATCTTAAAACGGGTTCAAATTTCCCTACTGAGCAGGCAGAATTTAAGACAATATTCAGACTCTCCAGAAGGTGGCGGTAATGTACCTCTCCAAGTTGTTTGCCTGCCAACCCACACAAGAAGAAGAAGAAGTAGGCGGCTAGTTCAAACCATAGAGCAGTAGCTGGAAGACGCGTGTCCTTTTTATAAACCTTACTGCACTTTTTATCTGATTGTGAAAAATCATCTTGTGAACAATCATCTGCGGGCTGTTGTAGCAAAAGTGTGGGTGAAAAGCGCGGTTTACCTACTTTGACAGACGGAAATCTAAGACGATGCAGACCGCGGTGAAGGACCAGGACGCAGCGCAGCAAACAACCCCGGGGTGGTCAATAGTACCGGTGAGCACGTGATTGTTTTCGCTCAATCTAAAGTGTTTTGTGAAACTAATGTTTTTTTTTCTGTTACGTTAGCAAAGTTATATTTGTGGTGAGAAAAAAACATCGTAGGAACCTAGCAAACACATCGTGGTGCTGGATATTTTTTTTACTAGCTAGCTAAAGAACTCATAGCTAGCTTGCTTGCTATAACCATGAGGTTATGCAGGTGACATCACAGCATTCTAAATGTGAGTGCTGAGTGGCATTGATGCATGAGAGTTAATGGAGAGAAAGAACATTTCTCTTGAAAGAGTTCAATAAACAGCTAAAACAGAAAAATGAAAGTACATTTTGATAACAAATTCAACCCACCACAAGTCTACAGCTTTGGGTTTGTAACTGACATGTAAAAAGAGAAAATCAAGTCAACAGTTGTAGTAAAGCAGATAAACTTTAGCTTCTCACATTTATTAGACATTGAAATCACACACAGTTGAACTTATTACCCTTTTCTTCTTAAAAAAGATGTTTTTGAGTCAGTTTGTTGCAGTTAAAATGTCCTTAATCATCAACTGTTTTAGCAGACAAACTTGCAGCTAACAAGCCGTTGCCACAGCAACAAAGAAATATATTGAAGAAATGCCACTCATTCTAAATGTTGCTAAGCAAAATAATGTCAGTGCATAACCTCTATACATCCATGGAACTCATTGTTGCTAACGACATTTGGCAATTTCAGCTACGGCAAATTCATTTTAATAAGACTAAAACTACAGTGTTTCAGTTTCACTTAGACTCCATCCATTTGCCTCCAAGATTCTGAAACAGTTTGATTTTAGTCAGATGTGTTTGGAAAATTAGCCCGGAACGAGGTGGCCTACTGTTAGATGATTTTCACACTGCAAACACAAATGAGGTTTAAATCGGACAACTTTCTCTCCTAAATCCTTTGACACACGGTAAATATCGACATGTATTCATTTTGGCTGCAATTACGGCTCATAAATTTCTTTTTACAAACAACAAAGTGAAACTGAAGAGGACCACCTAAGAACAGCCAATCAGAGAGCTGCATTTGGCTCCTGTTTAGAACAAAAAATCTTTATTGTTCAATAGGTGGGTTTCAGATGACATCACAACCTTCTACAGGCCAATGTAATTTCAATGAGGTGGAGGGCAGGTAAAATAAATATTGTTTAAATGCAATTTATTTTTGTAATACAAATGAGTATTGGGTCTTTTTTTAATTATTTCACGACAAAGTCCAATGTTATTAATAGGGAAATCTGCCTATTGCCCTCCACCTAGTTTATAACTGCCAAGAATTCTAGAATGTGAAACTCACCTATTAAGACAGTACTCGGTGGTCTCATATTTTTCACAAAGTTCTGCATTTATTATACACTTTTTAATTGAAAACACAAAGTTTACAAATTTACATTAAAAAAAGTTAAGTTTAAGTCACAATGCCCAACAATTATAGGCAATGGAGCTCAACAGTGAGGTTGTAGTCGACTAAAGAAATTCTTGGTCGACCGATTTCGACTAAAAATAAAGCAGGCACAGCAAAGCTAAAAAGAAGAATTGTCAAAAATATTGCAAATCAATGCTAAAACTGGCATCGAAAATAGATACTCATTTGAACAAAGACAGAAAACATTAACAGGACAAAAGTTTGAACCAAATTTGATATTTTCTGTAAAAAAAAAAAAAACATTTTGAAAAGTTTTAAATAATCTTGAGTTTCATCAAAACTGGTTTGAAAATAAAATGTTTGATCAAACTTGCATTTTGTGTCCATTGTATAAAAATCTAACTTTCTTGAAAAAACACTCCTTAGAATCAAAATAGAGTTGGAAATTTTAGTATTGTGACAACTCTGCAAGAAAAAACTTTCCTCAAAAAACTGATAATATTATGTAGTTCATGCAAAAACTATAGTTTAAACAGAAAATGAATAGGAAAGACCAATGATTCCTTATGGTCTAAATAAAAGAATTAGTCGACCAACAAAATTTTGGTCGACCAAGACTCCATTAACCGATTAATCAACTAAACAACTACAGAACTACAGCCTTAGTGACCACCCACTTCCTGGTTCCACAATCTTGGAACCAGGAAGTGTTATGTTAAATTGCTATAGGGGTTTAGAAAGAAAAAAAAGTTTGAAAACGTCCTCAGGGATAATGAGCTATGTGGTGAGTTGTGAGTGTAAAATGTACATTTTTGTTTAAAATTTATTTCTGCAGCTTTATAAACTACGAAGTTATTAGGACATTTTGCAGAATTTTAAGTTATCTATGTGCTTTTTAGATTAAAAACAACCGTGCTGTGAATCTGAGTTGGCACGTAGCTGGCTTTAAACTCTTAATATTTGAATTTTTCAAAAAGTCTATGGCACTTTAGAATGGGGAATTTTCTTCCGGAACCAGGGCGATTGAGCTCCATTGCGACCCCCAATCAAAATATCAGCTGCCTGCATTTATTCATGTTTGATTTTGTTTTGAAGCCATAAGCCTAGATGGGTCATTCTCTGAAAGTGGGACCGTTTTGCCCATTGGTTATTTGACAGGTTTTCATTAAGTAAATAATAATAATTTTGATTAAATTTTCTTATGTAATATACTAATGTGCCTCTAAAAGATTTAAAAAAAATTGCAGCCCAAGATAAGATGGAACTTTTTTTTACAACCTGTTTTTCAAAAAAAGAGCTTAAAAAATGGACGAAAAGTGTGACATTCTTATCCAGCAATAAACATGATGTAATTTCCTCATGTAAACTCGATAAAATACTGCATTGAAACACAATAAAATTAAGAATAATGTTGGAAAATATGTTTGGATTTCGTTTTTCTAATTTTTGTATTCAGTTTTGCGAAAATGACAGCCGAATTCTTGGGTATCCGCATGTAACTGTTGGCGTCCATATAAGTTACACGCGGACATGATCAGTTTTATCATCAAGTGAAGACTTTTCAACGCTCAGGAACCTTGCAGCGGATAAATGCCACTAATGTGTGTATTCAGAGATAAGCCGCGCGATCTTGCCCCTCCGTCTTAACAGGCAGTCTTAGTTATTCCTCTGTTGGCCTCTAGTGCGCTCTCTCCAAGAGCTACGCTGTGAGTGCAGCAGGTGTGGTGCCCGCCAGATGTGTGGGGTACAATTTCATTCAGTGAACCATTCGCCTAGACGTGTCATGTCTGTGACACGTGAGCAGTGCATTAATATCACAGCAAAAGTTACTACAAGAGCTTAAGTTTGGGAAAAAGTGTAATAGTAGAAATGTATTTGGTAAAAGTCTATTCAAATGACAGACCTTAACAACTTTGTCTAAAAAATGTATTTTCTTTTACATAAAGCCTGTTGACTTAATATAAAAAAGAATCAGAGTATAGAGTGAACATGAGACAGTGTCAGTGTGAATGCAGCTCTGCCCTAGGCATGGGACGATATTAAAATTTGCACTCACGATTATTGTGACCAAAATAATTGCGATTAACGATATTATCACGATAATTTACTAAACATAAAAGTGCACCGATTCAAAATCATTGAAATATTTATTAGCGCACAATAGGGGTGTAACGATTCACCTAAATATTCGAAGTATCGATACACAGCCCTTACGATCCACTGCATCGATCGGCGTTCTACTAGTTGGCCTCAATCCAGGCCACACATCGATGTAACTTTGAATCGCTTCGAATCTAAGCCCAAAGAATCGATTTATTTAGATATATGGCGAAACATAAACCATGCAGACAAACGGCATTCTTAGTCGTTTATTTTTCACATAAATGTTTCATTAAATGCGCGTTTATTACGCTGGTTTTCCGCGCTGCGTCATCATCAAATGCCTGCAGCACTTGTTTCACACGGAATCTGCTCCAGGACGGAACCGCTGCTACACAGCCCAGCGGAGGAGACGGACAGCGCTGGATCCAAACCATCCCGGGGGCCCGCGAGAACGCACAGAGCAGAGACCATGAGGGACAAAGCCGTAAAGGCGAAACCAAACTGGCCTACGGAGGTAACGCTGCGAAACGACTCGAGCGTGCTCCGAAAAGAACCAGACGAGCTGCAACGCCACAGTCATAACACAGACTCGCGCATTTGTGCAGGCTTATGACTCCGCTGCCAGTCTGTCACATTTGGGACATATGACGTACTAAAGACGCAACATCACCATGCTTTGGGTCAAAAACCACGAGTCTGCAGATGTTTGTGGATTTAATTTTGAATCTAATGATAAGTCATGAAGATACAGTAAGTTCACAGGATCCCGTCTCAACAAACTTCTGCATCTGTGTGAAAATGATTCAATAAGATGGTGAAATGTGAGTCACTTATTTTATTATGATACTAAACTTGTGTATTAAGGGGAAAATTTGCATTTTTTTATGTGCAATGAAAAATAATTGTGTCATTAAGCTGAATATCTTTATTACCCTTATACTTAGCCTATAATTTTATTAATTGTTTTTGAGTTTTTGATTTAATGCAAAATCTTGGTAATGACTTTATTTATGTTGTAAGTTATCAAACTGAATCGAAATATCGTTTTAAAACTGCTGTATCGTTCCGAATCGTATCGTTCCCTAAAACCCCAAAATCGTTTTGTAATCGTATCTCCTGGCCTCATATCGATATGTATCGTATCGTTCTAAAAACGTATCGTTACACCCCTAGCGCACAATATGTATGTGTTTCAACAACTTCCTATTGTATTTTGGTCTAAATACAATGAATATTGATTCAAAGTGAACAAATGTTTACAAAGTTTGTCCCAGAATAATTAATTAACTTTAACACATGAAGCTTTTCTTTGTTAAACAAAGAACAACCCTAACAAAGCTGTGTTAGGGTTAAACAGTTTAACCCTAACACAGCTTCTTACTGGGTTCACTGCAGTCAGATTTTAGATGCTCTTATAAAGCCACAGGTGCACATCTACTGCTATAATTGCGATTATCGTCATGTACGATTATCACGATTTTGGAAAAATGCCACGATTATTTAATTGCAGCCCTTAATTATCGCGATTAGCGATAATATCGTATATTGTCCCATCCCTACTCTGCCCACGACAGAGCAGAGAGATAAAGCCAGGAGAACACTGTGCTGCTTGAGGTCCCGGCCCCTTCAGCGCTTTTTGGGTCAGCGCGGGCCGCGGCCACCCGCACCATGCCGCTGGACGTTTCTGACCAGAGGCTGTCAATTTTACGGCGGTGAACACAGTGAGTGAGCACGAGGAAGAGCGCGGAACTGTTTGGCACAGTCTGGACCAGAGCCCCGCGCTGTGCTTTACCTGGACCACCGCGCGCATCCAGAGAACCCACCCGAGGTGGACACAACCCTGCGCTCGTCTGTACAGGGGCTGCAGACGCGGTCACGCATGAAAGACCCTCCGCGCGCATCACACCGGGACCGGGAGCCTGCTTACCGGCAGTTGTCTCATTCAAAAGAATTATAACGAGGACACGCCGCTGCTTTTTCATAAACTTTCCACGCACAAATCAAGATTCTCAGGTAAGTCTTACCACGAGCATCGGATCATTTTATTATAAGTTTAGGTCGACACAACATTGTATTGTTAAGAGAAAAACATATAGAACAAACTTATTGAAGCCAAGTCTGACTAAAAAGTGAATCCATTTTATTTTACAAATACATTGCCTAATTCAATAACGGCATTTAACGTGGCTTTTTCTAACTACATAACTGACAAAATTAGAATTGATGGCAAAATATGATTATTATTATTATTTCCAGTGAACTTCTTGCACTGCTCCACGGTTATGTTGTGCAGGTTTACTGATTGAACTGGCATCAGACAAAGCAGAGCAGCCGTGCCACATGCTGGAGCTGCTCTCTGGAGCTCATAGCGACCAACACAGAGAACTCTTTGCGCTTTCCGCTAAGATAATAGACTGGCGGGGCAAAATCGGGCCGAATATCTCAAAAATCAACATTCGGAGAAAAAAAATATCTATGAAAAACATACCTTATTATTTTCGTGTCTTAAAAATACGCTGTTACATGGTGAGTTTCATTTCAATCCAGCACGGCGACTGTGGATTTTACGTCATCTGAAACGGCACGATTTACGGCAGTTTGCTGTAAATTGTGACCAAACAACAACACGCGTCTCCATTTTGCACTGAAAAGTCAAAACTCACGTTGAAAAGTTTGTGTCCGCGTTGTTACTCGCTGAAAAAATGTTACCTTGGTATTAATATGGATTTGTTTTTTTGGAATGAAAGCTTAAGGTAACGTAAATCATTTTGGAATTATCGATTTAGACGTGGAGCCCATGTTATATTCCGCTTTCTCCGTGTTTTTATCACCGTGAGTAGGCAACACCACATAATTTTTGGTGGATTTGTGATTGAATGAGACATGAAATCTGTTGGTATTACAACTAAAATATTTTGCTTGTTGGTGTACTTAATCCTCAAATTCAATGATTTCTTGGATTAAATGTGTTCCTTTTCATAGTTCCTTTACTTATAATATAATATATATAATATTTTATTTAGTATATAGCAACTCTCTCAGCTAAAAAAATGTGGTCCAATTGGTGTCCATGCTACATGCGGAATTATCCTCCATTGAGAGCAATTGAAATTGAAATTGAAATGGCTATATTGGAAAAAATAGTTCTGCATCTTTCTTGACCATAAAAGATCCTGTCAGTACACTTCTCAAAGATGGAAATTAACCTAAAAATAAAACAATTGCTGCAGTTTGAATTTTCAGCCTGGATGTCACACTTTATGGTCCCACTTTCAGAGAATGACCCAGATTAATTCATCTGCTAGAACAGAACAAAATAATCTGCATATATGTCTGCATTTGAAAGGTGTCAATCCCTGTTAAAGATATTAATGTTCAATTTTTCACACCATAATGGGACCCCCGGAAATAATTTTGTGACCCTAACGGAAATCTCGACCCCAGTGTTGAGAACCAGTTGTGTACACTATGTTCACATATATTTAGATTTATTGCGCTTTCATGAAGTTTCCTTTTGTTCTGACCACAAAACCACTTTAGCAGAACCCCCTTGTAATAATTACTGCTTAACAAGTGGAAATTATCATCTTTTCTATCAGTCAGTCAATCTGTCAAGTTTAATTTATTTACATAGCACTTTCCAACCTCCTAACCGGTGGACAAGGTGCTTAAAAACAAAACCAAAACACATAAAAAACAGATTAAATGTATCTTGTATATAAAAAAACAGACAAATTCTAGCTGAAAATTAATCGTAGACAGTTTTTGAATTCATTGAATTTGTCTAATGACAAATACTCTAGTGATAGGATTAATACAGTCAATCATTCTATCAATTATAATCTTTGTTTCAATCACAAAAGTTGTCCATATATATAAAAAAAATAAAAAATGAAGTGAAAAAATACACAACAATCAATTTGTATCCATTGTAGTTGAATTTAGAGTCTCTCTGCCCAGTGCTTTCTCAAAGCAGAAGTTTAGTGGCAGGAGCTCATGCGAGGATTGGTCAGAGTCATTATAATTATATTTTCAGACCAGATGCTTCATGTGTTTGTATGTCAGATGGCTTTGTATTGCCTCTCAGCAGCCACACAACATGTGGGAATGTGCCATAAACAGCTGACTAGCATTTTGCCACCTGGGGATCTGCAACAGAAGTCTTCAAATGTTCTATTAATGTTCATTTGCTTTTTTTCAGGGAAATACGGCCTCTCGTTGCCAGCACTGCAAACTCCGGTGTATGGATGGCGATCAGCTCAAAGAACATCTGCTGACACACAAACGTGGAAAACGCAAATGTAACGAGTGTGGTAAAATATTCAATACGGCGTCAGACTTCAAAGTTCACATGCGCATTCACACTGGAGAAAAGCCCTTTCAGTGTTCTCAGTGTAAAAAATCCTTTACTCAATCAGGTGCTTTAAGAAAACACCAGAAAATACACACTGGGATTAAAGAATTCAGATGTGAAGATTGTGGGATTAGTTTTCTTTGTAAAAGTACATTAGCGATACATAAACTCATTCACACAGGTGAGAAGCCTCATAGTTGTGATGTTTGTGGTAAGAAATTCAGGACCATAAGTTCTCTAAAGATCCATAAGCAAATTCACTCTGATGTCTTACATAAATGTTCCCACTGTGAAAAGACTTTTGCTCAGGTTGAAAGCCTAAAACTACATCAGAGGGTGCACTTTGACGAAAAACCATTCAAATGTGATCAGTGTGACAAGAGCTTCAAGTTTTTATCCAATTTAAGTGCTCACAAAGTAACACACTACAAACATAAGGTGTACGAATGTGAAATCTGTCAACGCGTTTATTACTCTCCATCCGGATACTGGAACCACAAACGAACGCACAAGAAGGAAGTAAATCAAGACTCACAAGAACAATGATTTGTTTAGATTCTTGGTAAAGGTCAGCATCATTCTGATTTGTCTCTTTAAAGTCACACTGTGTAACTTTCTAGAAGTGAAGAAACACCTGCCTAAGTTCCATAAAATAGAGATTTAACAAATGCATTTGCAAGATTGGAAGCTCTTTCTTAAATAATAAGCCCTCAAGTATTCTTTACGGCGGCACGGTGGCTCCCTGTCGCCTGATTGTCGTGGTTTCACATCCAATCACGGCCCAGTCCGAGTACCACGATTCAACCAATCCGCAACATGCTAGCTACCAGGATCCAATCACGGCCCAGTCCGAGTACCACGATTCACCCAATCCGCAACATGCTAGCTACCAGAATACTGAGAATTTGTCCAATCGCTTGACTCTCCCGAAAGTACCGGGCAGCATCTAAACACCAAAACAACGGCATCACGGAGTGCGGAAAAAACACGTTATTTTTGCTGCTGAAGATACGTTACTCTAGAAAGTTGCAGACATCGATGCATTTTACGAAAGTTTTCTCGAGATGGTGAGTGAACGTAAATTAGGCTCGGGATCGTGACATCATGCAGCTGTAGAATGTTCAGTTGGTCCCATGTTAAATGGATGGAGATTTTAAAATGCTAAATACCGAAAAAAGCGTTAATTAAGTCATATTCTGACACTACAGAGTGATAGATAAACTTACCAGTACTGACCCAGTAGTTTATTGGGCTGTTCCACGGCTGTTTTGTTTACTTTTTTCAATCGTTTTGTCTAATGTATTCCTATGGAAGTTCTGCTAAACTGCAAGAAACATGGCGGATTTGCCATTATTTCCATGGTAACCACAGACGCTTCCCGAGCCTAATAGCGTTAGCTATAAATTAGCCGGAGCTAACAAGTTGCACTGTAGTCTATATGCTAATATACTGTAGAACGTTTGGTGTATGCAGCACAGCTTTATAAAGCCCTTGAAAGGCTATGCATGTCACCAAGACGGAGAAGTGAGGTGACAGGGCGTAATAGCATAATTACTATCTAAACTGTAATTATTTTTGTGTTTTCAGAAGAATAAATATCCAGCAATTTCGAAAATCCTGCTTATAAATGCCTGCCAGTTTGTTTTTCAATTAATGAAAGAAAAGAATATTATCTAATGTGAAAAATGTATTTTGAGTTTCACCAAAAGAATGTTTTGATAAGTGTGTAATTTATAAAAAGAGAGACTGTGCAAGAATAAGTAGGCTAATTCATCTAGTTGAGAACCACAGCTTTTTTTTGTCATTAAAGTGTTTTTAGATGATAGAAACTCATTTCATATAATCAGAATTGTCACAGTAGATCTGTAACTAAAAAATTCAAAACTCCATACAATAGGCTACTATTAGCTAATGCAGGGTTCTTAGTGCATGCTAAAAGTACATTCATATATTTATTTGTTTAATCTTTTATTAATGAAAAATATATTTTTGTTTAGGCATTCCACATGGAGCCACATTTTCGCAAAACATCAAAAGGTATACCAAGTCTCTCTGATACACCAGAAGCCAGGAGAGTTAAAAGTGAGAACAGACCATGGAGCAAACCACTCTCTTCTGAAGAGGTCCTAGACAGAGCTAAGAGAACCCTGGCACAGAATAACGGAGACCCAAACAACAGAAAACATTTACTTGGCTTTTTTGAAATCCAATTTGGGATTTATCGGGGACAGACATTCAAGTGGGTCTTAGAGAATTCTTTAGGGTGGGCCGCGTATCTGGTTAATTCAATGAAAAGGGAGATTGAGTCTGGCAAAATGATTACAGAAAAAAATAAAGAAGTTCTTAGTAATAAACAATGCTTTAAAGAATATATGGAGCTATTTAGCTCTAGCAGGATGGCAATTGATTTGAAGGCCCAACAGTCAGCAGAAACAAATGCAACAAAACAGCCAACATCCAGTCAGCTCTCTGCCACAGGTCCACTACTGCCCACAGCCAGTCAGCTCTCTGCCACAGGTCCACTACTGCCCACAGCCAGTCAGCTCTCTGCCACAGGTCCACTACTGCACACAGCCGGTCAGCTCTCTGCCACAGGTCCAAAGACTGTTCCAGTTTCCTCGCTCCGCTCCCTTTTAGTGGGTAGATCACAAGATTCAGGAACTCTAACAAGGAATATAAAGAGGCTGATTGGATCAAGTAAAGTCACACCATGTAAGTGAACTTACATGCTATGCCTATTTATGTGTATGTATAAATATATTTTTGTATGTATTGTAAGTATACGTATGTAAGCATAGATTTTTCTTTTCTTTTTTTTAGCTTTGGCCACATCGCGGGTGAGACAATGCAGCGTGCCTTCTTCCTCCATGACTGCAAAAACTGATGCATTGGCGGGTTGTTCCTCTAGTATGCCCCATTCAGAGTCTGCCCCTGTAGAGCTAGATGATAAAACACTTATGGAAGAAGCTGCTAAGGTGGAGAAAGAACACATGACAGGTATGAAGAACTGGTTATATTTATGATTTATATTTCAGATTATTTAAGACTTTTTATTATGCTAAATAGGACCTAGAGTTTGCCTGCCTGCTGGATGGCTCCTTTCACTGCCAGAAGTTGATCAGCGCTGGATTTCCAAGGAACTGTTTCGTTGGTCCCGTACTAATCAGCCAGAGCTAGACATAGATAAAGTGGATAGAATGTGGTGGTATCCTCCCCGTCCATCATTATCTTCGAGTGCAATTCCTTCTTTAGAACAATACTTTGGCCACCCTCTGTTTCTGTGGATGCCGAGGAAGCTTTGGAGGGTGAAGCTTGTCTGTCCTCATCCAGACTGTGGCTTAGCAGAACTTACTTCTGCTGGCATACATCAAAAGATTCGACAGGTGATTGGTTTAAGCAGCTGTTATTACATGGCATCAGAATACCTTGCCTGTAAAGCTTGCAAAAGAAAGGTGATTGCCTGGAGCCATCCTATTGTCTCACAGCTTGACATTGGCCATCGCATCCGATTTCCCTGTCAGCTGACAGGGAAGTTAGGTTGTGACATTGAGGTTGTCCGTCTAATGAGACGAAGGGGTTTAGGCAACAGTAGTAGTCATCTTATAAGACAACTTGAAGAGCAGCATGCAGAGAGGTGGCTAGAGCAGCAAATTCAATTCCAAACTGAGTACAAAGGAATTGTCCAGGCTGTTGCTAGTGGACTGATTCGACCTGTTCCCCTGGTGGAGCTGCCAGCTATGCCCACTGTTCCAAAACACCGCTGGCTAATGCAGGTCTATGCACAAGATGTCCTTTGCCGTTTAGATGAGCTAAAAGCTTCCATCACTTCCCTGTATGGTCAAGTACTAAAATTGGACTCGACAAAAAAAATTGTGCGGAAACTAGCTGGCCACGCTCGCTCTACGGCCGCCTGGGCTACGAATGTTGGAAATGAGTTTGGACAAGTAATTATGTCTGTGCTCACAGCAAGTGAGGGCTGGGGACTTTCAAAAATGGTGGATGGACTTGTAAACAGATACAAGGAGGCTGGCATTGCTCCTCCAAAAATACTTTACACAGATCGTGACTGCTGTGGCAACTCCCACTTGCACAAGATCTTCAGAGCTTGGCCAAACTTGTGCATTCGACTGGATGTGTGGCATTTTATGAGGAGGATTGCCACTGGATGTAACACTGATTCGCATGCACTGTACAGTGGCTTCATGGCTCAGCTCAGCCGTTGTATCTTTGTGTGGGACCAGAGTGACCTTCAGCGGCTCACAGCAGCCAAACGAGCTGAGCTGGAGGCCCGCCATATGCACCCCTCTGATGATGATGTAATGAGGAACATCACAAAGATGGAAATGCAACTCCATTGCAGGAGAGCTGTGCGACCAACAAAAGAGATTGAAATCATGTTAGAACAGTTACTTGAGGCCTATGATGGCAGCTGCAACTCTCTTGGTGTGCCACTGATAAATTCTGAGAGGATGACTGAAATCTGGAAAGCACAGCGCCACCACATTCCCTGCCTTCAAGACCCACCAGGCTTCCAGCTCTACATCCAGACTGGCACAGTCACCAAGGGTGGGCATGTTCTTCCCACATATCGCTGTTCTCGAGGTTCAACGTCACTGGAAAGTTTCCATTTACACATGAACAGATTTATTCCAGGTAAAATTATGAGACATGTTATGATTTAATAACACAATATATACATTAAATTATATTAATAAAAATAAGAACGTATTAACTTTTAATTGTTTGATATCTATAATACATATTGTCTGCTTTTTCTTAGGAACACTGGCAAGTGACACATTTTTCCAGGCATATTTGGTTGATGGGCTTGCCCGCTGGAATGAAGACCGTTTCATGGCAGCACAGGGAGTTGACAAACCACACTCCTACAGTGGCCTTCTCAGACATGCTGCTAATCAGCTATCCAAGAAATATATGGGAAAAATATTGTGGACTATACAGTGCCAAGGAAATACACTGGTATGAAAAGTGAATTTTATTAATAGCTGTTGTAGTAGTATAAGGCATTATAAAATTGTATATACTAATAGTAACTATTGTTATTATCATCAGTGTCAATTATTTTGTTTGTTTGCTTTTTAGGTGAACTCATAGGCATTGAATACCTGTATGACCAAAACAATACTGTGATGCAAGATTACAAGTTGACTCTTGCATCCATGGAAGCAGAGAGCAGTGTGATTTCTGATGAAGAACCTGAGGTACCACCCAGTGCGATTGAGGATCCAACTGTGACATCCCTGGACACCATTTGGCCGTGTAAGGACAATGGCTCATCAGCCCCTGTGACCTGTACCCCTCAGTCAAAAGCCTCTGAAGCCACTGCTGCTGCTCTCCAATCACCTGACACCACTGCATCACTTGGATGTGTTTTTCCTCCACCTGATACAACCTTGTGCATCTCCACAGCTTCAGGTCCTGCTGCAAGCAAATCTTTTGCTTTCACTTCTACACTTCCAATCCAGAGTAGGTTATGTGTAGTTTGTCTTATTGAAATGGTTAATAGCATAACAAATGTCTTCTTTGTTCTTATCAAGGTTCTCCACAGGACACCCCAAACTGCAAAACAAATGAAACACTGTTATTATCTGGACCACCAGCCATAATGTATGTTTAAGTTATTTACATAAGAAATTAAGTACTAGATCATTATTGTTTCTTTGAGACTACATTTTTTGCTTCTCTTACGTTTTGATGTTTTTGGTTTTTTTTCTGGTACAGGAGTCAGTTGGACCAGACAACGTTCAAGGCTTCAAAGAGGTCCAGGACTTGGCAGATTATCTTTTTAAAATGAAAGATCATAGTCTTGCCTTAACCAATGAAGAGGCTTCTGAAATCATTGCCTTATGGAGCCATCTGCAAGATTATGACAAGAAACGCACAGTTTATCCTCCACGCTACCAGGAAACCCTCTCAAAAGGAAGATTCAGGGCAACTAAGAAAAATGTTGCTCCTGGTGTGGAAAGTACAAGAAGGCAAGTAAATTGTCTGCACTGTACAATGCTTCTCTCGATTTATGTTGTTGGCTTGTTTTGTGTAACATAACTCATTCTTTGGGTAGGAGCTTTGCAGGTGGTAGAAGTCCAGCACAGTGGCCAAACTGCAACAGAGTATGTGAGGGACTTTTTGTCAGGCTCTGCAGTGAGTACAGAGCAGCACGACGTATTAAGGGTGTGAGGACGAAGCGCTGGACCCTTGTGATTAGAGATTATCTGCATATTCGACAGATTGTACTTAACAATGCCAGTGTGATGGACAAGACCACCATTCAGCTCCCAGTTATCAACACAGCAACAGTTGCTAGTTGGTATGATTATCAAATTTTAATAGTTATTTTGATATTAATTAAACTATTTAGCAATATTTGCATTCATTTTTCTTACCTTATGATACACCGACAGGTACAACAAACGTGAACGAAAACAGGAGAGGAGTGTCCTTGAGCAAGGAATTATTGCACCAGCAACGAAGATCACCTCTGCCAGCCTGCCTCCTGCTGCAGTGACCAAGCCTGTTGTTCCTAGAGCAGACAATCCCATGTGTTTGTACTTCCACCAAACACAGCAGGTATGGCTCAACTTAAAAAGAAGTACAATCCTGCCCCTGATGTTAGACCACCATTCCTTGCAGCTCTTGAACCAACTTCACAGCCTCTCCAGACTGTTAGCCTGGCTTTACAATGTGCCCCACTACCACCTCGATTTATCCTGCCTGCTCCCTCACTTGTCCCCAAGCACCAGTAAGATTGCAGCCTGCACCAGCCACTAGGCTTTTCAGACAGTGCCTACCTACCACCACTCAGTTCCCAAGTAAATCACCCAGTACCACAAATTATACAATTTCCTTCACCAACTATCAGGCAAGCACCCAGTTTATCTTGCCATCCCCGCAAACACTTTCTTCTCTAGCTCCTGCTTCTAGAGGACAGGTTCCATACACTACACAGTTGTATCAACAAAAAAAACAGAAGGAAGAAGAGAGTGGAAAGAGAAAGAGGAGCTACACAAGAAAAAGTGACACCATACTTTGTAAGTACTGTGAGAAGGACCGGAACCCTGCCACACATCACCAGTATTTTGGAAACTGGTATTGTGAAGCCACTGCTACTCAAAGCCTGGCCGAGTGGAGGAAAGACATGGAGGGCAGGGGATATGGCAGGAAGAAACAGAAAAAAGAGGAATCTTAACATGGCCTAGAATAAATGAGCACAGTTATTTCTTTTTCACAGTAGTTTATTTTGTGTTCTGTTCAATTGAGCTGCTCATTACTTGCACTAAAGATGGTAAACTACCTCTAAAAAGGCCTTTTATTAAAATAATGGAGATAATAATAGACCATTTTAGCTTTAGACACTGTTTGCACATGCTTCTCTGGTTCTAAAAGGCTATAGGATTATAGAAATAGGTTTTAAGCTGGTACCAATTCATAAGATTTATATTAGAGTTTACTGATTTTAAAAGCTTGTTTTCCTTTTATATGTACCCTGTTTGTTTACAATGTAACTAAATCAACATATCTACCTTTCCTATTGATATTTATGTTGAAAATGTAAGATATTGTTGAAGAGCACTTTTATAAATGGTATTTGCAATAAAGTTCACTTTAAATTATGTCTACAGTTTTTTTGATGTTCTATATTGAGTAATTAAATAAAAATAGCAATATAGACACATTTTAAGTCATAAAGTAAGCAGTTGTTGCATTTACATTATTTAAATTACAGCACTAGAGTAATAAAGAGTTTTTTAGTTGTTTTTTTTTTTTACAGTATTTATTCCATCTGCATAACAACAATGTAAAAAAACAAGCTTTCATCCATCATAACAATAACCGTATTTGTCTGTAAAAATAAAAATGCGTCGCAAAAAAAGTAAATAAATAATTACGTCATGCAGGATAACGCGGACGTTCAAAGACGTAATGTTGCAGGATCAATCACACAGGCGCACATTTATAAGGTAATGACGCACAAAGCAACGTAAGCATTATGTTGTACAAACATGTGGGAACAGAAATAGAACGAATTGTCACATTTTGATTAACATTTTTTCCGACTTCCCTGGTGTTCGAACCGGCGCCCACACGACATTTGTTGTAGCCCGTACCTCGACAAACACGTCATTTTCTTGGCTGAGCGGATAGTGCTCGGGCCTCACAGCAAGAAGGTTGCGGGTTCAACTCCCGCACGAGCCGGGCCTTTCTGTGTGGAGTTTGCATGTTTCTCCCCGTGTCTGGGTGGGTTTCCTCCGGGCACTCCGATTTCCCCCACCAACCAATAACATGCACGTTAGGGTAATATCCTCCAGCTACGGTAGTCCTGACCAAGCCAAGCAACAACACCTGGAGATGGGTCCCCGAGCCAAGCCAAGCAACAACACCTGGAGATGGGTCCCCGAGCTCTGCACTGTGGTGATCACTGCTCTTGAGGAGATGCCCCAAAGGCATTGAAGGATGGGTCAAATGCAGAGGACAAATTTCCCTACGGGGACAATAAAGTGTACCTTAACCTTACCTTACAAAGGTACATTTAAAGGTCTTATATGCAAACTTGACTTCTGTGAGCGCTTAGTTAATTTAGAACCTTCATCAAAAACATCTCCAAAATTGTGTGTAGTTTTCTTCAATGTGCAAGTAATCTTTGGTGGTTAAGCTGTTTGTTTTCAAAGCTGAAAATGTTCTGTTCCACCTGGTTATGTCAAGAAATGGTACTTCTATTAATTGCTTTCGATTGAACAGTTTCATTTAGATCTATACTAGAAAAACCTTAACTTGATGCCTGTTTGAGGACAAGCGTAATACAATAGCTGCAGCTTAAAGGTGCACTGTGTAACTTTTGGACCAAAATTGACTGAAAATCATTTATTTATTATTTATTTATTAGTTTATTTGACAGGGACAATGTACATTAATAAACACTTCTGTAAATGTACCAGAATTAGCCCAGATGGCTACTTTTCATCTACTGGCCCTCTCATGTCTTTGTCATTTAGATGTCCTTGTTACACTTAATACATACTAATTAAAATGTGCGTCTTTACTTTGAGTGTACTTGCATGTCCACAAATTAGACAGTTACTTGTCCCGAAGAAAGGCCTCCTGCTTATTTCAATTAAAAAACTGTTTCTTTAGAGATATTTTTTCACATTATGGCATAACACCTATTTACGTATACCCTTTAAGAATGCCCCAATCTACAGATTTAATGTTGGATATTTACTGACTTGTGTAGTTGACTGTATGTAGTTTCACCTCCACACAGTTACACAGTGCACCTTTAAAGTTGAGCAAATCCATGGCACATAGCATTCAGGTTTACTCTAGTGAACATTTGTGGAGTTTAAAAACAGTGTAGCTCTGTATTTAGACTTTAACTGTATATGACCGGTTAGACATTTTTTTAGTAAAGCACAGTGAAGATGGTTCTTTTTTAAGATGTTTTATTTGACAATTTCTTCATAATTTGCCATTTTACTGCTGTAAAACTATGATAAATATTCACCACAAGAACTATCGCATTAAACTAAGTCAAAATTAGAAAAATTTGGTAATCTGTCAATCTGGGCTTTAACGACATCATAAGCAGGAACTGTTTTTAGTCTGAGGACTGAATACAACATGAACAAGCTGGATTTGTGTGCTAAAATGAATGTAGATGAGCAAATTACAAGTTCATGTATGTTTTTGATGATGAAATATAGGAGCTTTAAATGTTAATAATTGGTCATCACTAATAATCTTTAACCTTAATCTTAACCTTTTCTATAGATTCAACTTGGTGCAGATTGATTATGATGTGAACAGCAGCTTTGACTGTGACTTATGTAAGTGTCAGAGTCTAAAAGTACATTTAAATGTTCTGTAATTATTTTCATGCATTACAGTACTGTAATGCGATACATGTGCTATGATACGACACAGTACAATATGGCGAATTGTATCACAGTACATTGCAAAGTGATGCATTGTCCCGGCTTTGATGATAATAATAATGTGTACTGTTTTTTCATTTTAACATGTTTTGTTATACTTATTTGTTTGAGAGTGCGTTCTAAGCCATAGTTTGGAAACTACTGCAGTACAGTATAAAATGTATTTATATTTGTAGTTTTTTTTTCTCTTACTAAAACCTGCTTTTTAAAGTCTTGAGCAATTTTGAAACATGTAAAAAAAGAGATTTTGCAAAGATTGTTTGTCACAGAAGGGCTTCTGAGTCAGCTTGTTACATTTTTTCATTTTTTTAAGAACCAAGTCTTTTTTTAACTACAAGTCAAATGACACAAAATCATCAAAAAGAAAAAACTCTTGCAGAAAGTGATATTGAGATCTACTTTATCATACCAAATGTCCACATGTGCAAGAGTGAACAGTCTGTTTTAAATTTGGAATAATGTTTAATGATCTTTGATGGATTTGAGTTTTTGTTGTTTTAAAACCACTTTTACTTTTATACTAGGATAGTTTTTATTATTAAAGGTTTTCAACATAATCAGTTTTCTTCTTTGATTAAAAGGGGGCTTTAGGTGATGTGTGGATAAATATTTTAGTGCAGCTTTTCCATCTTATCTAAAATTTCACACAGGACTGTTTCTGTTCTTATCTTTCTTAAACAATAATATTAGACAAACACTAATCAAATTATAATTATTTACCTGTTGTCTAACTTGTTGCAGTGAAATTTGTTTTTCCAGTGTATTGTGGGACTTGTAGTTCATATTATTGCATGCATTTATCTGGGGATCGTTTGACATCCCTGTTTTAAGACAAAAACAGAGTTGAACATTTATAACGATTGTGTTCTGTGACCCTCACATAGTCAAAAATAAAAATCTTGATTTCTATTTTAGTTTGATATAGTTTTATTATTTCTCTCGAGTTTGTTGTTTTTTATGCTTTGTCAATTTGGTCAAAAATGTTCATTAAAAGTGAATAATTATAATGCAATAATTACGGGCAGAGATCCTGGTTTAGTTACAGTCTTGTTACAGTTACATCACTATGTAAACTCAGGATAAAATGTGGCGTGTAACATGAGTTCATGAAACATACTAACAAATAAAAATAATAATAATACATGAATAAATAAATAATGTTTACTATTTATTTTGTTTTTATTTATTTATTTCAAACCACACTATCCGAGCTGAACTGTAGATGGCGCCAGTCGTAAATGAGTATGAGCTATGGCTAAACGGAAGAAGAAGAGTTTTTGCGGCAAGTTTGAGTTTTGTTTACATCAAAACCTTCGGCGTTCGTGTTCAAACATGCGGTAAGTTAATGCATAAGAACTACTTTTTATCCACAGCAAATATGCCACCTTCACACACAAAAGAATAGCGAGCAGCCATGCACTTGATTTTTGTCTACAACAGTTTTTTTCTGAACGTTTTGCTTGTTAGCCTAGCATTGAGCCTAGCATTGACAGCTGGGTGAATGTAAACAAGGTAAAGAAAGCTAATTTGCAGGGGCCTTTTTTCTAATTTTAATGAATTCTAACAGTTATAACTGGAATTTATCAGTTGTGGGGTTTTTTCAGAGGGAAAAAAGGCAAAAAACATCTGCAAGAACCACAAAAGGTAAATTTTTCTTCAAGTTTTATATTCTTACAAAAAATATAATTAAAAAGCCTTAAAAAAATTTTCATAGCGAAGTCATTATATATTATCAAATGCTTGTTCATTTTGTGTGTTTATCAGAAAACAGATTCGGCTGAAGCTGGAGAATCTTCTGCTTTAGCTACGGCCAGTTTTATTGAAGGACTGGAGCAAGTCAATGGTAATTTTAGCAACTTTTATACCGATTTAAAGAGGGCACATTATGTCATATATATATAACAGTATTTTTTTTAGCATTAGCTTAGTTGTATTTTAATGAATTTCTGCATGTTTAAGTAATCATATTTTCTTGAAGCTGATGCTAGACTGGGCAATATTGACAAAAAAATAATACCTCAATTTTTGTTTTTTGTATATATGTCCTGATTACGATATTCACATGATGTATATTTTAAAAACCAAGCATCAAACATGTCAATAAATGTATTAACTGAAGATTAATGATCAGGAAAAATGACATTCTTGAGCTCTCCAACTAATAGAAATTTAGTTCGACTAAGACGCCAATCGGCGATCAGTTGATGAAAATATCCCCATCTATACAGTGTTTTTTTTTTTTTCCAGTTGTTTTCTTTTGAGCTTTTTGTTGCTTTTTTTCTCTACTAACTATATACGATGTACTCCATATTCTGTTTTTGCACATCTTCAAGACAACATTTATCTAAAATTTTATGTATTGCACACCTCATTACTGAGCTATTCTGTCATATTTATAGTCATAGTTTAACTTGTCTTTATTTTCCAGGCGTTCCTCTTCACAGCACGGCTTTGGAGGAGGACTTGGCATCAGCAGACGAAGAACAAGTCCAGAGGAAGTTGAAAAAACAAGCAGAAAAACGCAGAGAGAAGGAGAATAAGAAGAAAAGGAAAAAGTCAACTCCACAGAAGAGCAAAAAAACTGGTCCAGCAACAAATGAAGCTAAAGTGAAAAAGGCAGCGAAGAGGAAGAATTCTGGAGATGCAGACGCAGCCAGGTACAGGATGCCTTGGAAAACTTGTGTTGTTCAGCTGCAAAAACTATGGGATTGTTAAGTGTGACATCACAGGTCTGTATGTTTAAAATTATCAGACACAAACATAGACCTGGACAAGGTTAAAGTAAATAAAATGTTATAATATAATTATAAATAACATGCTGGTTCTGGAAGAGGTCATAGAGATCAGGATCACACATCAGAAGAGTTTTAGTTTATGTTAAACCAATGGAGATTTTAAGCACTAAAATACTAGCTTATTCAAAAATATTCAGAAATGTTTGTCATAAATATATTTACTTTTTTATTACAGTGCTTTGTTGTATTACATTGACATAAGATTGTATAACACAATCATGTTCAACCAAACTATTGTGAAAAAAACTTATTTAAAGTAGTAAGTTATTGTTTTGTAGGAATAGCTGTGAAATAAACAAAACAATGATCTATGGTTGTGTTCCATCAGCGTAATGACACTTAAGAAGCACAATTCTGCATGAAATACTGGCCAGCGCAGTGTTTTGTCTGAATATATTCGCAATTCAGGGAGAAAGTCTTTTTGTTACAAACATGTCTACAACCAACAGAATAGAAAAAGAAGTTAATAATCAGTATTGCATTAAAAATAAGCAAAAGTAGATGTGTAACCGTTTGTATATATTTATTTGTGTGATTCAAAACAGACCCGTCAAAAAGCAGAAGGTAAAGGAAAAGAAGAAAACTCCTGCACCAGAGAGCGAGGAAATCAGAGACCCACAGCCTCAAGTATACTTTTTTTTATTTGATTCCTTAAAAATGTAAACAAACAGAAATGATTAATTTAACTTCCTACTTCCACAACGCTAACAACAACAACAACAACAACAACTAAGCAGAGATAGGTGAGCAAACGGGACATTATCAAACATAGGCAGGACATTGCAGACAAATTTCCACCTAAATAGATACATTAACAAGATTTCCGTGCAAGGGGGAAATTGATTTTAAGTTCTTTTTTTTTGTAATAATTCAGGCATTGTCACTTTGAACACATTTTCTGTCAAATAAAGGATGAGACTCAAAAACTGAGGATCAAGTATATCGCTTATAGTTAGGCTGTAAACCAGGATATTAAGGTGATACAGTATTTCAGAATTTTTGTTGATAATTTAATAGACATGTCACAGTTTCAAAACAATTAAACACCTAATGTTTAAAGATATGTTGTAATAAAGTTGTTTTA
Organism: Mugilogobius chulae; assembly: GCA_038363315.1. Taxonomy (NCBI): domain Eukaryota; kingdom Metazoa; phylum Chordata; class Actinopteri; order Gobiiformes; family Gobiidae; genus Mugilogobius; species Mugilogobius chulae. Next base: position 22,206,787 of record CM076400.1, on the reverse strand, counting down.
AATTGGCAAAAAGTAATATCTCGATTTTCTTGGAGCCAGAAAACCTTCTTGATTCTAAAATTATCTGCTTCAACAGAAAGTTCTTACTTCATTGTGAATGGCTAAATTTCTGCTGTCAGAGCAGGACAAAGTCTGAACAGTAAAAAAAAAAAAAAAAAAAAAAAAGGTCTATTTATATAGCGCCTTTCTACCTTTCCAGGCACTCAAAGCGCTTTACAATCTAGCATCCACTCACCCAGTGTACGCAGACACTGAGGCAATGTGGGTTAAGTGTCTTGCCCAAGGACACAACGACAATCTACTCCTGTCATCCCACTGTGGCACCTGGTGTTCTAACGGTCTCCCATCCAAGTACTAACCAGGCCCTTTCTTGCTTAGCTTCTGAGATCTGTAACGGATCAGGCTATGACAAGCAGGTATGGCCAACAGTAAGAAAAGTACAGGTGGAAAAAATTCAACTCAATCTCAACAAAATTATGCATTAATAGAGAAATGAGAAATCATGATATGACAATTTCATCCAAAAAGCAGATTGTCACAGAGATGAGCGAATGATTCGATGTTTATCATGATGTTGTACAACTCTATTTGTAATTATTTTCTAAAACCAAGCAAAACAAACATACTGTACTTTCTCAATACAAACAATACATTAAGTAGTAATTTTTTAGTTACAGATTTAAATAAAAGAAAAGCTTACTTCTTATTCACACAAATGTTTATTTTAGGAGCTGTCAGAGGTAGAAGCGTCCCCTCAGAGCCACAGAGGCGAGTTTTCATCTGACGAAGAGCTGGAGGAAAGCTGGGTAATCTTATTTCAGTCCAAACATTCATATTTCGCTTTTGGGCCATGAACACTGCTAGAAACACGGAAAAGAGAATGAAAAATCTAATCAAATCAAATCATTGTTAAGTCTAGCAAGTTTGTCAGTTTTCAGATGTAGTATTTGTTGGTATTTTTATTCTTTTGTTTGCACAATTATGTGAAGAATCATGATTATGGATTAACCTAATAATCCCAATTTGAGGGCACATTTTAAGAGTTTAAATTGACTTTATCGATAGAAGCTACACTATTAACAGGAGAAGGCACAATGGCGCCATCTGCTGGCATTTTGAACGAAGTGTTGAAACATGTTTGCCTTAGTTGGTCTTTGTTAATTAAGGTTCATAATGAGGCTAGTGTTAATGTATATGCACTTAAAAAAGCAACCAAAAATTGTTCATTATGCATTTTTTGGTTTATATTTGCAGAATACTTACAGTATTGGTGCACAGAGTCAATCATTTATTCCATGTATCAATTCTAAAGTGTAAAAATTGTAATGGCAATATAATATTGCCTTCATTACAACTTTTCACAATATATTACATACATTATGACATTGTTCAACCTTAATAATAATTCTTTCCTTTGTAGATATTCATTTCACAAATTCACTTTGTTTAATTTGTTTATTTTCAGAAACCAAGTCCGAAGAAACAGAAAGGTCTCAGCACAAAACAGATCAGGACGTCGCCAAATCACAAACCCAGAAAGTCCTCGTCAGGTAAAAATAAGCTTTGGTCTTTTTCAACAGTTTGTTACCATAGTTATATGTACAGTACGTATACGTATATATACATATTTTTATTTTATTCACCACTTGTCCGGGTTCGAAGATGGCCCGCGAGAAATAAATAACTAGCCCACATGTGACTTACTGACAGTTTAATAAAACATACTTTCTTCTTGTTGAAGGAGGCGAAAATCAGCCAGACAAAGTTCGAGAGAAGAAGAGACTAAAGCGCTCAGGCGTCACAGAGGCGGAGGTGGTGCTGGATGAGTTTCTGGATTTCTGCGCACAATACAAGTCAGTTTGTTGTTGTGTTAAGTTCATTTCCATCTGTCTCTATGTGTTAACCCTGTGGTGAGTTGGTCACTATCCAGGGTGTTCTCCGCCTAAAGCCCAAAGCCACTGGGTTAGGCTTCAGTCACTTTAATGACCCACAAAAAAAAATAATGAACTTTATAACCCTACTAGAATTCCAGTAATTAGAAATGACACTTGTACACACTTTGGATTCGTCTCTGTTGAAACTGTTTATAATTTCAGGGCGTCTGTGGAGTCCAGAGCAGTGGAGCAGGCGCTGGACTGTTTTGTCTCTAATGTGGAAGATCAACTCACAGAAAAGGTGTGTGTCAGTGATTTATTATAATGACTGGAGAGATTGTATCCATGGTAACCTGTAGCAACAGTCGTCCAGTTCCAGCAGCCATCTTGTTTTGTAAGATTCAACTAAAAAACTCAGAAACTGACTTTGTACATTTTCCCTTAAATACTTGAATAAATAAACCATTTTGTATTTATACATTTATTAATGCTTTTGTTCAACAAAACTAATGTGAAAACAATAAATACTTTTATTCTTCTCTTGTAATAGCTGCTAAGTAAACACAGTAAATCACTTGACTTACTGTCTTGGGACTTGACTCGGACTTGATGCCAAAGACTTGAGACTCCCACCTCTGGTCTCTAGCTATTATACTAATTCAGTGGTTTATAATAATCTAAAACTGTATGTATAATTTACCTTTCTCTGTAATGTTTTGTTTCCAGATCTGCTCCAGTAAACGGCTGAAGACTGTGATGAGAGAAAACTCTAAGGTGAGCCAAACATGAACTGCAGTAATGCTAGAATAAATACTTTTGTAATATTCACTAAATTCTTCATGTTTTTGTTGAAGTTGGCCACAGCGATTCGGGAAAAGAGACAGAGACTTTTGGACGCTAAGAAAGAACTCATTAAGTAAGTAAATAGTTTCTAAGTTTACCATCATTATAAATCTGTTAATAATGAAACAAAATGCATAAAGAGCTGGAAAAACGTGTCACTGGCTTTCACTTTTGATTTGACATCTTATAAGCCATCTGGCTTATAACGTTGGTCTGCCGCAGGGCTCAATCCTGGGGCCTCTTTTATTTAGTCTATACGTCAACGACTTGCCATCAGTGTGTTCTGGATGTAGTGTACAAATGTACGCAGACGACACTGTCGTCTATGTACATGGAAAAGACAAGGAAGAAGCAGCCAAAAACTGTCTGATGTTATGGTCCATGTTACTAAGTGGCTCTCCATGTCCTGTTTACATTTAAATGTAAAAAAAACTGAGTGTATGTTTTTTACAAAACAAAATTTAAATTCGTATGACCCGGTTGTATATGTTGCAGGTGAGAAAATCAATGTAGTAACTCAATGCAAGTACTTGGGAATTGTTCTTGACTGCAATTTCACATTTAAAGAACATGTAAAGAAAGTTCACCAAACAGTAAAACTAAATTTAGCAAATTTTAGATATATCAGGCACTGTCTTAATGAAGAAGCTGCAAAATTATTTTTCAATGCAATGATAATGCCGCACCTTCTTTACTGCGTCACCAGCTGGTCACAGGGCTGCAAAACAACATTAAAACCAATACACTCTGTATACAAACAGGCGCTAAAAGTTCTGGACATGAAACCTTTTCGTCATCACCACTGCAGTATCCTGGCCAAGTATAAATTATTAAATTGGGAAAACATGGTCAAATTTCAAAATGCTAATCTGTTGTTTAAAATCCTCCATGGTCTGGCCCCGCCAGCACTTTCAAACTTTTTTACCCAAAGTAGCAGATGCACAAGAGGTGCTTCCTCAAATAATCTCATTGTCCCTTTAAGAAAAAGTTCTTTTAGCCAGTCTGCTTTTTCAGTACGAGCGGTCCAGTTTTGGAACACAATACCAGCTCATATACGCAATGTCGGGTCACATAGAACTTTTAAGACAATGTTAAAATCGTGGTTGCTTGAAAATCAAACCTGTGACCATAGTTAATCACTTGTTTGTCCTGCCTGTCGGTCTGTGTGTGTTCCTAATATGTTTTAGTGATTTGTTTTATGTTGCTGCAGAATGCTTGATGTGTTTTGTTTACCTGCTTTTATGTAACCTGTGATTTATTTTAGTTTTTCATTGTATTGTATTGACATATTGTGATATTTTGTGCTTTGCTGGCAATGTACAACTTGCCTGGGGACTGCAGTTGAAAACTAGCTATATAGCTAATACTGGCACATTTGCAGAAATGTTTATTAATGTGCACTGTCCCTATTTAAATAAACTAATAACAAAATAACATCATAAAAATCCTACATCATATAATGAATGTTTTCAAATGATTTAAAAAACTTTGGACCACATTTTGTAAGCTGGAGTTTTGCCTGCAACAGTAGTAGAGCAGCAACTTAATCGATTTGTGGGTCAATATTTCTTTTGATTAATCAATTACACAAAACTCACTTGAATACAAAATTTTTGATTTCAGCTGAGGTAATGTTGCTTGAACAGGCAAATTGGTGTGTTCATCAAAAACACTAAAATGACACAATTTTCACTGCTCCTCATCGTCATTGCTGCTTAATCTGCGTTTTTTTCTCAGCTCATGGCATGTTTTGAAACCTAATGTAAGACATGTTTACGATTATTTGATTACTAAAAGATTATTTCAATTATGGGTTTGTTGCGATCAATCAATGTACTTGCTGCAGCGCTGAAGAGTAAAAAAAAATGGAGGATTTGAATAGACTAGGACTATAACTTTTAATTGTGACTAGTCGATTACTATACAAAATAATCATCTAGACAAAGGATTTTAAACTCAAATGAAGGTTGGGCCAAAGTCAAGTTGGTCTGGAGCCACATTTAAAAATATTGGTCTAACTCTGTTATATACAAATATGGCAGTTAGGCTAAATAAAGCTTAATATACACAGCCAGACTTACAGTATATTGTATCACATTACATTATGTTACATCATATTACATTATATTATCATGTACAGACTGTCCTTAAAGAAAATGTTACATGTTTTTATCTGGAGACCCCTATCAATAATAAATAGAAATCATGAAGTCATCTCATCTCAAGTCATGTGGCCCTCGTGCCGTCAGTTTAACACCCCTAGTCTTAATTCTAGACTTGAGAAACTCTAACCATTCGACCAAAAACACCTCCTGTACCTTTAATTGTTTCATGTTGTCAGTAATTTGGCCTGGTAACTAGTCAGAGATTATTTCTATTGTGCATCGAGACTTTTTATACATTTTGGCCACATAAAAGTGAAGATATGGTGACAAAGGTAATGTGGTTGGAGAAAATTTACAAATAAAGCACACTATTCATAAAAATATGGGCAAAAATATTGCTTCAGGAATGAACTATGAATTTTTTTTAGACATTAAACACCTGACTTGTAGTTCCTTAAAAACTACAGTAGAGCAGGTATATTGTTATTCATTGAAAAGCCTATTATTATTTAAACGTTTTTTTTTTGGTCTTTTGAGGATTCACTAAATTGAAAATGTATCAGAATTGTGGCTCATGTATCAAGCCATGAATCAAATCGAGACAAAACAGGATTGTCCCATTACTTCATGAACAATTACAATTCTGACCGTTTCACAATAAAAGATTCAAAACAAGACTCTAAATGTACACACAAATTTACAATGAGATGATTTCTACACTAAATTAAACATTTTTAGAGTAAATCTGGAGTTGAGCTGGTTTCATGTTAAATGTGTTGTTTTTTTTGTTGTTTTAGGTCCGAGCGACAGTTGTGGCTTCTGCAGAAGGACAAGTCTGAGCTGGAGCAAAAACTAAATGACCTGAATCAGAGCAAAAGTTTCATCAAAAACCTCGGCGAGCTCAACAGACGATATCTCCAACATCGACGGAAACATCCAGACGAAAAGGAAACGGTATGAAGCAGGGTTGCCAGATTTTCAGAGAGAAAGAAGCGGCTGAGCCTTTAAGTCAAAGCTCAAAACAAGTGACCACAGTCCAACCAAAATAAGTAGTGAGTTAGTTAGTTAGTGATATGTTCTCATTCTAGTATATTTAACATTATTAGCAACTTCAGAATATTACATATACTGTATGTTAAAAGTCTATATTTCAGTCATTAGCGAGTATATTTTTTGTAGCTCAAGGTTGAAAAATGACAAAATCACTTCTTTTGTCACATTAAATTGCGCTCAGAAGCAAGACCATTAGACTGCAACTTGTCAACCTGGCATGTTTTATTCTAATTATAGAGGGATTATCGGTTGACGTGACTTTCTGCTCTACTGCGCATGCTCCATGCAGAAAGAGACGCTGTCTATCAGGTTGTCTGGCAAAACTTCTTTGATTAAAAAAACAAAATTGGACGAGAGTTAGCTGTTTTGATCCGGTATGAACTGGTATGACAGACATCTGACTCCTGAAGCTTGAGACAGCGTGTTTTTCCTGACATTTTTTCACTCACCTGAATGTAACATCGAAGCGATGCATCGAGCCAATATCCAATTGGATATCGGTGCCGATCCAAGACATTTTGCCGGATCGGTTGATAGCTGATATCTTAGTTGTGCCTTGAAACTAATTTATTGACTGGTGTTTATCCAGAACGTCTCATATTATTGGAACATTTATTTAGAGTTTGTTATTTTGTTGTGACTTGCACTAAATAACAGTTGCATAACACAATAAGATCAAATTTCTTTTGTTATGAAAAGAGATAAAATCTTTTTTCAGTCCGTACACTAGTATCTATCGGTTGATATCTGGTATCGACAGATACTTCATTCCAAAATTTCAAATTTCATTCACAAATGTTGATTTCGTTTTCTTACAGTGATAAACTCTTGTAGTTAGCTGACAACGGTGCTGGCTTGACTTGTTTCATTGGCTTGTGTCAATAACACGTGCGCAAGGATCCCTTTGAACATTTTTGAGTACCGTATTTTTTGCCCTACTTTTCTACGACATGCACTTCCTGTTCAGCTGCATTTAGCCTGTAGACTTAAGTCGATGGGTTTATTTTAACTGTCATTATATATAATTAAAATTGCCCCACAAGACAGACAAAAAAACACGTTAGCTACCTTAACAGAGCTAAACAGGAAGCGCATTTCCAAGCCAAGTGGGCGGGACAAAATAGGGTCAATAGAGCGCACCTGAATATAAGCCACACCAACTAAATTTAAATAAATAAATTTAAAGAAAAGTGATAAAGTGCATATAGGCTGCACTTGTTAATAGGAAGTCTATGAGAATCTATAATTTTGTATAAGCCGCAAAAGTTCAAAGCTTAGGAAAAAAGTAGCGGCTTATAGTCCAGAAATTAAGGTAATCATTGAGTAAATAAAGACTACAGGGATTCTCTGAGCATCATCAATACAACATTACTCCAACACGCATGAATCAATCCAAATACAACTGGCATTTGTCGTGATTAATTGATTAACTTGTTGCATCTCTAAACAGCAGAATGAAATGTTTTCATAAAAAGTAATGATTTTAGACTAGAACTGTAACTTTTTCTAAGAAGGTACATTTTATCAGTAATTAATCCTGCCTTTAGCAATAATTTCTGTGTATTGAGAGACTTGTCATATACATTTTTAGCCACAGATAGCCTACAAGTTGAGATAAACTGTTAATTATGTTTAAAAAGTGGATTTTACCCAAAGATGGTCGAGGTTGATCTGCATCCCACAGTCACTATAGATTGTCACGTGTACTTTTAAGTCTCTTTTCATCTGTAATTCTTTTATTTGTTCATTTTTCCTCAGTACGGCGCGTCCAGTTTACCGGCTTTGCTCATCGAGGCCAAACGCATCCAAACCACAGAGCTTCAGCTGAAACAGATCAACGACAGACTGCAAAAAGCTGTAAAACAAAACTAATTACATTTTTTATGGCAGTATTGTATTGTCAGTACTGATCACAGGAAATGTATTGCTTTGCTTTTTTTTAGCATGTCACATTTTTCTGACCATTTTTTTGGTGATAAAGATTAAAAAATACTGTAATATGAATGATTTATGCAATTAAAAACAGCAGAAGATCTCAGAAATGTACATATGGCTTTCAAAACTGTGTCTCTAGAGGCTCAGAGTAGAACAAAAAAAAAACCTCACACACAAAAATCTGTTTTGTCTGTGTCCTTTAAGAGTTGCTAAACACTGACTTGGTTCCAGCTCAGGAAACATGATTACCAAGATCCACTTCTGACAGAGATCCTGTAAGGACAAACTCAACATGAATGACCCGGTCTGACAGGTTTGTGACTTTACATAAAGGAATACGTAAGATTATTTGATAGCAACAGCAGAGAATCTCACTACACACTTTACAAACATTTCACTCACACAACAAAACCTTTATGACGTTTGCCCTCCTCAGTATGGCACAAACTTCAGACTCTTTCCTTGTCCTAAAGTGGACAGTGGGCAATTTATGTGCTGTGTGATTGTGTTTTTGTTTGAAGAAAATTTCCAGTTTGTTTCTGTTAAAATGAGCAAACAAAATACACAAGAATAGGAACTGCAGATTATTCTTCTGTAAAAACTTTATTGGTGTCTGTAGGAGCTAGTTTAGGGCTGATGATGCTTCCTCTGTTGATGGAAATGTATTCTTAGAAATTGTCTTTTGAAGATACAATGTTCCATAGAATTTAGTTTTTGAATGTCTACTCGTCAAATCGTGACTCAACTCTGACTCAAGTCACGACTCGTAGGGCCACACCTTTGTAAAATTGTGTTTGTCTTGCTCATTGGGATTTTACAAAGGGACTGATTTATTTCATTCACTTTAATGCGGAAGCAAACAACTTCTTTACTGTTTACCTTTTGTTTGGAGAGAAAAACTTGTCTCTGCTAATCTGTTCCTATTGTAGCGCAGATAACAATTACAGATAATCAAGATACAGATACAATTTTTACAGATTACTAGTCCCTTTTGTTGTCCTTGTTTATTAATGTTCAACTATAACAAAGTTGTGTGTTCTTCGTAAGTCTCTGGCAATGCTTTTGAGATTATTTATGCATCTAATTTTGCTATATCCCTCTTAGCACATCTATCATTGTTTATAAGGATCAAAACTATAGAAACGCAAACAAAAAGCATCAAAACTTATTTTTACTGTACATGCTACATGCATGGCAGGATGGATAAAGTGCATAGGTCAAGTTTACTTTGGCTTTTACAAAAACATAAGGAATATTTCAACAAGATTTTTTTAAAATAATATTTAACTAATGTTGGTTTTAGCAACTCAAATTGAAACTTTCTGTTATAGATCATTTATAGGTGTGTGGGTGGTGCTGATTATGGGAAAACACCAGACACTAGAGAATATACAGGCAAAAAATATCTCTCAGTGCTTTCGTGTGGAAACAAGTAACAACTGTCCAATCTTAAAAAGGTGTTTTTGTTTTTTATTTTTATATGGAACATTGTGACTTCAAAGGACGGTTTCTCCAAATCTTTGCCTCACAGAGTCATCAATATCAGCTCCTATAAGTGGGCACAATCAAATTTATAATGAAAACTAATTATATATATATACAAAAGAAACAAAAACTTCCATTGCAAATTTCTAAATAAAGATTTTTTTGATTCATTTTCACATTTGGTAAGTGGTGTTTTATCAGACAGAATTTGTATAAAGATTTGAAAACACATTGCTATTTCTTTTTTTACACATGAAAATTTTTTTTGCTTTGATTTTTTTTTCTTTGTGTAGTTTGAACATGAGTACAGTTTAGGCCAAATAATGGGTCAGATAATTTTGATAAATACTTGTACCTTTGGACTTGTATTAAGTCAATTAAAAATGACTTTTGTCGACTTCCTATTTGTCTAACCATTAAAGAAACAATACTTGATTTTTAGCATAAAAAATGTTTTAAATATTAAAATACATGAATCAAAACCACTTCACATTTTGACCCACTTTCATTATTGTTTGTACAGTAGTATGTATTTGCGCTGAGTGAGTAATTTTCTGTTCATAAACTTGCCCAGGCAAATCTAATGCTACACTTTTGAACCAATCAACTACCTCCTTTCCGCCTTAGCGCACGCCCACATTCGGATCTGCGGCTTCTGATTGGCTCACAGCGCACGCCTGGACTTCGCTTTTGCTTCCTTGTAAAGTGTTCTCAAAGTTACAACACCGTCTTTACGCCGCCTAACCAAGAGTATTTCGCGTTTTAAAGGTATGTACACTAATATAATGATCTGATTTAATTCACATTTTGATGATAGGCTTGTAAATATTAGCGTTTTCTTCCTGAAACTAGTCAAACAGGTTACAGCATGCCTCAAAGGTGACTTGTCTCTACCTGTAAAGTCTTTTGGACTTTTGGTTTTGAAAGGCTTAGCTAAATATGTGTCAAGTAAGGTATTATGAATAACAACACTGTCGTCTGTGATTATCTGTTGATTAATTTGACAATATTCTATACGTTAATGATGACGCCAAAAGCTATAATTAAAGTGGGTGTGTTCTTTGTTAAGGTATTGTTTATTTACTACGAATGTCCTGATAAAGTAGCATAGGGCTTTTAATAAAAACAGTTTTTATTTGGGATAATATTGTTTTCCTCTCATACTTGTGTGTAGTTTAATCCCTACTTCTTGAAAGGGCCCATATTATGCCATTTTTATGCATATTTTTATGTGATTTCTTCATCAGAGACGTAGGCCTGTATCAGACCTGGGCAAACTGTGGCCCGGGGGCCAGATGTCGCCCTCCACTTGTATTAATCAGGCCCCCAGCATGTTTTGAGAGTAAGCATTACTCTTATCCTGCAAAGTATTATTTCTTTATTCCAGTCTAGGTAAAACTACTACAATTCACAATATCCATCTTAATTTTTAGTTCTTTTAACCAGATTCTATTAAAATTGTTAATATCTCGTGGCATATTTCTCTTGTTTGAAAACATTTCTGACTGTTTCCAAGATTTTTTAGCTTGAATCAAGTTTGCAAATCTATTTAAACAAGACAGAAACAACTTGAAGCAAGTTAAATATCTAAGTTCATCAACTAAAACCATCTAACCACAAAAATAAGGATTAAGATCTAGAAGATATTTTAGCAAACCTAGAATTATATTTTTGCAGTGAATATTTCTTATTTGATTGACTTGGCCATATGTTTGCACCTGTAATTAATAAGTGCCATAATAATACAAAATGAGCTTGCAGTAATTACTAATTCTTTCAATCATTGTGGTCTGGCCCTTTGTCACTTGTCTGGATTTGAATATGGCGCTTGGAGAAAAATAATTGCCCAACACTGTTCTATATGAACCAGTTTCACACTCACATTTGTTTAGCATTAAAATCCTGTGTGCTTATGTTGTGTTCTTCTATCGAACAGTCTGTTCCACCATTGTGATGTCACTAAGTGGTTATAAAAGAGATGCTTACTAGATAGACTGATATTATGTAACAGTTTTGGAGATTTGGCCCAAGTATATAATTCAGTTTGATTATTACACACTTATTACAACATATTAACTCACTCAGAGAAATGTCTTTGACAAAACCTGTGATAAATGTAAAGTCATTGTTTCACTTTCAATTCAATAATTGACTTTACAAATAACACACTTCCTCCTTTTGAACATGTACAAGTATTCTTTTGAAGTGTGTGACCTGTATGCCTGTAGTTTTTTTGTTGTTTAGTTGATTAATTGGCATCTTAGTCGACTATTTAGATTATAATGATTTTTATTCAATAGCAACAGAATCTTTTGTCTAATCTGATTTTTTTATATATATATATATTAACACACACAATACTTCCTTGTCATTTTCTGTACCTTTTTTGTTGTAATTCAGTAAATGTTTTGTTTTCCTCTAAAAGTATAGGCCTATGACAAATGCAGCACTTTGTCTAAAAGTGAAACTACTTTGTACTGTCTGAATCAAATTTGAAATAATTTTAGTTCTTATCACGAGCAGATGCTCTGATTGGCTGTGCGTGGTTGGTCCTCTGGAGGTTCATTTTGTTGTTTGTAAAAATACGGTTATTGACCATAATTGCAACCAAAATGAACACATGTCGATATTAACCATGTGTCGAAGGATTTATGAGAGGAAGTTGTCCGATTTAAAGCCTAAATTGTGTTTGCAGTGTGAAAATCAGCTAACCCACCTTTAATTATTGTTTTTGCACGAACTGCGTAACAACTTTAGTCTATTGAGCACAGTTTGGGTCAGATACAAATGGTCAGGTGGTCAAAACAAACTGGATTTTGGTGCTAAGGAATAGACTCGATTCTTGACTGCACAATAAGAATTAAAATTATCTACTAACAATTTCAGTTCTGATTAATTGATTTACTTCCTGCAGTTCTTAGTGAAACAGTTATTTTAGTATACGATTAAGCTATTAAAAAAATCAGTACGGAATTTTTTATTTGACAAATAAGCTCTATAATTGTTTTTTATCGCACTTTCAACACTTTTTAGATACATTTTTAACCAAATTAAAGTTGAAATGGTGACTGAAAGATTTTACGTTATCATTTGTTTTAATAATGTTGCTGTTTTTTGTTATAGATCTTTCCCTATAAGTATTTATAATACATTTTAATACATTTTATTTATATTATAATATTATGCACAAAATGCATTAATTTGACTAAAAGAAGAGATGAACTGCACCAGATTGAGGTGTTGCTAGCTTCTATCTGCAGTCCCCGGGCAGCACTTCTCTGATCAAGGTCCACTAATTGTCTATCATGTGTGTTAGAAGAGGTGATATTAGGTCATTTTTCAAGTGTTATTCACAAAAATACACATTTATGACTGAAACATGTATATAGCATATTTTATGTCTAAACTTTACCAAAATCATTAACACTTGTTTTGTGGTGGCACACAATTTTCTGACTTTGAAATTGAAAGGCCGAGGTCACTTGTTTTGGGCTTTTTGTTTTTGATCGCTTGTTCCTTTCTGAAGATCTGGCGACACTGGTCAGCATTTGATTTAGCCACTGACAATGAAGTAGGAACTTTATATAAAAAAACTTAAGTTTATTTACACCAAAAACATAAGGAAAATAGACACTAATCTACAAGAATCGTAATAAAAACTAAATTGTGATGTGGCTGCAAGAATTTTTTTTCCCATATCCCATAGAATAACGTATTGATTAAACTAATAATCTTGACATCTCTAGGACCAACTAAGTGATCGTTAGTTGAGTCTTTGCGATGAGGCGACTCTGCCTGCCACAGTAAAATGCAAAATGCATTAATACAAGTGCAGTTGTGGGAGTTTGTGCGACTTTTGTGTTTGTGGGTTTTGTTTTTTTTTACAAGTCTTTGGGTTTCTTGTGTCTCAACTTGAAACTAACTTTTTCCAGTTTAAGGTTTATAGCACGCCTCCAGCAACTTTATATGACAAAACTGAAAGTGCAAAATGTCACATAATAATGAACATATTATAAAGCATATAACACAATATAAAGCACAACTGTTCAAATATGACATTTTGTATGCGTTAATTGATTTTTTTTCTTTTTTAAGTCTAAAGGAAAGTTTCGAATTCACTATGATTCAAATCTGTCTGCTTCTGTTTGAACTGGCTCTGAGAACTAAAAACTGTTCAAATGTAATGTTCTTTTTTGTTATATTTTCAGGATCATGGAAGGCCAGACCTGTGGAGACACAACTGATTCACTCAAGTAAATTATACAAAGTTTTTTTTTTTTACAATTGATTCTAGCTAAGTCAAACTAAAGTGCAACTATATTAATTTAAGAACACCAGGAAAACTGTACATAGAGTCTACAAAACAAAAATAACAATGTCTCTAACAGATAGATTCTTGATATCTGTGATTTTGGATCATTTGGAGTGATCCTTGTGATACGTTTAGAGATGGTTTGCTAGACCAATCACAGCGAAGCAGCGAACCAATCACAGCGTAGTTTTCAATGTAAAATTAGTTAGGTATTATTTTAGCAGATTTTTTTCCCTTAAAAACCTGCACACAGTGATTTGTGCAACAAGGAAAAAGCACATCTGCTTTTTTTTCTATATATTTTACAAAAAACTTCTCCGCTACTTATGGGTTCAGACGCTTCGACCAATCAGCTTCAAATATTGTCTTGACATTTGCATTTTTTCTCAAAGCTTTCAGTGGCAGTCATTGATAGATTGATAATGTGTAGAACTCAATTTAGAGTTACACACATATCAATCTGACGTGAGCCAGTTTAGCTTAAGCTTGCTGCATCAATTTAAAATTGTGTAAGCCACACACTTGGTGACATTTTGCAGTGATTATTTGTATCACTTAACTTAAGATCAGAAGTTCAAACTTTTCACACTAAGTACTACCTATATCATGTTTAACCATTCAAGTACCACCAAATCAAAACTAATATCAGGTCTAATTTAGAGCTCAAAGTGGTTTAAAATGAGACCAAATCAGGTCTAAAACAATGGTAAACTAATAGTTTAGGCAGTTCTAATGCTTAGGTCAAAAGAGACCTAAAACACAGATTTGTCTGTACATAGGGCTGCAACAAACAACTATTTTGGTAATTGACTAGTTGGCCAATAATCCGTTCGATTAATTTATTTGTTGTTTAGAACAGAAAAGTCACATGACTTGAGATTTTACAAATTTCAATTCAGACAAAGCATTGTTTTGAGGATGTATTGGAGATGTATATTTACAGACGAAACACTGGGGAAAAAATACATTAGAACATGAGTTTGTAACTGGTTAAATTAAGATTTTTACTACTTTAAAATTATTTGCTCATTGAACAATAATTAAAAGGTATTGTTTTGCTAAAATAGAGAAGGATAGAGAAGGAAGGAACATTTTCTCAGTTGAAAATAGCATCATTACTTGAAATAATATAATAATAATAAGTATATTTAGAAAATTCATTTGTAGAATTTTCAGAATCACTCAATTTCAGTTGACATTTACTCAAATCAAACCAGTCATACTAACCTATTTAGAATTATGTAGTAAATTTACACATTTTCTATTTCAAATGCCGACATATTGGAATTATAAAACATCTTTTTTTTGGTTCATGCATGAACTCTTTCTTTAAATAAAACAAATATTCAAACTGCAGATGGATTACCCCGACCAAACAACAGTCTCTCATTGTCTTGACTCTAGCACGCCACTTTTCTAAATTCAATTTGTGAAGTCAAACTTAATTCTGAATGAAAAAATCTTAAGGTGACACATAATATTTAGCTGCCAGAATGTAATATGACTCCAATTTGCTTCTACAGTATAATTTTAACTATAATAAATACAGAAAACCAAAAAGTAATATTTATGATTTTATACCTGCCAAAGATCTGTTGTTTTTATTTCCATTTATAAACTCAGCTGAATCCAAAATGGAACCAATGACTGATACACCTTCCCGATAGTCTCTGATTGATGCTGATGTTGGTTGATTCCAGAAAGACCTCTTCAGAAAGCTGTGCTGGAGATGGAGACTCCGCGGACGCTTCTGGATCCACAGTTCCCGGCTCTAAAGTCCAAACGGAGGAGCAGATGTACAGATACCGGACGGACTTTTCCGCTGTGGGAATCTGCCTGCTCATCAACAACAAGAACTTCCACCGCAGCACAGGTCAGCTCTGTGAGGGCTTTGTGAAAACTGAAGAAAGAGCCATCCATCAGTTACATGATTAAACAGGCCAGGATTTGCTATGAATGGGACAAGATTAAAAATAGTATTTAATCATTTGATAGTCTGTCAATTCAGTTCTGATGTTAGGTTCAATCCTCATGTAGGCTATCCCTCCATAACTGTAGGTTTGTGCGTTTAGAAAAGTTTTGTTTCCACTGTCGTTTTGTCAGTGAGAGAAAGTAAAGCAGCAATATTGTTTTTTCAGAAGCTTTGTTTGTGTTTGTTGTGAGGCTTAACAAAATTGAAAACCGATCGAAATAGTGACCCAGGTATCGAGACAAAAATCGAATCAAACAGAATCATCTCATCCCTAATACTGTATGTGCCCTTTCAGTATGTATTGTATATCACTCTGAGTTGAGTTCAGAGATGTAAAGTAAAAATATCGGAATCGGGATCAGAACTTTAACATTGCTATTGCTGCTTTCCTAGTAACTTGGTTAAAGGTGCGCAGTGTCACTTTCTGGAGGTGTAAAGTCATTAGACAACTCTGTAAAACTAGAAAGTTAAAACCATACTTTCTGGATGAGGATAAATACGTTTTATGCAATAATGTGAAAAGTGCAGCCAATGGAACCACTTTTCCATGGAAACATGTAAGAGGAGGCCCTCTTCTAGGACATAAAAGTCCATTTTGTGGTCATGCAAACTTGCTTTAAACCTGCACTGTGTAACTTTCTGGAGGTGAAAGGTCATCTACACAATTCAGCAGAATTAGAAAGTTACAACTATGCTTTTGGACTTTCTGAATAGAAATTACTACAATTTATGCTATAATATGAAAAAAATCGGTGAAAGGAACGGCTTTTATGCAGAAAGAGACGTGTCCAGGCAATGCTCCAAGCCAAATAATAGCCCATAAAAGCTCACTCAAAGTTTTTATTATTTAGTTAGTGCAACAAAGGCATCCAAAAGACAAAAATATGCATTTATTCAAGTTTATTTTTGACCAAAAAGTTGCGCAGTGCACCTTTAAGTAAAAACACAGATTTTTTTTTGTTTTAATGCAGTAAAGAAATTGACATAACAAAAAACTTTTTTTCAAGTTGATCTTTGGTCAAAAAGTTACATATTCACACGGACTGGGACTTTCCAGATGAATTCTTTAAATTTTGTTAAAAAAAAACACAAATATCGCGAGAATCCATCTGGGAGAAACAAGTTATATCGGCCTCATTTCTCCAAACAAGGCTAATGTTATATTTTGACCAATTTGCACCTAAGCAGCACTTACACTTATTTTTGCAGTTAAAATGAAGCTAAACACTCAAACAACTTTTTTGTCTTTTAAATTGTGCATTTTGTGTAGGAAAACATGGTACTTTGGTAATAGCATGTTTTGATTTGATTTTGATTAATTATTCAACTCTACTGTGAAATGATCGTGCAGTAATTTCAGTCAAGCCAACTACACTGTTCTGACTGTATTCACTGTCTCCTCTCAGGGATGAGCGCTCGAAACGGCACAGACGTGGACGCGGCCGCTGTGATGAAGACTTTTGTGAACCTGGGATATAAAATGATTGTGGCGACAGACCTCACTGTAAAACAGATGAAGGAGAAGCTGGAGAGCGGTAACCATTTAAACTTTGTATTTTATGAATCAAGTCTGTTGTTTTCATAAAGTGTATTTAAGAGTCCTGAAAAGCAGAGGTTACTTAATGGTCTGTGACTTGGACTTAGAGCTCTGTGATTTGATTTGGCCTGATGCTTCTTCTCACAAATAGTGTAAGTTTACTTTAATGAACTGGAACATGTACCTCCTCAATTATTAAAGTAAAAAAATAAAACTTATTTTAAATGGGAAATTTTATAAACATCATTGTAGAAATACGAGATACATCTGACAATTTGATATAAAGGCTTGTAACTAAAATCAGAAGACTTGGATTTGACTTAGAGAATAGTGACTTTGTTCCACCTCTGCTGAAAAGTGCCACACAAATGGTAAAATATAGTCCTGTGTTTTTACAAATGTGAAAATGCTTTACACCAGCAGATGGCAGCAGAGTATAGTTTTCTTTTTTTTTTTTCTTTAGCAAAATTTTTCTCTGATATTTTGGTTCATTCAACCTTTACCTAGGAAGCTTCTTTCCTTATCAATGACCCCAGGCATGTCCAAACTCGACATTGACCTAAACTACAATAAACAATGTTTTTTTACAGTGAAGTTTAAAAATCTACCATTTCCTAATTCCGAAATTGGGCATTTTATTGTGTACTCTTGTGGTTTTAAGGTTGAATAAATGTCTTGGGGCTCAATTTTTCTTCTTAAATACATCTATTTAAAAACATCTATTTGACCATGAATGTGTTTGGTCAACTACAGTTTTTGTGTTTGGGGTGTAGTTTTTGTCATACTGCTTAGAAGGATTCAGATTCACTAAAAACAGTGACAGCTACTTCTCCTCACAGCTCCTTGGACTTAACTGACTTTTTCAAAAGTTAAGCAAAAGGAGAAGGAGGCATTTCGTTCCCACTTTGGATGCACCTTTTAAGTTTTCCAAATTTAACCTTTTTAAAATGTCCCAGAAATAAACTAGTCATCACTCCTTGCGTGGTTGGTTACTGCTTCTATTCATTTTTATTTTTTCTGCAGTGTCTAAGGAGGACCACAGTAAATACGCCTCTTTCGTCTGTGTGATTCTGAGCCATGGAGACGAGGGTGTGATCTACGGGACAGACGGGTGTGAGAAGCTCGACGTCCTCACTAAATATTTTAAAGGAGACAAATGCAGGAGCCTCATAGCAAAACCCAAACTCTTCTTCATACAGGTCAGTCTCCCCTGTTTACCTCTTTCACCAGATTTAAGGCCTGGACAAAGTAATTATAACTCTATTTGTTAAAAGTATAAACAATATAGTAGTAGTGAGATCCATTCCATCTCACTCAGGACGTTTACATGCAGGACAGGAAAATCAGAAAACTAGCCTAGTGCAATTAAAGCCGATTGTCCAATTGACTGACCAATTATAGTCTATATCCAGACGTCATGTATGTAAAAAGACACTGCCCACTCCACATTCCAGGAGTGATGTTGTTCTTCAGTCGTTTAGTTGATTAATCAGTCGATGGAGTCTTAAGCTGGCTGCAAAGAGGAGTTGAGGATCTTTTGTGATTTTTACACGTGTCAAAAATAAGAAGCCACAGACATAAGAACATTTACAAAGATGATTTGTCTCACAGTCGCATCATGTGGCAGAAGAACGGAGACGACACAGACTTGTAGAGCGCATCAGTGAGCGGAGAACAGTGTGTGTGTGTGTGTGATCAAGCGCAGAGTGTTTTCTTTCACATGCACGGTTATAAAAGCGAAAAACGAGTGGATTAAACCAGGTTTATAAAGGTCACAGAAGAGCAGAGGGTCTTTAGAGGTAATGAACTGTTACACTGACACATTGTGGACGTGAAATGAAAAAGGTCCACCAAACTGCATGTTGGTCATGTTCTATAGTCTTGTAAAGTTAGTGCTTCACACATCATTTAAGAAGCAGGTGTGTTGGAGATGACTTGCATAATGCTCTTACTTATGTGCACAAAGTGTTACATTTATTTACAGATGATGAGGCAACGTTTCTTCTTCATTTTACATTTTTAGAGTCACCGACACAAGGAAGATGCACCAGATGAACTTCACGATGATGCGCCCTGACAAATAGTTTTAACAGAGGTGCAGTGACGCACAGAGATAAGAAGAGAAACGATAAAAAAATCCTTTCTCTGGCCACGCTTCCTCGAACTCGTAGAGGACACGTCTGGCCAAAACTCTTGTAGTGTGCAGCTGGCTTTAGTTGAAAAAAGTAATTATTTGATTAACATTATAAAGATTTATACTGACCGCAATGCAAAGAATTGAACTAGCTAAAGATCTGTGGCTAAATCATTGGTCTAATATGCTGTTGACGATTCATTTTCTGTATAAATTGCAAACTCCATGGCATTTTTCGCACAGATTCATTCAGTTCGTTAAAATACTTTTTCGTTTTTAGAGATTAAACCACGCCCACTTTTTAGTCGACTAATCACTCGATGGGACATGTATTTAGTCGTCCAATAATTTCTTTGGTCGACTACAGCTCTGCAAACAAGATGCCTTATGTTTTTTTATTGTAAAAAAATGAGTATAGTCCCTTTAATAATAAACTGAACTTTAAGTGTCTTTTCATCTTTTTCTCTAAATCATTGTGTACCGGTATGTTTGATGATTTGATTGATTTTTTGTGCAGGCGTGTCGTGGCTCTGATTTGGATGATGGAGTCCAGGCAGACTCAGTGGACTCAGCGACAGATCCGTCCACAGACCGGATTCCTGTGGAGGCAGACTTCTTATACGCTTACTCTACTGCTCCAGGTAAACCCAGCCCGGACACGCCACATTTAGTTCTTCTGAGCTTCACACACTGTTGGTCTTTGTCAGAGAAAAGAGCCTGAATGCGAAGCAGAGAGAGATTTAAATATATAAAATCTGATTCTATTAACATGTCCAGGAAAAATTTGAAAAAGACTAAAACAAACATTGTTTTACTGGAGTTATTTTAGTTGAGAATTTCCAACTTCTTTGGCTTCTCTAATATTTTGTTGGCAAACTGATCTCTTATTCCTGCTTATCTTAAGTCTCTCATTACATTTTTTGCTTTAAGTCTGACTGTTTTAAATATGTCCAAAAGAATTTACAAAAAGACTGAAATATGAACTGACCAACTAACAAAAGTTTATGTTTTATATTTAATCTAATCTTCAGAATTATAATTATTTAGCCAAAATAAAAGAGATTTTGTTATTTTAGAAGAAAATCAAGGTTCAATTTGATATTTGCGCTGTCCATTAACATTATGATTACGATTTCGAATTGGTTGATTGATTATTCTTTTAATTATTAGACTAGTTGTTGACAATGCAAATGTCATTTTAACTATTATTTGGTCAAGAAGAGTGTCTCCTCCTGTTTGTTTCGATGGAAAAGCAGCTCCTTTAGCTATGCTTTCACATTATGGCAGAAAACTCATTCATCCCCAATAAGAATGCAAAGAATGATTTTATTTTCCTATTTGTATTGAACTGGGAAGCTGACTTTTCACCTCCAGAAAGTTACTTGGTGCACCTTTAAGTTCCTGAGTACTTATCTGTCAGGACCTGACAATTAACATCACGTCTCTGGTCAAAAAAGCGCAGCAGTGACTTTACTTTCAAAGGAGAGCAAACTTGCCTCAGCCTCGAGCGCGACATGCTGGTGTGGTACAGCAGCTGCTCTGCGTTGGACAAGAAACCTTTAGACAGTGACGAAGTCTGCTCAGGACATTATACAGACAACTTTCTTTTGGATCTCTTTAGAAACAGGTGCCTTTACTCTTTATTCCTCTCATCCAGCTCACTTGTTGTTTGAGGTTTTGTCCTCTGGGAGGCGCTACCAGACCATTAAAGTCACACCTCAAGGTTAACAAACCGCTTCTGTAAGTGCAATCAAAGCACTGAACTCTAAGTGAAGGCTCGCGGTGCAAGTATAACAGAGTCTCAGCCATGTACAGTAGAGGAATGGGCTGGTTTTTAATGTTTTACTTTGCCTTTTGATTTATTTTTATTTGATGAACTAATTTATCAATTGAAATTGTTATGTGTTTTTATTCTTTCTACTGGGACTTTTAAATTTTGTTGTGCGGTTTGTGATGACAATAAAAGGCATTCTATTCTATTCTTTTCTATTCTGGAGGTGTAGATTTATAGGCAAACTAGTGCAACATCCCAAACATTGAATTTACTAAATTTACACATAATTTCTGTTGTTTTTTTCTCAGCTTATGACATGTTTTTAAACTTATGTAAAAACCAGCTAGTGATTTCTTTATTACAAAAGCCTTGTCCCATAGGCTCGATTTGGGACGGGATGGTACTGTGCTGTGCTGTTTCCACTGTGCAAAGCGACCCGTTCCACCCACTTACTGGGTCCAAAGTAAACTGCGGACAAGCCCTACTTTTACAGTGGACCCTGGAGCAATCCCTCTCACGACTCACTTCGATCCCCCATCATGCATCAAACAAAAGGAGTTTAAAATTCAGCATAGAGTCGCTGAGGCAGCAAAAAAGTAAAAAAAAAAGTTGTTCCACCAACATTGTGGTATTACACGTGTATGATACACTCAAAAATAAAAATGTACAATTCAGGTACAGTTTAGATTGTATTTATCTAAGAAATCATGTGTAATGTGTGAGTGACATCAGCTGCTCATGTTGCAGACCCTTGAGAACCTCGACCCGCAGTTAAAATGCTCACTAACATTAAGTGGCCCAAACCGCTCCGAAGTGAGCCGGTCTGAGTGATCGAGGCTAATGGAAACATGGTTAATATAAGTTATTATTAACTAATTAACAATTATTTTAATAATTGATTATTTAAGATTTTACAATTTTTACAATTAAATATTTGATGCGTGATTTTCAACCAGTGTGCCAGGAAAAATTTCCATATCAATTTGTGAAATAAGACTAAACTGATTTAAATGAATCATTTGCCAACTTGGAGTGTTTGAAGAACATTTTCACCAAGAATGAAAGCATTTACTAATTTAGTGAATTATTTAAAGGAGCACTACTGTAGGTACTGTAACTACTTTGACCTTGTTCCCAAGTATAAATATTCATTAACATGCATTTAATCATTTATAGATTCTTTTATTGCTCAAATACTGTGACATAATCAGCTCCGTTCATCTTTCTGTTGTGTCTTCAGGATACTACTCGTGGAGAAACACCTGCAACGGCTCGTGGTTCATTCAGTGCCTGTGTGAAGTGCTGGAGAAACACCGAGACCTGGAGCTGATGCAGATCATGACCCGCGTCAACAGAAGAGTGGCCTATCACTTCGAGTCGTCCTCAAACCTGCCTGGATTCACCGGCAAGAAGCAAATCCCGTGCATCGTCTCCATGTTGACCAAAGAATTCTTTTTCCCCCAAAAAAGTCTTTAGTAGTTTTACAATGTGATTCACAGATGGTTTATCGCTTCAAAGTCCTCCTCAGTGAAAGAATATGCACATACATAAGAGTTTTGGGATTGTTGTCCCTATTTAGTAGGAAAAAAGGGTCAGGGGTTGCCTATTGTCATGATGTCTGTTTTTATTGTCTAAAAAGTTAGTAGAGTTGAACAAAACTATGTTGTATTTTTCATTTAAAGCCAATGTGAAGTGTGGATGTTGAGTTTGGCATGATTGTGGTAAATATTAATTATAGTTTCACAGCAGTTAGTCTGAAATTATGAAGGAATAGAAAACTACAATTTTGAAAGTACAGGAAGTAATTTTATTTCTAAAACAGAATTCCTTCATATGTCGTCAAAAAGCGCAAAGACAATTTATTCACAATTTCCTGGGAGTTAAAAATCATTTAACAAAATTAATGCGTTACAGTAAAGTAACGTGTAAGTATTAGTAGTAGTTTATGTTATGGCTTATATGTGGTTGCTAGGTAACAGTGGTGGAATTACCGCCACATATGATCATATTTGCTGCTGGACAACAGACAAGCTTATAAACCTCATCAAAATCTAGTAAAAACAAGCAAAAATGTTTAATGAAATCTTAAATGTAATCATGTTCACCGTTTTAGTGAAAAATCTAACCTGTCAAACACACTTTTAGGCTAATAATAAAAAAAAATTCAAAAAATAAAGATTAAAGACGCAATGTCTGATGTAAAAAAAAAAAAAAAAAAAAAAAGAACTAATACATTTTAAACATTTACCCCAGACCACATTTTTCTGACTTGACAAAACTGTTGCGTCACTTTTCAAGTTCGTGATTTATAAAAAGACAACTTGCCAAAAAGTGTGCCCAGAGAGATGAAAGATTTGTGGAGTTTTGTGTTTTTATTCGTGCACACAATTTGAATGATAAATGAGATCCCAGGCTTGACACAAGTTTGGATGTGCAGTTGTTTTAAAAGGTGTTCTTGCTTATTTTGCCTCTCTGTCCAGGTAGTCGCACTTAAATTGGGGTTTTTAACTGAACTGTCAAAGAATTAAAATTATGGATAAATGGTGTCAGTATTTTTAATAAACTATTTTAAAACAAATCATTATTTTGACATTTTGCTTGTTTTTGTTTCAATTTTGTCTTGCATCATCTGAAAATTTCTGTTGAAAAAGTTGATCATAAATAGGTTATTTTGGCTTTGGAAAATGTCTTTACATGAACCAAATGCCCAACATTGTTTCCATGTTTACAGAGAAATTCTACTTCCCAAAAAAGTTGTAAAGTTTCTATAAATTTTACTGGACTTGTTGTTGCAGGTATTTGTAGTTTACCTGACTGATCTTCATTTGTTTAGCTGCGGTGGGACAAACCTGTTGCTTCATAAGTCCTTCGCTACTTTATAATATACGTATTTCTAGTAAATTCCCACTAATGATTTCATTGTTATTTCAATTTCTATGATTTTTGTAAAATGTTTGTTATTAGCGTATTGTTTAATATTATAATTAATTGTGTAGTGTTAATGCTGAGGGTAAAACTTTTGTGATTCGGGGACAGATTTCTCTCTTTTTTAAATAAACCTCCGAAAAGAACATACACAAAAACTGTAACCATATTAACCTTGTGGCTGAAAGTTTCTTCAGTCGCCACGATGTGATTAAATGATGCCCTTGAACTCTGTGCCTGTCACAGCTCATTCAGTATAAAAATGAAGTTGGACAAATCTTGTGATAGGCTACCTATTGTTTAAGTGAATTTGAATTCAGATGAAAATTGGAGTGAATGTAAAATGAAGCCACAATTTTATATAAAGCCATTTAAGCTGCAATAAACTAAATAAACTTCAGGTTTAGAAAACTTTATTGATCCCAGAGGGCAGTTAATTTGCAGCCTTTTAAAGCAAGTCACACATATGCACAACACACATATTGTGTCAGTCCATTCCACATTAGTCCAACTCCATACAACAATTCTAATGCAGAATAAATACACATACTGCATTACGGACTGTATTAAACCACATGTGACCAGAAGATGACGCTAGAGATCCACTCAAATGTTAAACATTCAGATTCAAACAACAAAATCTTTCCAAAGCCATCTTAAATAAGACAAAATCACCTACTTCATTGTTAATGCAAAAAGTACCTTAAAACTGTTATATGGGCCCTGTCTAAACTTTTCTCCTTTACCCCTTTTTTTATATTGTAGACTCTCCATCAGCAGCACAAAAATGTATAAGGTAGTTTATCTTGTTTGCAAAATGGTAGCTCGAATTTACTCCCAGTTAGCTTGTTTATTTTATTTATTTATTTACTTAAAATAAACAAATAAATAAATACCACAAGATCACAAAGTGAACAGTGAGTTGTGGTTAGTTTTTTCT
Organism: Mugilogobius chulae; assembly: GCA_038363315.1. Taxonomy (NCBI): domain Eukaryota; kingdom Metazoa; phylum Chordata; class Actinopteri; order Gobiiformes; family Gobiidae; genus Mugilogobius; species Mugilogobius chulae. The sequence continues at coordinate 22,181,898 of CM076400.1, read as the reverse complement.
AATATTTAATACAAGTCAGGGGAATATTTCACCAAAGGACCAATGTGTGTTTATAAAAGGATGTTTGTCAATGCAATGATTCATTTAGTCATTTACCTCGACCTTTTAAGATTCTCCTCCCTGTAATGAGAACTATGACACTAAGTAGAAAATGTTTTATAAAAATTAACAGCTTATGTACTGTGGTCAATATTACAGAAATAGATTCATAAGTATGTTCTATAAGTACTATAAAAACACTTTTCATAGCAATAAGGGGTTGATTCTACTCTGCTGGCTGCCTCCTGCTGATCTTGGAGATGGTTTGAAATATCTGTAGACGCGCTAGAAACAAACTTGCATCTACAAACTTTGATTTTAAACTTATTGCCGTTTTATGCATTTGTATTGTCTTAATTTTTTTTTTTAAGAAAATCACTTTGAGTGTTGAATAAAGGTTGTCTGATTGATTTACAATAAATGGTTTCCTGGGCTGGGGGAGAGTTCAAAATCTGTCTGTCTCGTAAAAAAATAAATGTTTTTAAGCATCCAGTAATCGAGTATAATGAACTTTGAAAAATTAAAAAGTGAAGTGTTGCAACAACACTGTGCGTAGAATTTCGCCAGGAGAAATCAAAGTGCTCAGGTATGCCAAAGTCACTTTGCAGTTTATTTTAATTCATTCTAATTGAACTGACGCCAGTAACAATAATGGATCCCAACCACGCACACACACACACACACACACACACACTTGTTTGTTAAAATGACACTATGTAACTTTACAATTTTGAAAAATCTAAATGTTCAACTAATAAACAAATAGAAAGTTAAAATATAATTTTGTGTCATTTTCTATCAATATATTGTTTCGTGTCTTATACATGGAAACAAGCAGGAGAAGGCCTTTCTATAGAACACAAACCTGATCAGAATAATGTTTTATAATGTTTAGGCCAGAAAAAGTAAAAACAATGCTTTTGTCCAAGTATATATTTTTAAAATAAAGTTACACGGTGCACCTTTATTTAAATTTTCAAAGCCTTTTGCTCTTCAGACCCACATAAAATCAGAACATGAAGGTAAAAAGGCAATGCAAAGCAGAAGAAACAGAAAATACAGGAAAAATTATATATAAAATAGCTGCGTGCTTAGCATAGCTCAGCTACAAGCAAATTGGACATGAATGGACAGCAATGTAAATGCATTTTTCAGCACGTAGGGCACGCTGAAGTGTAACTACAACAAGGGACAAGTGTGCAAATGTATGAATAGAGACCAAGGTATTTATACTGGAGGTCACCGTGGCAGAGAAACTAAAAAAACACGTCACAGCTTTGTGAAAATTGGGAGTGGAATGTAAGTATTTTATAACTTAGTAATTTAATTGATTAACAAAATTAGCATTTTAGTTCAACAGTCTATGGTGAAAGTTTGTCAAAAGCCATGCTTAGTCACATTTCCTCTAGCTATAAGTAAACTGCACCAATAAAAATCCACAGTTGACCCTACACTTTCATAAACACTGTACTGAACACTGGGCTGGTGCCGTCTGTGCTCCACTCTGCCTCTGCACAAGTAAAGCCTGTGAGGCCGGGAGCTTTGGGTGAAGCTCTGCAGTCAGATTCATCTGGTTTATTAAAATACATCAGAGCCACATTTATCAAGCATTTGCAAAATAAAAAAGTCTGACATTTTCTCTCACACATACTCTAAAAATGCAACGTTTGAGGTGGTGCATATATGTTTTGTGAAATATGGTATATGCTTGTTCCGATAAATAACTCACAATTAACAGATGGATTTTTGTTTGTTTGTTTGCACACACAAATTTGCACCTGGCTTAATAACTCAGGTGCTAAGTATAGACTTGCATTGGCTGCAAAATATCAGTTTTCTGAATTTGGCCTCGAAGACAAACAGTTCAGTTCTGACATGTTGTTTTGGTCTAATCACAGAATGCTAGTGACATTTAATTAAGCGGACACATTAAAATAGTTGATCTTGTGCCCATCTGCAGTTCTCAAGAAGTGAACAGGCGTTTGTGTGGAAGAGGTGTGGTGGAGGATGAATGGTGTGGTTGGTTGTGGATACACAGGTTCTCTATTAGGCAAAAACTAACTTTTCTAACATTTATATTGTAAAAACAAACAAAAACAAAAAAAAACTCAAAGTAAAGGTTGGTTTATGTGAATACTATTTTAATGGCAACACAGCGGTTAGTATCTCATAACAAGAATGAGGAATTTGCATGTTCTCCCCTTGTCCCCTCACTCCCCTGAAAAAGAGATTGTGATTTAAATAGAACTTGCTTGTTTCATAAAAAGTACATTTCTTTGCATGTGTAGCAGTTGAGTGGTGAGTCATTTGGAATTTGAATAGTTGTAAGGTTAAAGTGTAGCATCAAAGTCACGCCTGGAATTTCACGAGGAAAATATTTTTAAAAAAATAATTAAATCTCCTGAAGTGCACATTTTCCTTTTTTTTAAAAAAAATTCATTTTGACTGAATTAACGCCACATTACAATGGATCCAAACCACTCACATATTCGTTTGTTTAAAGTGACATAGTTCAACCCTTTGTGGGTGAAAAATGAAATGTTTAACTGAAATAGAAAGTTAAAACATTAATCAAATTTGCTTGTTCTCCTCATGTCTGTTCTCACCTAAAACATGTACAATAGGTTTTTCCGTCTGTCCCTACATTCAGGACTCTTCTGAAAAAGAGATTTCAATCCCAAGTAAACTTTCCTGGTTAAATAAAGATTAATAATTTACTATATTTTTTTTGGTAACAGTAAAGAATTTAGGGTATTTTTACACTGTGGTCTAAATGATTAAGACAACTTTGTATCAAAAATGGCAAAAGCCTATTGATTTGGATGGTCTGTGTTCATAAATGATTCAGAATAATATATTGTAATATGTTTCTAATATATCGTCTAGCCGTATGTTCATCTGCAGGTTTCAGTGGGCTGACAGTTGATATCGCATATCAGAGGTGCATTGTCCATCGTATTTAAAACACACATTGTGAATTTCTGCAGACACTGTAATGAGCAAAAAAAAAAAAAAAAAAATTAAGGTGAGAAATTCCTTTTTTTTAATTATTATTTTTTAAGACAGACGACCGATGAGTTCCTTCATTTTATGTGTCACCCAAACTATTTGAATTGCACAGTTTGTTGTGGAGTTAATCTGGGACCAGGCTCAGTATTGCAGAAATTGTTAGTTGAGTTGAACAAAACTTAAGGTGAAAGTAACACGAAACATTTTTAAGTAAAACCATTTAAGTCACAATAAACCAAATACAGTATACTAACCTTACTGTATTAAAACCACATGTGACCACATGGTGGCGCTAGAGTACCACTCTAAAGTTACACATTTTGATTCAAACACGACTTCTCAACAAAACCACTTTGAATAAGAGAAAACTATCTGAAACTTTTGTCATTCTCATGTTTTGTGTGATTTGTAAAAGAAATGAAGAAAAAGTGCCTGATTAAATTTGTAAATATAATATTTAATCAGCTCTGTGCTTGGAAGTGCGTGTCCTTTTGAGAAACACTCACTAGTATACGACACATAGCATGTACCAGAGTATAGTACATATTAGGAGTTGCACTGAATGTTTCTAGTTGAACAGTTGAGTGTGAGGAGTGGGGGCTCTCTCCGACAGAGGCTTGAATAGAGCTGAAATGAGTCTGTCCACACTCACCCACTGAGCTATAGAACATTTTAAACAGTGAAGGAAACACAGGTCCACGTACAGCCCTGGTTCTACACATTAAACACTAAGCTGTGGAACATTTTAAACAGTAAAGGAAACACAAGTGTACAGCCCCGGTTCTACACATCACACATTGTGGTCTGCTCACTGACCAGTCTCTTTTTCATTGTCTCCATCTCCCCACAAACCACATGACAAAACTTTTTCAGACCAAAAAACTGTGTGATTCCAGACAGTCAGAACCATGCAGATGGGCAGTGCACTTGGAGACAGCAGGACAAAGTACTTTGGAGTGGACAGTCTGTGCTCTAATTGAGCTGAGCCTCGTGTTGGACTGTTGTGTGTTATGAAGTGGGAGCAGAGCGTACTATAGGGTGGACATCCATGTGTTATGCAAGGCAGAGGTCGCCTACAACATGCTGTAGGCAGCTCAAGGAGAAATGTAAAACAGGTCAGGGAAATATCAGTGTCATTACGGCAATAAATGTGTTGTAAAGTTGTTAAGCTAACATCTGATTTGTTTAGCCTTTGACTAGTTGACTGTCTCTTAAAGTAAAGATGCTTGACCATTAGGTGACTAGTCTGTGCAAGCTCTAGTACATAAAGTCTTTGATTTTGCGCACTGTGTTGTGAATCATCAAGCACAGGGGTCAAGATTTCATAGTTTTTTCAGTCAACAGCAGGTGCCTTATTTTGGACAGATGTGGTGACCTCCCTCTTCTATTCCTGCCTGATGAACTCCAGCTCTTCAGACTTTATCTTCAAATGGTTGTGCATCGGTCTTAGTCTCAGTCTATAAGAGCTCTTCATCTTGATTCTTCTCAAGGTTTCTCTTTTAATCAATGTTTTCTTGTGTTTTTTTTTTTCTTTTGTTTTTCTTGGCAAAGGTGGAGAGTCTAGAAGCTTACAATTATTCAGCTTACTGTCACTGAGTGAGGAGGGGAGGAGTTCATCTCACTGTGAAGCGCTTTGTGACTCTGTCTGTGAAAAGTGCTATAATCAATGATACTTATTTTGTCGGTTGTCATGATGAACTGCTTTGTGTATTTATAGTGACTCAACTTGCTTCAATTTGGCATTTACAGTATTTGTAGTTATGTAAGCCTCATTCTGACATTTGGCAAATTTCATGTGCTGCATTTTCCATCAAATCATTTTTTTCCCATCACTATCATCTTAAAAGTATATAAAAGTTAAACTTTTATATGGAAGTAGCTTTTTTAAAATCACACAAACTCCATTGGACAGACATTGTTCCCTGAGCGTAGTCCTAACTTTTGGTCTGTCAAACATAAAAGTTATATTTTGTTTTCCTCTCTATGAATTTTGACAGCAGTACCTTAGGAATTTGATAATTTTGATAATGAACTTAGCTGTATTCAAACTTTACAACTTTAGATTGAATAAACAATTGATTATTTGTACAATAATAATCACACTAAAAGCTTTTTTGGTGATATAAAGATTGGCTTAGTTCTAGGTTTGTATGTATTTCCCCAAATTTTCAACCTGCATATGTTAAGTATGGTGTGATGAAAGAACAATACAATAAATGCAAATCTTTTTTGTTTAAAATATATGACAATTTATAAAGGATCTCAATGATTCTTAACCATCTTTTGTACATTTTGTTTATGCTCTGTAAATGTCAATTTACAATTTATAATCATTCAATTTTTTAAAAATAAAATTAACTCCTATTTCTTAATTATTTTGATCTTGATATCATACAATTTTGTTTACATTCAATCATAATTTGTTCCTTGTGAACCAATTATTTATTACATGCAGCTCTCTCTCTCTCTCCATCACCATCACCAACTCATTGAGATTTTGTCCTGAACGGCAAAAATGATAAAATAAAACATAAAAAACCCAATGCTTATCATTTTTATATAACAGAAATAACTTGGGGCCCAAAACAGAGCCTTGAGGCACACCACAATATTATTTTTTGCCAGCTGGACTCAGGTTTCTTTAAATATACATACCAAAACCTATTTGATCTATTTTTTTTTTTTTTTTACAAGTATAACATTGGGCCATATTTTTTCAGTTATTGTAAAAGAATTATGTAGTAAGGATTGTGAAACATTTTCTACTGAATAAACAATCATTGTTGTGGATTTGTGGGCAATAACACCAAACTGATGCTCATTCAAAATAATATTTAATAATGGGTCGACAATCACAAATGAAATGTTTGTCATCACCTTTATGAAGCTGTAAAACTTGTGCTGTTTTCACTTGATTCGGGACAATGCCCCTTATAAATGATTGATTGCAGATAAAAACAAAATTATTTACTATAGATTCCATAATAATTTTGACAAAAGCATGTCAAATCCATTATTATCAATAGATTTTTTTGTTGTTTTTTGTTTTCAGAATTTCATCACTATCATTTGGGGTTAAAAAAAAATGAATTTACATGTTGATATATCACTCCAAGTTCCATTTGTAATATTTGTTAAGCTCATTTGCAATCTTATGAATGTGATTTCTATGATGAAAGAACTGTCAAAAGCTATAATTTTAGTCACATTTCCTTTAGCCATAAGAAAAATGCACCGAATATAAACTGAGATAAGTTTCTTAACTAAGTTCAGGAGCAAAACCACACCTGTCCTACGTTCCTTCCGGTGGCCACACTCACACACTACCATTCATGTCTCAATGATCTCCCATTTTCCTTGTTATGCTTTTCTCATCTCCTGACTGGGTTTTAGGGCCCAGGAGCTTGCAGCCGGAAGCCCTGAACCGGCAATCTCTGTTTTGTTCGTGCTTACATCTATTCAATAAAGTTCTGCTTTCAAGTTCTGACAGTGTGGTCCTTGCTAGTGAAACTAGAGTTGACTTTCACAAACTGTAGTGAACCACACTAAACACTGGGCTGGTGCCGTCTGTGCTCCACTCTGCCTCTGCACTAGTAGAGCCTGTGAGGCCGGGAGCTTTGGGTGAAGCTCTGCAGTCAGATTCATCTGGTTTGTTAAACCACATCAGAGCCACATTTATCAAGCATTTGATCATTTTCAAAATAAGTTAGGAGGAGCAAAAATGTGACATATCTGACATTTTCTCTCACAGACTCTAAAGATGCAAAGTTTGAGATGATGCATATATGTTTTGTGAAATATGTTATGCGTGCTTGTTCAGATATAAAATTGCCAAACGTCCATACATGACACATGCGTTTTTTTCTGTTTGTACTCACAAATTAACACCTGGCTTAATAATTCAGGTGCTAAGTAAAGACTTGCATTGGCTGCAAAAATATCTGTTCAGTTTTCTGATTTTGGCCTTGGGAGACAATCATAAATTTCAGTTTGGGTTTATTCACAGCTAGTGACATTTACTTGAGCGGACACATTAAAATAGTTGATCTTGTGCCCATCTGCAGTTCTCAAGAAGTGAAGCGGCGTTTGTGTGGAAGAGGTGTGGTGAATGATGAATGGTGTGGTTGGCTGTGGATACACAGGCTCACAGGTTAAAGTGTGTCACCAACACCATGCCTGCAGTTTCACCAGGAGGCTATTTATATATTTTAAATAAATATTAAAAAGTGCACAAATATTCCAAAGTCATTTTACAGCTAAATTTATTCATACCAATTTAATAATACCAGTAACAATACAATGAATCCACACACATTTTTTTATTTAAAGTAACATTGTTTAACACTTTGTGGGGTGAAACATAAAAATTTTAACTGAAATAGAAAGTTAAAACATGTACTGTATTAGGGTGGCATAGGTGGTGCAGTGATTAACGCTCTGGCCTCATGGCAAGAAGGTTCTGGGTTTGACTCCCAGGCGGCCCCAGGTACTCCGGTTTTCTCTTACAACTAAAAACATGTCCAATGTGTCTTCCCTCTCCTCTCCCCAGGACTACAGATGGAATTTATCTGTAAATCTAATCTGGTACAAGCATCTCTGCCATTGTGCTTAATGTAATTGTACATTGTCATTAAATAAACATTACCTTACCAATAGGCTTCCTGTCTATCCCTTTCAGGACTCCCATGAAAAAGAGATTTAAATCTCAATAGAATTTTACTGGTTAAATAAAGTTTAATACATTTTCTTTGGTATCAATAAAGTATCTAGACATTTCCTTTGACAGGGTATTTTTGATACTGTGGTCAAAGTCATTAAGACAACTTATCAAAAGTGGCAAAAGCCACTTGATTTGAATGTTCAGTAATACTGTATATACTTGATTAGATTTTCCCCCCAGAATAATATATTGTAATATATTTATAATCACCTAGCCTCTGTGTTCATAATCCAGGTTTCAGTGGGCTTGACTGTTGAATTAGCATATCAGAGATGCGTCGCCCATCAGATTTTTTTTTTTTTTTCTTCAAGACATTTTTATATATCACACAAATAAACAATTGTGATGGTTTGTTGTGGAGTTAATCTGAAACCAGTTGTGGGGACCGGGGTCATTCTTCAATACTTCAAGTATTACAGAAGTTCCTCTGGATCCAAGGCAGCGGGACTTTAGACCAGTATCCCATGTAGCCTGTAGTGCTCTGACTCTAAGAAATCAATCCCCAATAAAAATAAATGATTCAGGGATAGTTTATATGAAGAGTTTTACACAAATCAATGCCTTTTTTATGTCAAATTGGCTTCTCTTTTGCAGGACAATAAGCTGCATGTTCATTCAATTTTTTTTTTCCTTTTGCACTTAGCTGAGTTCATCATGTTCACCAATCATGTCCCAGAAACACACATGGTACGAAAAGTGTGAAAGTGCAATATAGAAAATTGTAGGTTTATTTGAGTGAAAATGATGTGTTTTTCTTACCACAGCGGTCATATAAACATGGCCTTAGATTACTTCAGAGTGACGCCAAAATGCTCCACCAGGTTTAAGCTAAAATATTCGGCCATGTGAGCCATGCAAGCTTATCTGAAAAAAAAATTATTATATATATATATATAGGAGAACAAAGGATGGTGATATTAGCTGATGGAAGCTGGAGGTCAGAGGTAAAATAAAGCATATTTATGAAATTATTCTATGTGAAAGCGAAGGAGGATGTGGGTGGATGCTTTAAAGGGAACTTAAAGGCAAAAGCATCTCTCAACAATCCTCCAAAAGTCCTCGGGGTTATTGAAGCACACGAGCCAAATATAACATGCAGGTTTGTACAAAGACCTATTGAGCTGCGTTTTGCCAACTATCTTGGTGTTTAGCTGTGGGGTAAAGAGATCTTTGTGTGTTAGTCGACATGAGCTCCAGAGCCTTGTTGTAAAGAGATCATTTTGTGTTGGTCGACATGAGCTCCAGAGCCTTGTTGTAAAGAGATCGTTGTGTGTTGGTCGATATGAGCTCCAGAGCCTTGTTGTAAAGAGATCTTTGTGTGTTGGTCGATATGAGTTACAGGGCCTTGTTGTAAAGAGATCTTTGTGTGTTGGTCGACATGAGCTCCAGAGCCTTGTTGTAAAGAGATCGTTGTGTGTTGGTCGACATGAGTTCCAGAACCTTGATGTAAAGAGATCTTTGTGTGTTGGTCGATATGAGTTACAGGGCCTTGTTGTAAAGAGATCTTTGTGTGTTGGTCGATATGAGTTACAGAGCCTTGTTGTAAAGAGATCTTTGTGTGTTGGTCGACATGAGCTCCAGAGCCTTGTTGTAAAGAGATCGTTGTGTGTTGGTCGATATGAGCTCCAGAGCCTTGTTGTAAAGAGATCTTTGTGTGTTGGTCGATATGAGTTACAGAGCCTTGTTGTAAAGAGATCTTTGTGTGTTGGTCGATATGAGTTACAGAGCCTTGTTGTAAAGAGATCTTTGTGTGTTGGTCGACATGAGCTCCAGAGCCTTGTTGTAAAGAGATCGTTGTGTGTTGGTCGACATGAGTTCCAGAACCTTGATGTAAAGAGATCATTTTGTGTTGGTCGACATGAGCTCCAGAGCCTTGTTGTAAAGAGATCTTTGTCTGTTGGTCGATATGAGTTCCAGAACCTTGATGTAAAGAGTAGGGGTTGCACAACCACTGAATTTCAGTAGTCGACAAGTCGAGAGCGTTAGTCGCGTCGACTCAGAATTTCGAGTTTTAAGCTCAGAATTTCGAGTTTGAAAAACGGCTTTACAACTAGGCTAATGAAATGCTGCTTTTACTGGAGCATTCACATAGAACAAACGTAAGCAACAAACTTTAGAAAAAATTTTAAGCAAGGGTCTCTGGCGGCGTAAAAATAAAACGTGGAAGCGTATTGAGCAACCGCTTCCCGATGGTTATCGGCCCGTGGCTTCATTCATCCTGCTTATGCTGGTTATCTGTGCAAACGCGTTCTAACCATTGCGGCCTGTTACAGTCTCGTGATCAGCTGTTCGGGACGCTAATTAGTAATTATTTGCAGTATTGACTAATTGGAGCGGAGGGTGCATGTGCAACACTGACCAGCGGTAAACGCTCGCTTTTACCCTCAGAACCAGGACTGAACAGATCTGAACCGGGACTAAACCAGGTCTGAACCAGGACTGAACAGATCTGAACCAGGACTAAACCAGGTCTGAACCGGGACTAAACCAGGTCTGAACCAGGACTGAACAGATCTGAACCGGGACTAAACCAGGTCTGAACCAGGACTGAACAGATCTGAACCAGGACTAAACCAGGTCTGAACCGGGACTAAACCAGGTCTGAACCAGGACTGAACAGATCTGAACCGGGACTAAACCAGGTCTGAACCAGGACTGAGCCGGGACTGAACCAGGTCTGAACCAGGACTAAACCAGGTCTGAACCAGGACTGAACCAGGACTATGAATCGCGCGCTCATGGCGCACTTACAGCAGCATGAACCAGAAGAGAAGGAAGGAGAGAGGGTAAAACGAGCGAGCGTTTACCGCTGGTCAGTGTTGCACATGCACCCTCCGCTCCAATTAGCCACTTAGCCACGAGACTGTAACCAGCATAAGTAGGAATGAATGAAGCTTGGGCTTCCACTTCAACCTAATCTGTTTTATTTTTACGCCGCCAGAGACGCTTTCTTAAACTTAGTTCTATAGTGCGTTGCTTACGTTTGTTTTATGTGAATGCTCCAGTAAAAGCAGCATTTCATTAGTTGTAAAGCCGTCTTTAAACTTCTAATTAAACGTCATTGTGTAGTAGCATTATAACAGTGTTTGCTTATGTAGGCCTCCACACCAAAACTCGAAATTCTGAGTTTAAAACTCAAAATTCTGAGTTTTAAAGTCAAAATTCTGAGTTTTAAAACTCGAAATTCTGAGTTTTAAAACTCGAAATTCTGAGTTTTAAAACTCGAAATTCTGACTTTTTGTGGGCCTTTTTTTTCACTGGCGGAAACGGGCTTCCATAGTTTTCTGAACTGAATATTCAGACTAGAATTCTTTTGCAAAGAGTGCTCATCGCTAGTTCTCTTGCCCAAAAAAAAAAATCCCATTTGTGTCTATTTCTTTTGCCTCGCACACCAACTTTACACCCTAACAACCTTTAGCCACCTCCTCCCTGCATCTCCTTAGAGGAGACAATACAAGTTAATCTATTCAACTTTATAGCTAATCACTGCACACAGCTTGCTTTTGCTCAGTATTCAGTAAAAGTATCACCTAAATTTGTGTTTTTGTTTGTTTTCCAGATTGAAATAATTTCAATTGCATTAAACATGCAGTTTACATACATACATGCATACATACATACATACAGATACACTTGTTTTTCTATCTTAGTGAGGACATTCATAGGCATAATGTATTACCCAGCCCCTTACCCTAACCTTAACCATCCAAACTAACCCCCTAGCCCTAATCCTAACCTTAATCCAATTCTAACCCTAACCTTAAAACCACATCTTGACCCTCAAACAGGCCCTTCGCCAAGTGAGGACCGGCCAAAATGTCCTCACTTTCCAAAAATGTCCTCACTCTGTTGGTTAAAAATTCAAAACGGTTCTCACAAAGTTGCAAAAACAAGAACATACATACATACACATTTACAAACAACATTTACTAATGCATAGCAGTATCTTGAATTCAAATATTTTAAGATACTGAATTCAAATACAGATTAAGTCAAATATAGTACAAATTCACAGGGGTCATGAACAGCAGTGGTGCAACAGTTCGATCTTTTGTCACATAGAAAAAGGTCCTGGGTTTAACAGCAGATTAGAGTCTATGTTTTCCCCTCCAAATAAGAATATTTACAGTATTTACTGCCCTGTAATCAAGATTTTAATCTCTGTGGGTCTTTCTTGGTTAAATAAAGGTAAAAAACTTCACACTTCACATTTATACAAACATAACTACACAAATACAATCATTTAAAAAGTTATAATTTTCTTGTACTAACCCACCCCAAAATCTTTTGATACACAAGAAACGAGCCAGCAACTTAAATATAAGATTCAGGGAAAAGAACAAAACAAATTGAACATGGTTAAAATGTTCTAAAATTGACTTGATTCTAAGGAATTGTCTTAACAATAGAAACATGATAATGTAGGTTCTTCTTTGTGACCCTTTTAATAGCTGTCAGAATCAGCTCAGTGAGAAAAGGTTGAGTGAAACTGGTGTCCTCTGAAAAATGTTGGCACTGAGCTAAAACCTGAGAGCCATTTGGTTGTTTGTGGTTTGAAGATTGTCTCTGATTATATAAAGGCTAATCATTGTTTTTTTTTTACTGACGTTCAAGTCATAGATTCTGTGGAAGCAGTGCGTTGAGGTAATTATCGCTTTATGAAAACTGAAGAGATAATTGAACTGCCGTATAAAGATGAACATCAGGTCATCCGGATCTACGTTTTTTATTATTACACATAAACATCAGAAATTTTTAAAATATTGTTTGATGATTAAATTTGTCTAATGTTCAATTTTCAGCCTATTTATTTATTTATTTATAGTCGGTTTACTTTCCTAATACACACGAGCATTTAATACACATTCCTTACAACTGAACTTTTTCTAATAAACATTTGTGCACATTCCCGCATGCACCCATCTGTATGCGTGTATGCCTCATACACACCCTCCACATATAATACCGTTCCTGTCCAGTACAGCTCTTTATCGCGTTTTAAATAGTAAATTTAGTCTGTTTAACTTTTACGTACCTCTAGATCTTTTCCCCGTTTTTTTTTTTTTTTTTTCAGATAACCTCTCTAATTTTCTTTTTCTTCAATATTTGATAAAAAAATAAAATAAAAAAAATATACATAAATAATACAATAAAAAAAAAAACACCTGGAAATGGAAAAGATAAAAAGATCATTGTAACCTTCTTATTTGAAGTTAAATCAGTCGAGCCCGATCTCACAAGAAAGCGTACATTTACCACGACATTACACAATATGTAAATGAGGTATGATTAGCACGAGTTCACAGCTGTTTCGCGTAATTATAGTACGCATCACAGTCCCCATTCATTTCAATGGTGGTTGTTAAGACGTGTTCTTATTTATGAATATTAATGAAATCCTGATTCTAATCTTAACCTGTCCCCAGTCCAGGGTTGCCAGGTCCAAGGAAGAAATCTAGCCCAAAGACAACTCAAAACCAATAAATAAAAAACTAGCCCCAAATTTTTTTTAAGCTTTTTTATTTCTGAAACTTTTTGAGTCAAAAGAAGTATTTGTGCATGCTCCACTTTAGTTATTTTGTGCACACACATGCAAACAAAAACATTTTAGGATAATTTGTTCTGCACACATTTGTTCATTTCATTGAGGTAGGCATCTGATAATATAATACATCCATGGTCTGTGCGCGAGCCGCCCGGCTGACGTCCCTCTGAACTCTTGACCTCACGGGGCGGGCTCGCACTCGTAGCTGCCTGTGAGCGCGCCTCATTCAGAGTGTGAGCAGCTTCAGGGCTGCGGCGACGAACAGCAATTGACTGTCATTAGCCTAGTTCTTTGGTGAAATTTAAAAAAATGTAACGTCTTTAATTCGCGGCTGCGTACATTTTAAAATAGCCCAAGAAAACCGCAACCCGCGGAGCCTTTTTTTGTCCCGCAACTATTTTCTTAAAATAGCCCAAGTGTGCGGGAAAACCGCGGACCTGGCAACTATGCCCAAGCCCCAGACCTAATCTTACCCATTTTAGTAACTTTATGCCTGAACGTACCCGTTTCACCTGAAGAAAACGTCCCCACGTGGCTTCAACCAAAACTTGTGTTTTTTTATCGCTGTCAAATCTCGTGTCATTTTTTACGCTTTTTCATATCGTGCTAAATGCACGGCGTAACATAAGTACTAAAAATAGCTGTGAAGTCGTGGTCAAAATACGCTGTTTTTGTGTTGTGGTAAAAGTACGCCATCTAGTGAGACTGTGTTGATCAGTCTTTGGGTTGAATCAGACTCAGTTTCTTCTCTAAACTTACAAACACAAAAAATCCTCCAAAAAATAAATAAATAAATAAATAAATAAAAATAAAAAAAAATAGTAGAACTTTTGTATTGGCTTTGCATACATTTTTTTGAGTAATTTCAGGTCCCTAAAACTAATTTTTACAGCAATAACATTCAGCTTTTGCAGAGGAATAGTCAAAATCCCAAATATGTCAAGTCTAGTGTCATTCAGGTCTCAGCTGTAAACATCAGATGTACCAATACTTATATTTACCAAAAAAACAATTTAGGTGGAAATTATTCTGTTTTCCTTTTTTGTGGAGAAAGTTCTCACTTCTGATCAGAGCCTGTTAGTCTTAGAAGCTAAAACTACAGGGATACAGCTTTACAAAGACTCCATTTGCTTGTGTCCAAAGGATGAGAAACAGTTATAGTTTGAAACTTAGACAATTTTAGTCCGAAGTGTGAGGGAAAATAAGCCTGGAATGAAAAGGGTCCTTGTAAAAAGAGAGACACGCTTACATTTCATTAAAATGGAAATCTGGTTCCTTTAGCTATAATATTCCAGATTATGGCATGACGCTGATTATATCAACGAAGTATGCCCCAGGCTAATGATTTAACTTTCTTTTTACATGGGTTTACAAGTTTGATTTTCAGTGCCAGAAAGTTACACGCTGTCACTCTCCAGAAAATGACTGTCAGTGTGATTAAGTCAAAGAAGTGACAATATCTGTATGATGAATATTTGAGAGGGACAGCTTCTTTCAGTCTAACTCAGTGCAGTCCCTCAGTGACAAAGGTTCGAGTGTAACATTTACCTCCACAGGAATGTGACCCAGCTTTGGGATTAGGTACTTACGCTGACAGACTGTAAACACTGAAGACTGCAAATACAACATAAATACTACACTGCACTGTGAACTCAGAAGCTCATGTGGTTGAAATGAGTTTGAATCAGTTTACTTGAAATTAATACAATTTTGATTAAAGGGGTCCTATTATGCAAACTATAGAATTCAAAGACGTCAACCTTGTTATAATGGCCTCCCTTCACCATTAGTTAACACAAAGTTATATTTGAATTGAGTCATGCATGTTGGAGTAATCTTGTGCTGTTCTTCAGGTGCAGCTCAAGTGCTCAGAAAATCCCTGTTCTCACCTACCACCTATCCCCTCCCACTTGTCTGTATTTACTTGTTATAAATCAAAAGTTTAAAGCTCAAAGTGAAGCATAAATGGTTCAAAATGGTCTCATAATCACTTTCCAACAATACAAATGATTAATTATAAAATCTGTTGCTTGTTAAAGTTAGATTTTAAAATGAAGAGGTGGGGTTGATCAGTTCTGCGGTTTTGAACAGGAAGTCAGTAGAGCTGTTTCTATTTTTAAGCCGTTTTAGATCAATGTTGTGTTTTACAATGAACAAAAGGTAAATTACTGATCTGGATATGTTCTAGTTTTTTACTAAATGGAAAAAAAAACAATTGGTCTCCTTTGAAGTGAAATTATCTTTTTCAATTTTTATAACTTTTGAGAAGGTAATGTCTCGGCTTTTCCTACAAAACTCAAAATGGTCTCCTTTCTTTGAGTTTTTAAGCTTCATTATTCCAAAGAAAACACTGAGGGGGTTGAGATGATTTCTTCTGTGTTTTTCTATGCATTTGAGAACAAATTATAGCATACATGTAGGTGAGTAATTGACATTTTGACGTCAGAGTCAAAAGTCAGAGTGTTTCTATGTTGCATTTTAATTCTGCCTGTGTCTGCGTAGATTTCGTCCAGACGTTATCCATTTATCTTTCGACTAAAAAATATGTACAGTAGACACCACTTCCCTGTAATCTTTGTGGGACTTTCCTAGTTAAATAAAGGACAAAACTCTCATATACTGCTGCATGTGAGAACTGCTACATTCATTTAAAAAGTTGTACATTTCTTGGCCAATAGTTCATAAAACAATCTTTTGACAAACTAGAAACAAGCCAGCGACTTAGTTTGGAAATTCAGTGAAAAGAAAAAAACAACAACAAATAAATATGATCTTATACGTTGTTCTTTGTGATGCTTTTAACGGCTGTCAGAACCAGCTTAGTGAGAAGTGTTTCTGAGTGACACTGGTTGACATTTTTGTGGCACTTTGTTGTTTGTGGTTTGAGCATCGTCTCTGATTTTATAAAAGCTATTAATTCGTTTTTAATAGATGTTCAAGTCACCGATTCTGTGGAACCAGGGCGGCCAGGTAATTATCACGTCAAAACTGAGGAATTAATTGACTTTCCTTATAAGGACCAACATCAACTCCTCCGCAGCTATGTTTTTTATTATTACACTGTAAACAGCAAAAAGTCAATAAGAGCTTAGATTGTAATATATTTTAGCATTTTTAGACAAAGATTAAAAAAAATAAATTGTGAAATTGAAAAGGGTGGCTTTTTTTTTCTTACCCCAGCACAGTAACTGTATACCATGACCTGGTTAATATACCTTTCCCAAATGAACGTAACCTTAGCCTAAACACAATTTTAGCCAAATTTCTGAAGTAAAAATGTTAAAATAAAAATATTTGCTAGCATAGCCACCAATGCAAAGAGATCGCAGTGTGGCATAACTGGGTTGGGGAAAGAAAATCAGCTGACAAAGATACGTATGGGTGATCATAACTTACTTTTATAAGTTACACATGACAGTTAAAGTTGGAGTAATTAACTTTTTTAGTTATATATTAGGAACTTTTGTGCTTTCCACTGAAAGGTATATGACAAATGTAGAACTCTGTAGAAAAAAGTAGACCTCTGAGTACTGTCTGAAATTACTAATAAAGAATTTCAGATTTCATCAGGAGCCAAATGCTGCGTTCTGGCAGAGTTTGAGTGGTTCTCTCCAGTTTCATTTTGCTGTTTGCTAGAAGTGGTATTTAAGGCATAGTTGCAACCAAAAATGAATATCTGTCGATATTAGCAATGTGTCAAAGGATTTAAGAGAGGAAGTTGCCAGATTAAAAACCTAAATCTTGTTTGCAAAGTGTGTTGGGTGTGGAGCGCCGAGCAAGTCGTGGAGGCAAAGTTTTGAAGACTTGCTTGCAGAGTCTGGTCACCAGCAGTCGCCAGTGGGCCCTCTTCACGCTGCGACTTGGCTAGACAGATGGAAACTATAATCTGGCATATTTACACATATAAATTACACTATGTGCAGTTTACTTGAAATTTGTTACATTTTGATGAAAATGAAATATCTTTTTCAATGTTTACAAGTTTTTGAGAAGGTAATGACTTAACTATTTCTACAAAACTCAAAATAGTCTTTGTTCTTTTAGTTTTTAAGTTTTTAAGTTTCATTATTCAAAAGAAAACCTTAAAGTGGTTGAATTGATTTAAAATTTGTGTTTTTTTCTATGTATTTGAGATTATACTGTAATATGTGAAGATCAGTAATTTACATTTATTTCTGAGGCTCAGAGTTGGTTAAGGTTAGGATTAGGATTGTGTTAGTATTCATGAATAATAACAAGTCTTTACTTTCACCATAGAAATGAACTGGGACAGAAATGTGTGAAAAACACACGCAAAAAACTGCATTCATGTGACACACTGTTTTAAATTGCATGGTATTGACACACATATCTGTGAGAACATGCTGCATCCAGAGGTTAATAGTTTCCCCTCCAACTAAAAATATGTACAGTCGACACCAGAGAACTGCCTTGTAATCGAGATGTTGATCTCTGTGGGACTTTCCAGGTTAAATAAAGGTCAGAAACTCTCACATTCATACGAGCATAATCACACACTACATTTATTTAAAAAGTTCTAATTTTCTTGGTCAATAGCTGATAAAACAATCTTTTGTTAAACTAGAAACAAGGCAGCAACTTAAACTGGAGATTCAGTGTAAAAAAAACAAAAACAAAAAAACCAACAACAACCTGAACATCGTTAAGTGTTTGTAAAAGTTGACTTGTTTCTGAGGAATCATCTTAACAATAGAAATATGCTTTTGTTCGTTGTTCTTTGTGATGCTTTTAACGGCTGTCAGAACCAGCTTAGTGAGAAGTGTTTCTGAGTGAAACTGTTCGACATTTTTGTGGCACTTTGTCGTTTGTGGTTTGTGGATCATCTCTGATTTTATAAAGGCTAATAATGAGTTTTTTAATAGATGTTCAAGTCACCGATTCTGTGGAACCAGGGCGGCCAGGTAATTATCACGTCATGAAAACTGAGGCAGTAATTGACCTTCCTTATAAGGACGAACATCAGCTCATCCGGATCCATCATTTTTAATTTTATTACACTGTAAACACCAACAGGTCAATAAGAGCTTAGATTTTAATACATTTTTGTAATGTTAGTCAAAGATTTAATAAATAAATAATGGAATTGTAAAGGGTGTTTTTTTTTTTTTTACTCCAGCACAGTAACTGTATGCCATGACCTGGTTAGCATACCTTTCCCAAATCTCTAAATTGAACTTAATCTTAGCGTAACACCAACTTTAGCCAAATCTCTGAAGGAAACATTTTAAACATAGCCACCAATAAAAAGAGACCGCAGTGTGGCATAAAGGGTTTGGGGGAAAAAAATCAGCTGACAAAGACATGGGTGATCATAACTTACTTTTATAAGTTACACGTGACAGTTAAAGTTGGAGTAATTAACTTTTTTAGTGCTTTCCACTAAAAGGTATATGGCAAATTCAGCACTTTGTGGGAAAAAAAAGTAGACCTCTGAGTACTGTCTGAAATTAATAATAAAGAATTTCAGATCTCATCAGGAGCCAAATGCTGCGCTCTGATTGGCTGAGTTTGAGTGGTTCTCTCCAGTTTCACTTTGCTGTTTGCTAGAAGTGGTATTTAAGTCATAATTGCAACCAAAAATGAATATTTGTCGATATTAGCAATGTGTCAAAGGATTTAAGAGAGGAAGTTGTCAGATTAAAAACCCAAATCTTGTTTGCAAAGTGTGTTTGGTGTGAATGGGGCTGTCAGGGGTCAAAGGAGCGCCGAGCAAGTCGTGGAGGCGAGGTTTTGAAGACTTGCTTGCAGAGTCTGGTCACCAGCGGTCGCCAGTGGGCCCTCTTCACGCTGCGACTTGGCTAGTTCCGGTGTGAATATACCAGTGGATCATTGTTTCCGGTCAATTCATTCCCTCGGGAGGCAAGCTCAAATGCCATAAACTAATTAAATAATTAATTGACACAAACTGGACAACAAGTGACAGCCAGACAATCATTTGCAGCGAGTTCAGAGCTTCACATACGAGGTAAATACTTCACCATGTGTTTATAAAATGTGCTGTTTTGTCTCTGAAGATAATGCTAACCTGTATTTAATTTATTGATTCTTTTTAAAATAACTCTACAAACTGAAGTAGCTTCATGCTAAAAACACTCGGCCTAGGATGTCATCTATTTTTATCAAATTGTCTGCTTTATATTTGCGCTTATTTATTTGTTAGCATTTAATTGCGCCAAACTTACGCACTTTTATAAACACACAGTCTTTCTCTGGTGCGTATGTGTGCTTTGAATGTTTAAAATATTAATTACTATTAGCGAGTTTCGGCAAAATCCCTTCAAGGAATGAATGGGACAAGAGGGAACTATCCACAGGTATCAACAACCTGGAGCTAGCAAACAAACAACAACCGGAGCTAGCATAGCCGCAGCGTGAAAAGGGCCTGTTGTGGCACATGCAGCTGTTTGATTGACTTGTCAACTAGCGAACTAGCGAACCAGTGAATCAGTGCGCAGGAAAATTGTGCACAAAACCGAAAATGACACTTACGGAAAAAAAGTATTAAGCCGAGCATGGATTTTTGTTATTTACACGGGTTCAAACGAGGCGTAATTACGAATGAGAATGCTACTATCCACTCCACTACTGACAGCGACTGGGGGTTTACCCTTGTGTCCTGTTTGAGAGTTGTACATTTGGCATTTTTCAGTTGTCCACCATTGCAACAGATATTTCAATGAATTCTTGTTACAAACCTTAGTTCAAGCTATATATATATATATATATATGTAACCGGTGTAGGCCCACACGAGGGACCAGTATGGAGAAGTGTGTGGTGGTATGGGATAAACTCACTCCCCTCAGGTATAAGAAGCCACAAGCAAACTGAGCTAAGGGGAGCGTTCCCTTTTGCTCAATGAGTTTGTCGGTTGACTGCCCCGCGGGAGACCGGGTTCGACTCCCGCTCAGGACACAACACAACGCAGAGAGGCAAAAACCCACACCGGTCACATATATATATATATATATATATATATTATATATTATATATATATATATATATATATATTATATATATATATATATATATATATATATATATATAGGGTGAAATCAGGTAAAATGAGCCACATAAGGTCTGAGCCCTCTGGCTCCTAAATAATCCACAGCCAATGAATGCAAAGTATATTAAATTGTTGCCCTGCTTCTGCTGTACCAAAAACACTTGGTATGATTGGTGTGTGGCTGATGTTGTGGGCGGTGCAAAGTCTTAAAGTGAACCCTGGCTATAATCACATGTTTACCCTAAAACTCTTATAATAGCATTACTTATATAAATACAGGATAAATACCTCGGAAATATTTGTAGTTTTATTAAAATAGTGTTTTAAAGAGATACCTGGAGGCTGCCATTTTGCTTTGGTTATGACATCAAATGGTTGTCTGTGTCTTCTGGTGGTTGTCAAGGTAACAGCCTGGGGAGCCACTAGTGCAGGAGCAACCTTTTTTTTTTTTTTTTTTTTTGGCAACAACAAAAAGCAACCATTTGACATCATCAACCCATAATGCATTGCACCTGGACAATAGCTGCTCCCAGTGGCTCCAAAACAATGACAATTTTATAAAAAATAGTAAGAGGTTATATATTTGTTTGCAATTTATTTTAGTAAACATGGCCAGAACTAGCATTTAAGCCATATTTATCTTTACAGTCAGGGATCCTTTTAAATCCAGACTGCAGAGGGTAAAGGTGAGAAAAGTGCACTGGCAGACAAAGCTTCTTTGAAAATTATAAGGTTCATAACTTTTGAAAAACAAACAACACAGTTGTTTAATGGTATTAATGTAAGACCTTTTAGTCCCATGAGCACAATTCAATGTGTATTTTTCATTGTGGAACTTTTAAATTTTAATAAAACTCTTTTAAAGGGGTGGCTCATTTTACATGAGTGCTGTCAGACAAATTGAGCCAGGCATTTCAGCTAAAATGAGCCGCCTTCATATAGGCTTTTTACCATGCAAACTGATAAGGACTAGTGTTAGAAAGTGCATTTAATATGCAAATGTGTAGATTTAATGTGTAAATGTGTTTTATTGACATAAATGTTTGTGAAATGTCACCTTATGTCAAAAGTCTGATGGTGTTACATTTTAACAGGAAGCAAAGATGGACATGAAGACATGAAAATATAGGTTCAGAAAGAGAAAAGGAGAAGGAACTACAAAGAGAACAAGACAAAATCAGCAAAGGAAGGAAAGGAGAAGAAAACAAGTGAAGTGGAAATAAAAAATAATAATAATTACAGGAAAGACTGAGAGAAGACACTGATAAAGAATTTAATAATTTTAGTCTTATGTGCTGAGTTGTAAACAAAGACAGTAATGCAGAACATGCAGGTTCTGTGTGGGACCCTCCTGACCCAAAGAAGCCTAGATGCAGTCTGTAGAGTTATAATGTTTATGCAGGCCACTGAAGACTGCTGTGAGAATCTGCACAACTTGGTTGAGTTCATGTGACTTCACGACGTTCTCCAAACTAATAAAATGAGTCTTGTTTAGTTTGTTGTAATACAAAAATGAATGGGTTTAGTCATCAGAAAAAAATCACCAGATTAAAAATGTAAAACAACAAAATGTGAAACAAGTGTTCAGACATTAGGCTACTTGTCAAAGTAAAATGTGTTCACATCACATGTCATCACAATTTAGAAGTGAACAGAAACTATTGGTTCCACGAGAGGGAAGACAAGAACATTTGCAAAGATGAATACTTATTTTTTCAGAAATAAAATCTATGTTTATGCTCAAAAAAGGGAATATGAGTAATTCTCATACTTTACAATGGTATTTTAATGATCATTTTCACTCTGTTACCAATCAGTTTAGGATCTTTTTAATTTCAATATTATTTGCTTACAGTATTTTTTTTGCATGTTTTATGCTCTTAAAATTCTATTCAAATGAATGTATCTTATACAGAACCTAAAACTACACTCATTTACATGGAAATTTTGGTGGCTCATTTTATCTGACGAGTGACTCGTTTTACCTGAACATGTGGCTCATTTTACCTGATAATGGCACAATAAAATATTTTAGGAATGCTGAGCTTTCAAAAGCTCTAGCACCTAAATAATGAAATTTATTTTACTGAAATTCATCCTAATAAATAACAGGCAACATACAATACATGTAATCACTCTAATTAGTATCATAGAGTGGTTTATTTTTTTTGATTCAACGCATTTACCAAAAAGTGGCTCAATTTACCTGACTTCACCCTATATATATATATATAAAATCAACTTGCAATTTTGCTAAACCCAGAGTCATAACATTACTGTCATTTATGTACAGTTGACACAACTGCCTTGTAATCGAGATTTTGATCTCTGTGGGACTTTCCTAGCCAGATGTATCAGCCGGTTTCATTTCACTCCGTGGAAACTAGTTGCTGGAGTGAAATGAAATGGAGCGGAGGCAACTAGTACCACATTCATACAGGCATAGTTATAAGTAATATTTTTCTTGGGCAATAGTTCATAAAACAATCTTTTGATGCACAAGAAACAAGCCAGAAACTTGGGTTGGAGATTCAGTCAAAATAAGAAAAAACAAAACAAAAAACAAATAAAAGTTGTTTCTAAAAGTTGACTTGTTTCTGAGGAATCGTCTTAACAATAGAAATATTTGTGATGTTTTAACGGCTGTCAGAACCAGCATAGTAAGGAGTGTTCGTGTGAAGCTGGTGAAAAATGTTGGCACTGACATGAAACCTGTAAGGTATTTGTGTGGCAACTTAATGTTTGTGGTTTAAACATCATCTCAGATTTTAGAAAGGCTATTGATGAGTTTTGTCAGACATCCAAGTCACCGATTCTGTGGAAACAGGGCGGCCAGGTAATTATCACTTCATGGCCTTCAATTGACCTTCCTTATAAGGACGAACATCAGCTCATCCAAATCTGTTTTTTATTATTAAACTGTTAACAGCAAAAGGCCAATAAGAGCCTATATTTTAATATAATTTAGCAATATGAGGTAAAGATAAATAAATAAAATAAATTATGACATTTTAAAAGGTGGCTTTTTTTTTACCCAGCACAGTAACTGTATGCCATGACCTGGTTAGAGAAGCAAAGAAATGGCTGTGGAACATAACTGGGTTAAAAAAATATATATAATCAGCTCATGAAGACATGTATGGGTGATTGTAGATTCTTATCGTAAGTTAACGAACAACATCACAGTTAACTAACAAATTAATTTAAGTTTTTTTAAGACTTAACCAGCCCAGTCGTGTATTTTATAACAGCAAGTTGTAATAATTTATGCACTTAAGTTTTGCATCTTATAACTTGAAAATATGTTTTGAAAAGTTTAACTCACATTGTCAAGTCACATTACTGTAAAACAAAGATTAAAGGCATACAACTTACATGCATGAGTGATTCTAGCTCGCTGTTATAAATTAAACAAGACACATAACTCACAATGAGTTTAAAGCCGTTACGGAAATATTTAGCAAGAACAACAAAGCAGATGTTCAGTGACTTTCAACCAGTGTGCGACGGAACACGTGTGTCTTGAGATACAGCCAAACTTGGAAAAATAAATCTGTTGAAAATATTTTACTTTATGAAGTCAAATTCATAGATTTAATTGAAAATAAAAATGTTTTTTTGTGTGCTCTGAATACTGTTTTCACCGAGATGAAAACAAGACAATCACCACTAAAAACACAATGCAAAACACACACGCTCATTTTTAAAGTATAATGTTGAACTTTCCACCAACAAAAGCTGTTGTACTGTTTGTAAATGGTCTTTTTATATAGCACTTTTCTACCTCCCCAGGCACTCAAGGCGCTTTCTTTACAATCTAGTATCCACTGACCCATTGGAACAGACACTGATGTGGGCTAAGTGTTTTGCCCAAGGACACAACAACAATACACTCTTATCGTTCCACTGTGGGTTCTGGTGTCCAGCGGTCTCTAATCAAAGTACTAACCAGATTAAGATTTGTGCAACTGTACACTTGTATTCTTTTTTGAGTTTGAGTTTGTTTTTACAGTGTAATATTCTTTTTTTTTTTTTTTTTTTTTGTAGCCCTAATTTAAACTTTATAACTTAAAGATGTATTCTATTGTGAAGTTCCATTGTCAAGGCATATCAAATCAAATATTGACGTTAATTTAACTAACTGGTCTTTTGGCTTTTTACATGTTTTTTTTTTTTTTATTATGTTCGTGGCTTAGATTCGTCTAATGTTCAACCTGCAACTTAAGCTGTGGTTAAAGGAAAACCAAGTCTCTGAGCTCGTTCAGCTCTTCTTTGTTGTATTCTGTATTATTCTTGTATAGCGGTTATGCAGGTGACATCACAGCATTCTAAATGTGAGTGCTGAGTGGCATTGATGCATGAGAGTCAATGGAGAGAAAGAACATTTTCTTTTGCAAGAGTTTAATAAACAGCTAAAACAGGAAAAATAAACTACAGTTTGATAACAAATTCAACCTACAACAAGTCTACTGAGCACTGGGTTTTGTAACTGAAATGTAAACAGAGAAAATCAAGTCAACAGTTGTAGCAAAGCAGATAAATTTTAGCTTCTCACATTTATCAGACTTTGAAAGCACACACAGTTGAACTTATTACCTTTTTCTTCTTAAAAAAATGTCTTTGTGTCCGTTTGCTGCAGTTAAAATGTCCTAAATCATCAACTGCTTTATTAGACAAGCTTGCAGCTAACAAGCCGTTGCCACGACAACAAAGAAATACATTGAAGAAAGCATTTCTGGAATAAAATGATGTCAGTGCATAACCTCTATTGTGTTATGTGTGTATCTGCTCCGGGACAACAGATTGAAACTAGCATTTTTATAATCTGACATATTCAAACTGAAGCTGCTACTGATGTTTTAAAAAAAAACATGTCCCAGACTGCAAATGTTGACGTCATTGTTCTGCATAAAGACAATTCACATAACAAATTGTTTTTCTTCTGGGCAGAGGTCGGGATTGTGATACCTCAGGAGAATTTTCAGTTGATCCAATGGTAAACCAGTGGTGATGTTGAAATGCTAAATACTGAAGTGAACAATAACATATCCTGACGCCAGAGGGTGACAGATCAGCTCACAGTGATCCTGCAGCTTATTGGGTTGTTTTACGGCTACTTTATTCACTTTTTTATATTCTTTTGGCCAATATGTTCCTAAAGTCGTTTTATCACACTTGAACTGTTGCACAAATGGCAAATCTCCAATGGTAACTGTTTTTAAAATGTTTTTCATGTTTCCTCTGCACCTCGAGTCAGATGTTCTGATGCTGGTTGATTCAGCAAGAGGAAGAGATTCGTTACAACTGCAAAATATGACAATGAAATGTCATGGGTTTTTCAGTTTTGCGCAGAGGTTCTGCAGATGACACACAGCAATCTAATTGTAAGCAGTGAGTGCCTAAAATGCATGAGAGAATGGAGAAAAAGGACATTTTCTCAACACAATAAACATAGGAAAAACAGCTACAGACTGAAGGTAAAGATAAACAAGCACGGTGAATGCTGAATACTGAGTTTGTGTTCAATATATGTAAAAAGAGAAATCAGGGAAACTGACTGAGATCACACACTCATTCTCCTTAAAAAGATGTTTTTTGAGTCTGATTGATGAGAACAGTATTTGTAGTGCTGCAGTTAAAATGTCTCAAAAATGAATGCCTTTAGCAAACAAATGTGAAGCTGTGCACTGTTGCCATGACAACAGAAAAAATGCATATAAAAACATCGGTGCAAAATCTCTGTTGTCTGTAGTTTATAATGTCATGCTTGTATTGTCATGCCCATGAAGAGGAGTAAAGTAGTATTAGATAAGATCATTGGATGACAAAATTGTTCATAAAATTGTTGTTTGCGATAATTATAGTTATATAACTTTAGCGGAGGTGTGATGTGTTTAATTAAATTTCACTGGAACTTGGTAAAGCCAAACCTTGGCAAACTTTCAACCAATCTTTTTATTGCACCTGCACACAGCCACATTTCGGTCTTCTGATTGGTTCAGAGCACATCCCTGGCTTGGCTCGTTTTCTGTTAAATTTGCCTCCGAACGCTGCAGAAGTCACTCATCCTTCAAGCCCAGCATCAGCTTTTCTCACTCTGCATCACAGCAAAAGGTATGTTTTCAGTTGTTTTATTATTTTATTTATTGTGGCTAATGTGATAGAAGTGAACTGCATTTACTTTTTAAATGTATTTATTATTTTATTTGTTGATGCAAAACCCATGAGTACAATGCATCTCTAAACTAAGACAAACTGTAAAATGAATGCATGATAACTGTATTTGAATTGTAATACTAATGCATAAATACATCTACTTTCAGCACTACTTCTCCACTATCATGTCGACCGAAGACGATGTCGATGGACTTGGGAGTGCTCTCAAAGCCTTCTGGTGAGTACACAAGCTTTAGTTTCACTGAACAAACTCTGGATTGTGCTGTGTTATTTGTTGTTTGCTTATGAAACAATTTTGTGATTGTCCTAAAGACTCGAAAGCGCCATAATTATGATCTGTAATTAATTAATCTAATTAATCTATTATAAATCTCACTTAAAAATTGCCGAGAAAAACATTCAACTTAAGTGTTTTTGTTTTGTTTTTATCCAATTTATTTAATTACATTATTGTTGCAGATGGAAATATTAACATATTGCAAAAAATTACGACTTTAGAAAGTATTTTGTTGCTAAGTTGTGAAGTTGAACAAACCTTATATCCACTTTGAAACTCGCATATCGAAACAATGAAGTTAAAGATTTCAAAATAGATTAATGCGATTAAAAAAATTTACTCGATTAATATGTCTGTAATTAATTAATTGCAATTAATGCACTAATTTGACACCCCTAATATATATATGTATGTATATATTACATTTTGAATGTTTACCTATACTTTACATACACACACACTAAATACACACAACCAAAATAGCACATATCAGGAGCAGCCACATATTATAATAATACTACTACTACTACTACACTACTATACTACTACTACTACTACTACTACTACTACTACTACTACTACTACTACTACTACTACTACTACTAGGAGGGTGCTAGGAGGGTTTAGAGGCGGTGCTAGGAAGGATGAGAGGCATTGCTAGGAAGGATGAGAGAGGCGGTGCTAGGAAGGATGAGAGAGGGGTGGGGGAAGAAGGTAAGAAAGGGGCAGGTCTAGGAGGGGTGAGAGTGGGGTGCTGCTGGGGGGGGGGGGGGGGGAGAGGGGCGGTGCTGGGAACGGTGAGAGGTAGTGTTGGGGAGTGAGAGAGGTGGCACCGGGAGGCGTGTGAGTAGACTGAAATCATACAGTGGGTGAAAAATAATACATTATTTTAACTCCATACATTTTGCAGGAGAACTCTAAAAAACAAAAAACCAGAAGACAAGTACCAGCGCTGCAGCAAGATGGGAACCTGCATCATCATCAACCAGAGGCAATTACGCATTGGTCAGTTATTACTACATCCACTTTGGAAAGTGAATTTTGTGAGTCATAACAGTTTTTTTGTTTTTGTTTTGTTTTTTCAGATGAAAAATTCTCATCCGGCTCAGACAAGGATCTGGAGGCCTTAGAAGAGACATTTGAAAAATTACACTACAACGTGGAAGTCAAAACAAACCTCAAATGTCGTGACATGATCCAAGTTATGGAAGAGGGTAACGTAAAGTACAAATTCTTGTTGCAAAACAAAATGATTTATATTAAGGTTATATTGGAAAATCTCAAACGCTGAACAATTGAAAAGTAACTTAATAAAACTTAATTAAAAAATTTATTGAGTTTGACTGACTGGACAAAATACAGAGCCTTGTTTTTGTTAGTCTTACTGGCATGTTGTTTGTTGTTGTTGTTTTTTTTACCAGGGTTTATCTATTTTATTATTTTTTGTAGACATCTTTTACAAATCAATACATGTATTTTTGACAAAAACATGATTATAATTTTTTTAAATCTTTCAAACCTTCAAATGCAAACTAAGTCTTTCCAACAGCTTCCAACAACATTAAACCACACTCTATTTACTATTTCACTATCAACTAGGATAACTATTATTTAGGACGAACATAACTCAAGGATAAACATTTTGTAACTGAACTTATCTTTGTAAACTTGAGCACAATGTTTTCCAGCTGCTGAGAGGGACTACACTGACTCCACATCCTTTGTTGCTGTCTATGTGGGCTCTGGAGAAGAAAGTAAGGTCTATGGAGTGGACTACAAAAAGGCTTCAATAGACGAGCTGACCTCAGGTTTCAAAGAAAACAAGAGCCTTAAGGGAAAACCCAAAATCTTCATTTTCGATGTAAGTCTTGTCTTTTTTCATGCAGGTGACTCCTCTGTTTCCTCTTCTCTCCATCAAACAAACTGTAGGTTTGTTTTGTATTGTCTTGTTTTTGTATTGTTTGTCTTCATTGTTTTTTTTTATTAAATTACTTATCACAAAACAAACAAACAAAAAAAAAACAACAACTTCATGCTCATCTGCATGTGTTGGAGAAAAAAAAGTCCATGTTAAGTTTGTACTAAAAATCTATCTCTTTACACAGCTGGCGTATTGTCGGTCTCATTTGTTCTCAAAAATCTTAAGCTACGGTCACAATGACCCGTACGAATAAAATGGTCGTACGAATCTTACAGGTCGTACGAAATCTAGAGTTCGTACGAGGCTCGTGGAGTGGAAACCGTTTTCCTACAGTCCGCTTACGGCAGACTTTCAGCTCTCACCAACAACTCACGACATTTTTGGGGAAATTAAGCCGTACGGCATCCTTACGTGTGTCCTAAAGCTTGTTTAATGCGTCTTTACGGTAATCCTACATCTATTTTGTATCGCACGGGAGCTGCGCGATGTCCCTGCGTCCAACGCAAGCCTTTATCAAGGTGTTTTTAGCTATTAAACCTTTCGTAAACCGTACCAGAATAACAATAACCTAACTGCACACCAGCAAAACACAAATATGCTTATGAATAGCTATTCTGTGAAGGCTTTGTCTGAAATCTCTTCTCTCGTTTGTCTCTCACACTCGAAACACAACAAACTCACAAAGTCAAACCTCCGTTTCTTACCTGAGTATTGCAGAGGAGATGACAAAACTCCCAAAGCGAATATGGATGCTGAAGACTAATCCACCGACATCATTGTGTTCATATAAAAAGTTTGAAGCACTTCCCAAAGCGCCAGCGAGCAGAAGTTGTCCAAATGTCTACGTCTGTTACAGGTGTCCTCCCCGTGGTTGTGTCCATCTCCAGATGATTTGCGTTTTCCCCGCACGCTCCTGGTCCGGTCTGGCAGTGTTTCAAGCGATATTCCTGCACGCCCCGGGTCCGTTCCTCTCCGTGCGCTCCTGGTCCGGTCCGGCCGTGTTTCAAGCGATCTCATCCCTTCACGCTCCGGGTCTGGTCTCCGCGCTCTGGGTCCGGGCCCCCTGCGCGCTCCGTCCCGTCTCCGTGCGCCTTGTCTGATCCCCTCCGTGCGCTCCTTGTCCTGTCCCCCCGTGCGCTCCTTGTCCGTTCCTTTCCGTGTTTAAAGCTAGCTGCGTTTCCGTCACGTGCTCCAGGCCCGTAGGCTTTCATACAGATCCTCGTACAAGCTGAACTGCGCCTCAAGGGATGCGCAGTCTCCAGAGCGCGTCTCTCTCCACTTTGACTCTGCCGCTCAGGCACATTACACAGGCTTTAGTCTCTGCGTTCGTAGACTGGTCGTAGAAAATCTTTAACACGACCATAGACCTGTCTACGAACTTACGAACGAGCTGCGAGCGCTGTTTTTTCGTAACAACGCCTCAAGAATGACGTAGGAAATGAGAAAAAAAATCGTTCGCAGAGAGGTCGTAGCAGGTCGTACGGGTCATTGTGACCATAGCTTTAGATAGATTTAGCTGAGCAAAGCCTATAAGCACAGCCCTTGTTGTAACTGTAAGTTAAGTCAAACTTGACTTACAAGAATTATTAGTCCAGCAACATTTATTTTATCTTCATTCTACTTCACAGCTTTGGTTTCTTTAACCCTCCTACACCCCGGGTGCATTTTTGTCCATCGCAACTTTTTCTTTTTTCAATAACTTTGGCTGTGGTGCACCAAATCTCATGAAAGATTGGCGCAGGATTGGTGTGTTTTTTTGACCGCTCTTCGTGTGGTCAGATTTCT
>CM076400.1:21842768-22146969 GCA_038363315.1 Mugilogobius chulae | reverse complement strand
GTTTCCTCAATCTGTTGCAGGTTATTGTAGTTACATGGCAATCAGGTAATTCAATATGATATAATCAGTACAAATGACAGAGCTTAAGCAATTCAATGGTTTGGTTAAAAAAGACGAAATCTACAAACAGAAAATATGTGTTGTCTCCTGTCACAACTATTATTATATGAGGTTATATTGCCACCTGCTGTTAACTTTTCAGATACATTCAATTTGAAATCCATTGAACTCTGTGTCTGTAGCAGCTTATTTAGTGTAAATGGCTAAACTTGTAACACATATAAACAAATGGTTTACTGCTGGGCTTCAATAGAATGGGTCACAGAAACTTTTTTTTTTTTTGGTTAATGGGATTTGAACTTTTAAAAACAGGAGAAAAAGTGTTAGTTCTGGATCTTCTGGAAAACAAAACACAAATGCAAATGTCTTGACAAAAGCATCATCTGTACTCCTTTTATTCCAATTCAATAAACTCCACAAAAAATAACTTTTCAGTCTCTTTTATTCTCACAATACACATGTCCTCAACAGTCATTTATTCCTGGCTAAAGTAGAAAAAAAAGATCCTAAACAGTGCTATCCCATGAAAGTTGGGGTAGCAATCTTTTTTAGTCATACATTTGTAAACTTTGTGTTATCCTCTAAAAGCTATATGGTAATATGAGACCACTGAGTACTGTCTGAATTGAATAATAAAGAATTTCAGTTCTCACCAGGAGCTCTGATTGGCTGAGCTTGTGTGGTCCTCTTCAGTTTCACCATACTGTTTGTAAGAAGTGTTTATAAAGTTCTGATTTGTTTTGAAAACAAAAATGAATACTACATGTTGATATGAACCTTGAGTCGAAGGATTCAGGAGAAAACCTAAATGGTATTTGCAGTGTAAAAATCAGCTGCCCCACTTTTAATTTAATCTGAGGAATGTTTATTTATTTATTGGTTGGTTGATGAATTGCCCCTTGAGATGGCCCATTTGATTTTCATTGGGGTAAACAAATAATTAAGCATCACAGTTAGTGAGTGAATGAGAGAGTGAATGGTTGTCTGTTTAACCCTGCGATAAGTTGGCCAGTGTCCAGGGTGTTCCCCGCCTAAGGCCCTAAGTCCCTGGGATAGGCTCCAGTTCCACTATCTGGAAATAAGCGGTAGAAAATGAATGAATGAATGAAACAAATAAAAACAGTAGACAACACACTGCACAGATGAACTTGATCCTCACTCACCTCCCCACACTCCTGCTAAAGTATACCGTAGTTACAAAAATTACATTACACAAACAGGGATGTCAAGATCAAGATTACTTGATTGTTATTCTTGTTCGTGTTGCAACATAATTATAGACAGAATGGCTCAAAATAGCTTTTAGCATGGAATCTATGGATTTAACTTGTTCCAACGCTGAACATAAACTAGAATTTTGAGAAGCAAAATGTAATCATTTCAGTTTGATTTCTTGCACAAACATAAGTTGAATGACATATACAATGTCCTAGTGCAGTCATTGTGGGAGATCTCAGACCATATTGTCCAATTATCAGGTTTCCCATGTGTTGTTTAAGTGCTGATAATTTGTAATCAGTTAAATGGTTCAAATAATGTGATGTAAATGAAGGCTACGGTCAGTGTGTTTGGGGAAAGCAAACCAACATTCCAATGGACTGGTTTACAGTTGACCTCTGAACTGTCACAGACTGCTGATACTGTGAGGTGTCTACATTGGGCATCCATGGATACCGACTCAAACACAGAATTGAGACACTGGATGAGATCATCAGTGGATGGTTTTGAGAAGAGGCAAGTGACAATCACAAATAGCGTGAACCAAAGACTGGAGAACCAATCAACTTTAAGATGCTAAAAGGAGAGACTTTTGGAGGACAGATAAAAGAGACAGGGATGGGTCAAATGCAGAGGACAAATTTCCCTACGGGGACAATAAAGTATACCTTACCTTACCTTACCTTACCTTACCTTACACTTTGAACTCTGCATCTTTGTGAACACGCGACGGCAACGTGAGGACGACAATTCAGGGACAAGAACAAGATGGAGACGTTGTAGGGTTTAGATCAGAAAATAAATGTTTTTGTAACGTTGCTTGTTTTCCCTTTGAATTCAAAGTAAATCTTATTCTAATTTGAATCTTCTGAGTCTTGGCTGTTTTTCTAAACAAAGATTACAGTCCGGGGATTCATTTCTCCACCAACACCATGGTTTCCATATGTCCCAGTTCGTTGTGCCTTAGCTCAAGTTCATAGTCTTCTCTGTAGCAGTCTCCTTCGTAGTCTGGTAACTTGTACCCTTAAGTTACCTGTTAAACCTAAAAAAATAAATAAATAAACCCGTGTCTATTTTACACTATGAAATATCATGTGAATTTATAATTTTTTAAACTGTGCAATATGTAGAGCGTAACATATATACAGCAAAAAGTGAAATCATGCTCATTATACACAATATTTGAAAAATTCATTCGTAGTTTTTACTTTTTTTTTTTCTTGTAATAAGACAGTTGTAATGCTGAGCCGAGTGCTCATTTACCTGACAGTTTTGGCAGGTAAATGAGCACTCAGCTTATTACAACTGTCGTGTTACAAGAAAATACAAAAAAAAAAGTTAATTATACACCATTTTGTATCGTGGTAAAGGCTTTCTTGTGATACTGTGTTGCATATATATCACTGAATATATATATATATATATTTTTTTTTTCTTAAAACCTCTAGTCATCCCTTTAGAATAGGGGCTGGAAGTAAAGGAGTTGTAAATGTTTGATCATTATTAATAAAGACCATCTAATCATTTAATAATGATCAGGACCAAGCTTCAGAGTTTTGCTTCATGCCCTTCACAACTCACAGCACCAGTTCTAAAAAGAATTAGATACTGCAAACACTGCCGGGCTGCAATGCATTTTGGGATCCATAGTTTAAATTGTTGCGTGTTTTATCAGGTGGACTGTCACGTTTCAATATAGGACCCAAAAACAGTCGACCTCAAATAGACAAAATGTTTATTTTACAATAATTTGTAAGCTGGTTGGCATGGAGGGAGACAGGTAGGCAAGCAGAGAGGCAGGCAGGCAGGCAAGCAGAAAGGCAGGCAGGCGAGCAGAGAGGCAGGCAGGCAAGCAGAGGGGCAGGCAGGCTTACGATCAGCAGCAAGTCAGGCAGGCAGGCAAGCAGGATCTGGACAGGCAAAGAGAGGTTAGCAAAAACATCAGTGGGCAACAGGTAGAGCCAAACACTAAAAACTAACTGTGTTAGATGTTAGACAAACTGGCGAGGAATTGCTGTGGAGCTGCTCCTCTTAAACTGGCTTGATCGCAGACAGCAGACAGGTGTGAGATGAGGGAGAGCTACTGCGGCCACACCCAGGTAGGAGGGAACACAGGAGGGGGAGACAGATAGCAGGAGAAGCAGCATGTGACATGGACACTATGGCCCTTTCCGAAACCGTGTCCTCCTTCCTTTTCCTACGCACTATTCCTCTCTTTGCGCGTTCCCGCGAAGGAGCCGACAGGTAAGTGCTGTTCGAAACGGAGCGAGGAGGGAGGAAAAGTGTCTTATAAGCTCCTTCAGAGCGAGTGGGCTGTCACTGCACACTAAACACGTGTGTGTAACACCTGAGAGCAGCCCGACGTGGACAACACACCACACGTTTAGTTCCACGTTTATTTAGAAGAACAAACAACTTTATTTGTGCATTTGTTAGAGGCTGAAGGGCTTTGATAAATAAAGAGAAAATCATGCCTAGACACAATTCAACATTATAAATGTATTTTTATTTATAGGATCTACTTTTAGCAACAGCAAAGACACAACGTCAGTAATGCAGATTAAACAAATAAAACAGCATGCGTGCATTATGTGTCATCCTATTTAGGAAATTAGAAGTTTAAAAACACATTATCCACTCATGTAAACACAAGAAACACTGAGAAATATTGCATCTTTTTTATTTTAATGACAGTTGCCTCAATATAAAGCCGTTTTTTCATGTTTGTTGTGGTTGTTGGCAGTGTAAATCCTTATGGCATGTCTAGTTAAATAAAAAAGTGTATTTTGACCAAGTCAGTGCGTTTTGAGAACTGGGATGAATATTAGTCTGGAGTAGGATAGTGCTAGTATCAATATTATTATCAAATTGCCTCTTAATAAGAGTCAATTCTATCTTTATTTGAATCAAACTTTAATAAATGTGCGTCAGTGGGGGCGTGTCTCTTCAGTCTGAGCGAGGAAAGTGCAGTTCGAAAGCCATAGCTCTGAGCGCTCTAACAAAGCAACCTCCTACAGCTGTGAAGGAGTCCTCAGTGAGGAGTTAGCAGAAGTGAGGAGGAAAAGGGAGGAGGAATTGGTTTCGGAAAGGGCCTATCAGTAGTAACCATAAATCATCCCAGGGGCCACATGAAATTAACTTGGGGGCCGCATTTGGCCCAAGTTTGACACCCCTGATTTAAGTCCTTACTGCATTACAACATTTTAAATAATGCTTACAAAAAATGAACCATTCTACTAAAATTTTTTTTTTTTAATTAACCAGTTATTCAATCATTTTCTGCCTCTTGTTTCCATCAGGGGTTGTGGCTTGTGACTGGACTGCAATTTTGGGCCTTGGGCAGAAAGTAGCCAGCTTGTTGCAGGGTTAACGCATAGAGCAGTTATTCATTCTCTCAGTCTTTCACTAGAGGAACATACAGTGTTGCCAATTAACCTAAGCCTGAGTATCTGGAGAGAAACCCTGGTAAAACGGAGAGAACATGCAAACTCCACCCAGAGAGATCATGAGATGTTCATTTGGTCTGACCCAGGACTCCTGGTTGTGAAGCCAGAGCTCTAAAGACTTTACATGTGGAATGAAAAACTAATGGACACTTGAAAATGTTGAGCTTTCTTAATTCTCAAAGAAATACCTCTGTTATATATTTTTAAACATTTGATTAAGAAGTCTAGGGAGATTGCATTTCCCTCCAAAAATAATGAGGATTATCTTTTCTTGCTTGTTTCCATGGAATTATTGTCCCTTTATGTGCCACAATAAAACATTTAGAAGAACGTTCATCATATTCATTTTGTTTTATTGAAAAGTGTATTAACCTGTCAAGTGCACTTTAAACGTCTTTAGTGAAGTAGAACTCTTTGGTCAACATGGACACGATGCAGGGGATTTCCTTCTTTTGGTGGAGCTGTCTCATTCTGGGATTATACGACTCGTAGTCATAGGCCACTCTTCTGTTCACTCTGGTCATGATCTGCATCAGCTCCAGGTCGCTGTGGTTGTTCAGGATCTCACACAGAGACTGAATGAACCACGAGCCTTCTCCGGAGTTTCTCCACGCGAAGAATCCTGCAGACAATAGAGAAATGTAGAAAAGACATTTTTAGTTAGCTTAATTTAGTTTAGCATTTATACAGTACAACAGTAGACTCTGTGCACATTATAAATATCAGTTTTACTTAACAAAGGTTTTAACTGTTAGCAAAAATGGAGGTATTGGGCTGGTGTTTGGTGAAAAAACTGTTAGATTTCAAAGTAATTATGTGTCTACAAATGTTTGTTAAGGCTTAATAGATATTAGTTATTGCATAATAATAAACTGTTTTAAATGCTTAAAAGCTTTATAAATCATTTATAAAGCTTTACAAAATATTTATTAACGTTAACTAATTTTAAAAAAATGTTTTATTAATCGTTATTTAAAGCTTTTTTAAGGCTTAATAGTGTGCAGTAAATATAAAGTGTTACCAAAATGACTTTGTTGCAAACCCTCTGCGACTCTGAGCTGCATTTTAAACCTGTTTTATTCAATGCATTGAGGTTGGATTATGTTGGACACAATACGCACAGGATTTACAATTTACTTTTTATTTATTTTACAGTGTTTTGCCTCGACAAACAGGAAACAGTGGATGCTAATGCGCTAGCTTTGTTAAAGACTATCGGAGCAACAAATAAAGTTTTAATCAATGGAAATGCGGCGGTTTGACAGGGTATCACGTCAGCGTTTGGTGAGGAACATTATTTCATGTTTCTATCTACTCTTTTACATCCGGTTCTCGCCTGACCATGTGTTTTCCCTTGTCTATTCATCGAGCCTAAAGGGAGAACCGCTGTGAGCTCTGCTCCAGGGTCCAGGATAAAAGCAGGGCCAAAAGCGGCTCACTTTGGACCCAGCGAGTGGAACGGAACGGGTCGCTTTGCGCAATGGAAACAGCATAGGACCGTACCCCGACCTGAGTCTATGGAAACAGGGCTTATGAGTTTGAGAAATTGAGAATTTTTAGTTAAACTTCTCATTTTAATGCCAAATTGTATTTTTACAAATCAAAAGCTTAACGTGTTAATAGATACATGTATCATTTTTGTTTTGCTTTATAAATGAAACCCCAGAAGACATCCAGTTTGACTTTGGACCTGTGGTTGTTCTCATGTTACCTGGAGCTGTGGCATAGGCGTATAGAAAGTCTGCCTCCACTGGGATCCTGTGTGTGGTCGAGTCCCCTGCGCCGTCTACCACATCTGCACCTTCATCAAGATCAGTTCCACGACAGGCCTTTAAAATGACAAAACGTACAGTTGAGAAAAGTGAATGTATTAAGTTTAGAGCTGAGACAAGCTCCTCCTACTTTCAGAGTCTGGAGCTCAAAGCTCAAAAAGTGGAAAGTTTTGAAATTGGTAGATAGTTATTCAAATTTGTTGCTGCGCTTCCTTTAAATAGAGCATTACTTGAACTGATTTCCAAGTTTTAGGAATAACATTAGAAGAGGCTTGAGTTAAAAATATAAGTGATTGGTTCTGCTATTAAATCCGCTACAGTTTTTAAAAGACAAGACTCAAGTTGAGCCTCACCAGCAGATGGTTTAAGATCAATTTCGGTCAATGCTTTGTGTGCCTGATGGACAGAGATGGGTTTAAACTCAAATCCCCCTTTGTCAAGTATATCAGTGGCAGGTACATTTACATTTGCAAGAGTGTACACTGATTTCTCGATGCTTCGGAATGTAGTCCAATCAGCTGGCAAATTTGTACTTCTAGCTTGTACCCATAATTTATTCCTTAAATGGATTTGGTCTTTGAGCTATTGTGAAAACCAAGGATTGTCTTTGCCCAGTGTTGGGTAAGTTACTGTAAAATTGTATTACATATATTACTAGTTACAGGGAGAAAAATGTAGTACATTTCTTTACAATAATACTGCCTAAAATGTAACTGAGTTACACTGTGAGTAACTTTGAGCTAATCACACATTAGTTAAGACATTGTACAACACTAAACCTTCTACATTTACACTTGATTACTGATTAATTTATTTTTCCTCATATTTTATTCACCTTTAAGCCAACAAACAGTATACTGGTGTTTTGGTCTCAAAGTGTTATTTTCAATAGAATATAAAAGCTATTCATTTATCTGAAAGTAACTTGAGTTATAAGTAATGAGTTACACTACTTAGTTACTGAAAAGTGGAATATATTACAATTACTTTTGTAATGAGTTACTCCCAACACTGTCTTTGCCACTAATTCAAAAATTTCTTTAAAGGTGCATATTGTTAGTAATGGTAAGAAAAATTAGATGAAAAAATTCCCAGGCCAGTTCGGGATCAGGAATAAGTAAAACTCACTCTTGTGTATTGATCATGTAAAAAAGCTTGCAATTCAACATTTTTAAAAGTTTTTTTTTTTTTTAAAATGATCTGAGTATTAGGTATTTTGGGGTTTCAAACACAGGAGATTACGCAGTGGTCACTCACATCATTACAATAAATATCAACTGAAGAGTATTTGTGAGCAACATAGAGCAAGAATGGAAGATGTATTATGAACTTTGGGATTTATCCTAGTTGGAGCATTTATGAGTTGTGTGAGGTTTACAATATCACAAATATTTTTAGATCATTTGAAAAGTCTTAAAAGCCAATTCAAATTTATATCGCCCATTAAAATGAATTCTGAGTCTGTGTGCGTAGTCTGATTTCCCTGTTCATGTAAACGGTCTGACCGATGTAAGCCTCTAGGTTCTGTTCAACTCCCTTAGGCTTTACTATGTGGAGTTTGCTTGTTCTCCCTGTGTCTGCTTAGGTGTCTTGCTTCAAGTGCTCCAGTTTCCCTTTGCACTAAAAACATGTAAAATAGGCTCCTCCCCTCCCAGGACTCTCCTGAAAAAGGGATTCCAATCTTACTTCCTGAAGTTAATTAAAGATCAATGAATAAGATAATTTATTTGGTGCGACAAAAGAAAATGCAGATGGGATGATCAGATGGAATGGAAAAGTGGTAGTGGAAGCCTCTATTTAGAAAAGGAGAGACTGACCTGTATAAAGAAGAGCTTAGGTTTTCCCAACAGTTTTCTGCAATTGTTTCCTTTAAAATATCGAGTGAGGAGATCAAATTTCACAGGTCCGTCTGTCCCGTAGATCTCGCCCTCGTCGCCGTGGCTCAAAATCACACAAACAAAAGAGGCGTTTTTTTCATGGTCCTCCATAGAAACTGGAAAATGTCAAGCACAGAAATAATTCATAAAAATGTGTTCATTAAATTAAAGTTATATCGAAGTCACCTTTCTTCAGCTGCTCCTCCATTTCTCTTCTAGTCAGGTCGTTGTGCTCAATTATTTTATATCCCAGATTCTCAAATGTCTTTTTCACAGCTGCGCCGTCTTTTTCTGTGCCATTTCTAGAGCTCATTCCTGAAAAAACAAAATCAGGGCTTAAAATCTCTGAGAATCCAGACTGATATTTCTCTGTATTATTTTATTTAGCAAATGCCCAATTTGTAAAACATGACATGACAAAAAAGACTTTACAGATGTGAAGAGTGAACAAAGCAAACCCAGCAATGTTCTGAAGTGTTAAGACAATGTGCACCTGAGAATGAACTGGGAAATGAAAGGGGTTTAATGGAAGTAAAGAAACAGTAGTGAGGAGAGCTGACCTGATTGAGGGAGGAAGTTTTTGTTGTTGATGATGAGGCAGATTCCCACACACGGGAAATCCATCTGATATATGTGCGGATCCACCTCGGACTGGGCTTTAGTGGGTTTTTCTTTCCCAGATCTCCTAATACTTAAGCTTAATATGCAACATCCAGTCATTATAATTCATATCACAAAAAACATAAACAGCTTAACAATCATGGCAAAATATACGCATACCAGACTTTAGGTAATTTGAGGTCAACTGTGTCCTCACTGCTCTGTTCTTCATCCTCAGCAATCCTAAAGTGAGAGAGAAAGAGAGATGTATCATAGTCAATTCCCCAAAAGCCATTTTATAACCCAATAACACTGATCTAAGCGTTACATCTAGTTGTGTTCGATTGGCCCTGCTGCCAACAAAAGTATATTAAACCACAAATGGAAGCGCATTTAAGAAGTGGGAAAAAAAACAGGCCTCTCTCTCCTCCTCATCTGCATCTCCCTTTATCAATGAGCTCTATAGGCTCTAACTGACTGTTTTATGGAGCAAAATATTTGCTATGTGTAGCTATCCTAAACCTTCCACAGGCTAGAAAGTATTTTTGGAAACACAAACACAAATCAGCTTTATGAACAGTCAGATCTTGTGGCAGTTCTTACATAGTTTCACAAAATACATTTGGTATAAAATGGCTATTGCTGCTCTCTCTGTGAACTCCTGCTCTGATTGGTCAGATGGTCCGACTCACACTTTCAGTTCAATTTGACTCCTGCTATTTTTGATCACCAAGGTCTGTCTGTTCCAACAACACTGTTTGTGTAAATTCTTGTCTGTACATATCTAAAGACAGTCCTTTCTCAAAATGTCATGGTGTGGTCCTTAGTGAATCTTTACTTTGAGCAACTCTGGTCCAGTGACTCTGGACTCTTTCTGTATTTATTATATAGACCCTTTTAGGGAAATCCTGCTGAATCTCTTTTTCAGGGAGAATCATGAAGCCAGTTGGACATGTTTTTAGTGATGACGTTTTGACTTAAAGCAGAGGTACCAAACAAAACAGCTGCTACTTTTAATGATTACAAAAAAAACAAACAACAAACGAGCAGATATGGTGTATATTGCTCTTAGTGGGGTCGACTCTCCACAACTGACCATGATGATATCACT
Organism: Mugilogobius chulae; assembly: GCA_038363315.1. Taxonomy (NCBI): domain Eukaryota; kingdom Metazoa; phylum Chordata; class Actinopteri; order Gobiiformes; family Gobiidae; genus Mugilogobius; species Mugilogobius chulae. The sequence continues at coordinate 22,136,885 of CM076400.1, read as the reverse complement.
TGTGTTTTTTTGTTTTCTATGGACATAAACAAGTTTAATATAAACCAACACTTTCATCAATGAACAAAGAATCCTAAAGCTAATGCACCTTTAAAATGGTTTCATTAAAAAACATGAGGAATAAGACAAAAAAAAAAAAATATGGCCAGGAACTGTGGCACTTGCCACTGCTGTTACTAGAGCCAACAAACAAACAAACAAACAAACAAACAAACAAACAAACAAACAAACAAACAAACAAACAAACAAACAAACAAACAAACCAACCATGTTTTTGAATTATTTCTGTATTTGCCCAAACACATTCAAACTTAAATATATCTCAATTCTTACTTTGCTGAGTCAACTGTATCAGCAGTGTTCTGTTCATCTGCCATGAACCTGAAAAAGAAACAAACATAATGTATTGTAGTATTGATGTATTTAAAATGTTCTTGAAAACCTTTTCTTTGGCGTCTTATGTACTAGAGAAAAAAGAACAATAAAGCACACAATGACATGTCATGTGCTTCTCACAACAATACATGTGTTAGAGCGCCATCTACAGGCTGTAAAGTGGGTTATACAGGGAAAACAGTCAAACTGATCTTGTCTGATAAAATCTCTGACAACACAAGTCTCAGCAATTTCAGAACAGTGTTTTGTGAGAAGAGAAAGAATAGTATCTCACAAACAGAACTCAGCTGTGTTTTTTATGAGGAAGCAACTTGTTAAAACAGGAGGAACATAGCTTTTGTATGTCCTTTTACAGTGTAGTATTTAGTTACTATAACAGTGTGGTTCCAAAGTTTTTTGTCTTTTTATATTTGTTAATTTGTCAAATAAAGGTTTATTTAGCATTATAGACAATAAAAGTGTAAGCATACTAAATATAAATTATGTTCTGATATTGTAACAAGGCCAACATAATTGCAGCTGTTTTCTATACCTTTATTATTATCATGTTTTTAGCTGTAACAAAAATAATATAAGCAAAAAAGCTTACATTTGTTATCACAATAATACAGTTACAGTTTTAATTGTTTTTACCGAAAAGCAAAACCCATGATTCATTCTCAGTTCTTAAGCTTTAGCTCTTTACAGTACATGTCTGTTACTTTTTTGGGTTTGTACGATAGAAACATTTATAAATGAAAATATATGAGTGAAGATGAATAACATTTAAAAAAGACTTGACATGGGTTTCTGAGTGAGATCATGATTACTCAAGATGAAAAAGGTTGGGAACCACTGCTTAACTCCCAAACATGCAAATGATACCACACTGGTCACATTCACATGAGAACAAAAACTAAAGCGTGCTGTGTAAAAATGTCCTTTCACATTAGTCAGTGATCATTCTACATTCTTATTAATTATGTACAATTAAAAGATTATTGATGAACATACCTTTGTTGTTGAAAAGATTTGTAGAGAAGCTGGTTTGTGTGACTTCGAGAACGCTTCTGGTTTTTCCTGTAGAAAACCACGAGAAACAAGAGACCAGGTAAGTGCAGCGTTTGTGGGCGGGCCTAAGGAGAAACATGAGCTGATTGGTTGAAGCTTTACCTTTCAGACTATATTTATTCGATATTTTTCCAAGGTAATACATTCATATCACGCCTGTGGAGGATTAAACACCTACTCAGGTATGTGGCCTAACTTTGATACTAAACAATGTGTGGACTGATGTGGACGTGTTTGGGCATGTTTTTGTTCCTCTTTACATCTACAGGACATACTCTGATATGTCTGGCATTTATTTTTACAGCCATTTATTTATTTTTATATCAATAAGTTTTCAAAATTCTGTGGAGTTTTGATTTTGATGTTTTATTTATTTTAATTTTATTTTATTATTATTATTTTTTTTAAATAAAATGGATTGACTTCACATGTTCAGTCTACGGATTGATCCATGTTACGTCTTTGCTTCACTGAATACAGAAGAGAGATTTGTTTTTCAGCATCTCGAGAGCTGGTACAGACCGGACGCCCATATTTGGCAGCTCTCGACTTTTCACAAAAGGGTTAGGGTTAAATAATTGACAATTTGATGCGATTCAATCTCTAAATTTTCAGGAATAATTGCCCAGCTCTACCGAAAAGGTGCTTCAAGTCCAAGTTTCTAAAAAAGAGGTGAGAGGCACTTGTCTGCAGCCAGAGCCTCTTCAGTCCTTTCCAAAACACCCCAAACTTTACATTAACCAATGAAGATTTGAAAAGTTTTGACTGAAACATTTGTAGATATCTCATTTTAAAGTATTAAAAAGTTAGGCTAAAAATGCATCAACGTTTGATTGGAAATTCCCTTTTTCAGTCAGATATAGTTTTCTCCAAAACTAAACAAATCTATCTAAAATCTCTATGTATCGAATTTCAACCAAATCAAGACGTTTAAGCAGGTTATAATGGGCCTGTGGATTCAGTCTCACTGCATCCAACAGATCAGTGTGTGGATGCAAATTAACTTTCTCCAGCTAAACTCAAACAAGACTGAAGTTATAATCTTTGGCCCACAGAAGAGAAAGTGTCAATGGTTACCTTGTCCTGCTCACCGGCCTATCCAAACAAGCTGTAAAACAGCTGCAGCCAGTACAGCCAGAACACTGCTGCTCGTGTCCTGACCAGAATCACATTAGTCCTGTACTTAGGTCTTTGCATTGGCTTCTGTGGCTCAGATAATAGACTTTAAAACAGCTCTGCTTGTGTTAAAGTCTCTCCATGGACTAGCACCAAAGTACATCTCTGACATGTTAGTTGAACTGCTTTGTGAATGAATTGTGCTAAACAAATTAATTAGCCTTGCCTTGCCTAGACACACATTTCATTCACACATTTTAAAAGACAAGCTAAAGTTTTTTCTTACATTCAGTAATTTTAGATAGACTTTTTTTCTGTTCGCCTGTTTATGGTCAAAAACATACTCAGAAAAGAACCTAAAATTGGGTTCTCTGCTTATCAGTTTGATACGTTTGTGTGAGAAAAGTATTGAAGTGGAAATTGTGGAGACATGAGTTTAACTAAGTCAGATCAGAGAGTGCTAAAGAGTTTGCATCAGTTCATGCAAACTGACTTTCAGTTTTCAGGTAAAATCTGACATGAAATTCTCTGGAATTGTAGCTGTGTTTGTTTTGGCATGTCTCAACAATCTCACGATGTCATCCAAGTTTTTATTCTGTTGTTCATGCAATGGTGAAACCTGGTATTTTCTTAAGCATTTTTACAAATGCACATTTCATCTGTTCTGAAATAGATATAAAAGATGTAGATATATACATCTGACTTTCAGTGAGAATGAGTTAGAAATGTGATCATAATTTTGCATAAACTGCATCTGATTTTCATGTGGAGGCTCTGCAGAGTCCTTATCCATGGGCCAAACTGTAAATGCATGTGGTTGCCTGAGCATTTTGCACCTGATTTATTTGAGAAAACTCTCTTATAATGTCTTCTACAAAACTCGTTCAAACAGTATTTGTTCCATGCTTTTCAGAATCATGGCCGATGAAGAAAAAGCCACAGGGGACACTACTGACTCTGTGATGTAAGTAGGACATGCTTCACTTCCACTGAGTAAATCATAAATGTTAATTGTTTTAGGGTCCTCTAACCCTTTTAAGACATTTGAAATAATGGCTGGCCAATCAATCAAAAGATGGAGAGATTGCAGTCCAGTCATTGTCAATTATTTAGGTGTGCTTTTTAATCTTCTGTTTGTAAAAAACATGTGGTTTGGAGCAGACGCCAAACTTTGAAAGAAGAAGTTTGACTGAATTCTGTGTTAAATGGCAGAAATTAAAAGCAATTTTGTTGTTGAAAATGCAAAAAATAAAAAAATAAATACATTGTGAAATAGTTTCAAATGAAATCCAACACTAATGTGATATATTTGTTTGTATAGCAGATAAAATGTGCTTTTAATACTTCTCCAGGTGTGTGGCAGATACAGACCAGAGCAGTGGAAACACAGTGGACTCATTCACTATTGTGCTAAAGTAAGTTACAGTTTATGTTTTCAGAATGTATCATGTCTACAAATGTGCACATTAAAAGTTTATTTTTTTGCAAAATTGCTGTAGCTTCAAAGTTAGACAAAACAAGGCACTGAAAATATGTAATGATATTATTGAAAATATTTCTGTGAAATGGAGTTTAATAAACAAAGTTGAGAATTATCTGTGTCACATATTAATGACATCACAAGGAGGAACAGAGAGTTTTCAGTTCAAGAGCAAAAACATCTGCTAAACAGTTATTTTTGTATTAACATCATTAAAACAAACAAACAAACAAAAAAAAAAGTAACAATCTGAATAAAAGTACACTCAATTTTACCCTTATAACCATTGTACCATTGTAGTTAGCAATGATCACAAAAATATAAAGCCTTGACTTGTACGACCACATGTAAAAGTAATCAGCGTCTGAATGGTTCAAGACAAAAGTTGAAGCTGAATAAAAGGTTTTTGACTGAAGTATTGACACTGTTCTTTGCTTGAGGTTGCCAGAGTTGCAGATTCTCATCTGAAAGATGTACAGCAGCTTTTGAAGAAGAGAGTCTTTTTGGGCGTTTGCCTTTGTCTCTAACACAGGAGGCTTTTGATTTGGAGGACAATCTTGTTTTTAATGTGCCAGTGCTTTGACCATGTCCTTCAGTCTTGCTGGGAGGAGGTTGTAGCCAAAAGTGTGATCTGTCCTGTTGCTCCAGGGACTATTTTTTATACAACTGAAATAAACTATGAATTCATTTCTATGCTTCATTTGATCAATGATTCAAGTCTATTTACTTTTTTACATTGCAAAAAAGAAAATCTAACTTCTAGGAAGCATTAAGAGTTCTATGGAGCTAGATTAGGGTCATAATGTTTGAAACTGAAAAACAAATACTTAAAACTGAATATCCAATTCATATAATTGTACTTTGAAAAATAATAAAATAAATGTAATATTTTTGTTCTTGAATGATTTCAGTTGTTATTTTTTATGTTTCAGATTATTTTTTTTTTCACATTCAGATCTGTTTTTCAACTTTGAATAACGTTTTTTTCAGCTTCAGATTTTCTTTTTTCAGTTTGTTCAGTCCAGTACTTGCGCTAGGTTAAGGTCATAAAGTTTGAAAATGAAAAACAAAAACTTGAAACTGAACATCCAATGAATTAATTAAACTTTAAAAATTAATAAAATGAATTTAATATTTTTGTTTTTCTTGAATTATTTTTTCAAGTTCAAAATCCATTTTTTTAAGTTTCAGATTTTTTTTTTCACATTCAGATTTTTTTTTTCAACTTCGGATAACTTTTTCAGTTTTAGATCTGCTTTTTTCAGTTTCAAATCTTTAAGCCAGTTCTTACGTGGGGGCGTGACCAGAGCTGAGGGGAGCGTTCAGGTGTTCAGGGAGCGTAGGGGAAAAGAGCATTACATAAGCAGCCTTCTTGTACAGTACATGTACTGAGGGTCGAAAACAATGTTTTGACTTATATTTTCTGTTAATACACTTTTAGGAATAACAGTTAAAAGAAAATAATTATTATTATGAAATACCATATACCAGTCTGGTAATGTATGGTTTTACTGTCCACAATAAGTCTTTAGGCTAACATAAAAAATCAAAAACGACCGTTTAACGTTTTCCAAGATCAATATTCCCTCAAAACACGGCACATACTCGTTATTTTAAATATTTGATTTTGGGTTTCGAATTTTGCAAACTCCAGGCTTGGTCTCTCTCTCTTCCCTGGGAAAAGAGTGCTGTGATCCGGGAAGGAACAGAGCCAATCTACGGCCTGTGCACCAGGTAAAGCACTCTCTCACTTCCCCAGAAAAGGAGCGTTGTGACTGGGGAGGAACAGTGCCATCTTCCGCTCCGAGCTCCGGGGAATGAGCCTGGGGAAAAGTTTATCACTGCCCCTGTGAGTGGAGCACTGACCCGCGTACATGCAGACCTGTCTACCCCCTTTCTTCTCGCTTGTCCTCATGCAACCAAAGCGTTGCAGCTTCACATACGGCTGAAGACGATGCTCCACACCGAACGCTGGAGATCAGTGGATACGGTGCCAGGCGCACGCCAAGGCTGTGCAAAGGAGGAGGCGCGAGACACAATTTTGGCACAGTCTCCAAGGTAAGTTCTAGATAACTCACGGTGTCTAGCACCCTTCACCTGTCTGTCTGTGTTCGTGGTGCTCACCGGTCCTTGAGCACATCTCCGAGTAAAACTCCCAAGGCTTGGTTTCTCACTTTCCCGGAAAAGGATGTTGTGATTGAGAAGGAGCAGAGCCAATTTACCGCTCTGAGCTCCAGAGAACGACCTCATGGCCAAGCTATATCGCTTTCCGTGTCGGCAGAGCACTATACAGGGAGTATTCGCTTCACCGAGGACAAAGCACCGTGTCCACGGACAGCTGACTGGATACCGTGAGCCTGTGGACACGCTGTCCTCAGTTTACGCAGTAAGCACACACCAACAGGTTTGCCCACCGTCTACACACACTCACACACCGAAACACTTTAACATGTGTGGCTAGAAATTACCGCCGGAGACTGTGCCAAAAGTTGTGTCCCACGCCACCATCCTTTGCGCAGTCTTGGCGCGCGCCTGGCACTGTGTCCACTGATCTCCAGCGTTCGGTGTGGAGCATACTAGTCTTCACCCGTATGTGAAGACGCATGCGGCGCACGCTTTGGTTGCGTGAGGACAAGCGAGAAGCTGGTTGAACACTTCCACTTTCAGAGGGGGTAGACAGGTCTGCATGTACGCGGGTCAGTGCTCCACTCACAGGGGCAGTTGTAAACTTTTCCTCAGGCTCGCTCCCTGGAGCTCGGAGCCGAAGATGGCACTGCTCCTCCCTTGTCACAACGCTCCTTTTCCGGGGAAGTAAGAGATGAAACCCCGGGCTCTTTACCTGGTGCACGGGCCGTAGATTGGCTCTGTTCCTTCCTGGATCACAGCACTCTTTTCCCGGGGAAGAGAGAGACCAGGCCTCGGTACATTTCCTGGAGTTTGCAAAATTCGAAACCCAAAATCAAATATTTAAAATAACGAGTATGTGCCGTGTTTTGAGGGAATATTGATCTTAGAAAACGTTAAACGGTCGTTTTTGATTTATGTTAGCCTAAAGACTTATTGTGGACAGTAAAACCATACATTACCAGACTGGTATATGGTATTTCATAATAATTATTATTGTCTGTTAACTGTTATTCCTAAAAGTGTATTAACAGAAAATATAAGTCAAATTGTCATTGTTTTCGAGCCTCAGTACATGTACTGTATAAGAAGGCTGCTTATGTAATGCTCTTTTCCCCTACGCTCCCTGAACACCTGAACGCTCCCCTCAGCTCTGGTCACGCCCCCACGTAAGAACTGGCTTAAAGATTTGAAACTGAAAAAAGCAGATCTGAAACTGAAAACTACGGAGCCCCTCCTATGACATTAGCAAAAAAATTTTATCTCGAGGGAACGAGATAATTATCACGAGGGAACGAAATAATTAAAAAAAAAAAAAAAAAAAAAAAATTTGTTTTTTTTTTTTGGACGTGTAAAAAAATTTTTTTTCTTTTTATTATCTCGTTCCCTCGTCATAATTATCTCGTTCCCTCGAGATAATTATCTCGTTCTCTCGAAATATTATTATTTTTATTATTTTTTAATGGCCCGGGGTGCCTGAAGGAGGCAGTAACCTCACACAAACTACCTCTGACCTCAACAATAAAGAAGAGCCTGTTCGTGAATGGAGTTGCTAAAAGATCAAACTCAGCAACAATATGACTTGGATACATTTTTTCAAACATCACACACAGGGCATACACATGCTATACCTTGTTTGAAAGCTTAGAACCTGTAGAATTCAGAGGCTATGTTCTTTTTAACTGTCACTGATAAGCTCACAGGATTGCACAGGTAAAACATTAGCTAGCAAGAAGGTAGCTAACATTTTAGCTGCTTTATTTTGTGGGCTTATTTCAAAGATACAATGACAGTTAAAATAAACATAGCGACTGAATTCTACAAGTCCTAAGCTTTCAAACAAGGTATAGCATGTGTATATGCCCTGTGTGTGATCATTACAATATTTGATGTTTGTGTGTGGCTAATGTAACTTAAGCTAACTGCTGTCTATCGCAGCGATCCGACAAGCAAATGGTTATGTACATACATCAACAGCTGTTTTCGAGCGATCCAGAGAAGAGGTGTGTTGCTTATTTGTTGGTGCACATGACCGTCGCATGTTTGGAAAAATTAATCCAGGTCATATTGTTGCTGAGTTTGATCTTTTAGCAACTCCATTCAGGCTCTTCTTCTTTATTGTTGAGGTCAGAGGCAGTTTGTGTGAGGTTACTGCCTCCTTCAGGCACCCCGGGCCATTAAAAAAAAAAATCTCGAGGGAACGAGATAATTATCACGAGGGAACGAGATAATAATAATAAAAAAAATTTTTACAAGTAAAAAAAAAAAAAAAAAAAAAATCTTTTTTTTTAATTATCTTGTTCCCTCGAGATAAATTTTTTTTTGCTAATGTCATATTAGGGGCTCCGTAGAAAACATTATCCGAAGTTGAAAAAGAAATCTGAATGTGAAAAAAAAAAAAATCTGAAACCTAAAAAATTACGGCGCTCCATAGTACTCACGAAAAAATAAATATTTATCTCGTAATTACGAGATAAGATCTCGTAATTACGAGATAACTTTCTCGTAATTACGAGATAAGATCTCGTAATTACGAGATAACTTTCTCGTAATTACGAGATAATTTAAATGGCTTTTCCCACATTCTGTATACCCACACGCTTCGTATAGGCTAAGCTAGTCTTTTCTGTGATAGCTTGATGTTTCTAAATAGCTAAGATGTACTTGTGGATTTCGTTATGTTAAATTGAGTGCCTGTGGTCTTCACTGCAATGTTTAAGGTCTACAAAAAGTATGAAACTAGCTGTTTAACCTAACGTATATGTCTGTGGACTCACACTACAGTTAGCAGGTTATTATAAAGACGGCCAGTGTGTGGAGCTGTTCACCCACCAGAAAGAAGCTAGCGGTAATCGGCAGGTTTTTTAAATAAAACTCGATCTTCTTGACTGTTGGCAGTTAGTCTCACACATCCTTAGAAATGAGCGGCAGTTTTTCTTTGGCTCCAGCGTCTGGTTTTCAATTTATTTGGCCATAAAGGAGAGAAGTGCTGCACATTTGCTACACTTCGCCATCATTTGACTTGCAACATACGGGCATTTTTGCAGTACCCGCCCACTCTGGGTGATCCATGCGGAAGTGTAGCAAATGTGCAGCACTTCTCTTCTTTAGAATAACCTGCTAACTGTAGCTTGAATCCACAGTCACGTTATTAGCTAGTTTCATACTTTTTGTAGATCTTAAACATTGCAGTGAAGACCACAGGCACTTAATTTAACATAATTAGCTATTTAGAAACATCAAGCTATCACAGAAAAGACTACTCGTTGTGGATAAAGTCACTAGCTTAGCCTATACGAAGCTTGTGGGTATACAGAATGTGGGAAAAGCCATTTAAATTATCTCGTAATTACGAGAAAATTATCTCGTAATTACGAGAAAATTATCTCGTAATTATGAGATAAATATTTATTTTTTCGTGAGTACTATGGAGCGCCGTAAAAAATGGATTTTTAACCTGAAAAAATAATTCAAAAAAACAAAAATATTAAATTCATTTTATTAATTTTCAAAGTTTAATTAATTAATTGGATTTTCAGTTTCAAGTTTTTGTTTTTCAGTTTCAAACGTTATGACCTTAACCTTGCGCAAGTATAGGCTAAAAAATTTGAAACTGAAAAAAGAAAATCTGAAACTGAAAAAACGTTATTCAAAGTTGAAAAACAGATCTGAATGTGAAAAAAAAAAATCTGAAACATAAAAAATAACAACTGAAACTGTAAAAAATGATTTTAAACTTGAAAAAATTATTCAAGAATAAAAATATTAAATTTATTTTATTATTTTTCAAAGTTCAATGATATGAATTAGATATTCAGTTTTAAGTATTTGTTTTTCAGTTTCAAACATTATGATCCTAATCTAGCTCCATAGAGTTCCTTTATTTTTTTTTGAGCCATGTATGTGCATTTTTGTAATAATACAGACACTTGTATTTGTGATAGTATCTTGGGCATATTTTGCTGCTGTAGTTATTTTTCTTATAAATATTTTTCAGGATTAAAGTGGATAAAGAACAAAGCAGTGGGTTCATAGTTGAATCTGTAAAGTAAGTATTTTATTCTTTACCATCACTAGACCAGTGTCATATTCTCAAATGGAATTCTCCCGATTGCTAGTGTAGGAAAAAAAAAAAAAAGGTAATACGCTAAAACTAGGCACAAGGCACATTTGATTAATAACCAAATATATTGTGAAGGCGATTAAATGAAATAAACAAATTTGTCTGGCCTGTGAGTTCGAGGCCTTTTTCTGTTGGGGCCATGATCTTGATCTGAGCTGACCAGGAGTAGTAGAAAAGAAATCTAAAGTTGTTGGTCTTGGGGAGAGTCCTATGGGAGTTTTTTAGTGGGTGTGGCTTGCACAAAGGACAATATAAATCTATTTAATGAGATAGCTGTTATTAACATGTTTGACTAGTTATCATGTGGATTTTCAATTTTACTCATTTTTGGATGAAAGTCAAAATGTCTTGATTTTCGGAAATGCTGTCCAGATGACAACTTTGAAGACTTTCTACTATTATATGTTTATACAATTGTATATCTCAACAATACACCTAGAACACAAAAGAAATGCATCAGGTATATTTCTTTTGCTCTTGATGAGAGCTTCAACAGTTCAGACCAGGGCCAGAGCTTACCCTTACCACCACCACAAACACACACAATATCAACAGACACCTGAATTTTTCAAAAGCCTTTTGTCTCTTATTCCATTTGTTTGCTTATAGGCATTGTTCATTTTTGACATCAGTTTTTTTTTTTTTTCAGAATCGTGGAGAACAAACCACAGAGCATTGAGAATAGAGTTGAACCTACAACGTAAGTTTTTGTTACTCAGTCAGCTACATGTGCTTGGTTCATATCATTTGACTTAATTTGAATCATTGTTTTCTATTTCTTGTCTACTGATTATTGCTGGATTTTTGCAAAGCCAGGGCAGAGTGCAAAAGTTACTTTTTACTAATGCTATGGCCTTTTCAAATATATGATTTTTGTAATAATAATAATAATAAAAAAAAAGTCAAACTGTATTTATAAAATACACTTTTCAAACTTGGTTAGCAATTTCTTTTTTTCCAGAATCACCATGACACATGCAGAACCAATCCAGTAAGTACTTTATTCTACAATTTATATTGTCTCGGTGCTCACTTTTAATCAGAGCAAATGCAACCTACAAAATCCATATATGCATCATCCCTTAAAGGGGCACTGTGTAAGAAAAACAAACAAAGTGATTTCCACTTTTGAACACCAGAGGGAGCCTTTCACATGCATTTTGCCTATTTAGCATGCTGACATCTAGGGTCAATGATCCACATTCCGGCCCGTAATAAAACATACACAAATACGTATAAATGTATCACAATTGATGTGGATTGGTTAACAGTGCTCTCTTAAGTATTCATGTTGTAAAGAATAAATATGATTTAAATGTTTGTGGACTATATGTGATAATTAAAATTCCTCTCAATCTTACACAGTGCCCCTTTAAATTCAAAATTAATCAAGTCTATATAATAAGGGGATGTGGAGAAATGATTCTGTTTCTGCAACACAGTCTCACTAGATGGCGTACTTTTACCACGACACAAAAATAGCGTATTTTGAGCACAACTTCACAGCTGTTTTTAGTACTTATGTTGCGCCGTGCATTTAGCACGATATGAAAAAGCGTAAAAATGTCACATGATTTTACAGCGTCAAAAAAGGAGGAGTTTTGGTTGAAGCCACGTGGGGACGTTTTCTTCAGGTGAAACGAGTAAGTTTAGGCATCAAGTTACTAAAATGGGTAAGATTAGGTCTGGGGCTTGGGGCAGGTTAAGATTAGAATCATGATTTCATTAATATTCATAAATAAGAACACATCTTAACAAACACCATTTAACCCCTTAAGAGGGGGGGCCATTTTTGTTAAAACGCCTGAATAAATCGTCTAAAATTCAAATGTAAACTGCTTCTAAACCCTTTGGAGCACAAACAATTGGCTGGACTCTTTGTGAAGCTGAGGCTCTGTAGTTTTAGCCTCTGATGTCTGACTGACTCTAGTTTTAAGTGAGAAGCAGCTCTGGACAAAAGAACATCAAGTTTTAAAGTCCGCCTAAAATTTTTTGTGTAAATGTAAGAATCAGTATAGATGATGTCATTAGCCATGGACAGAATGACACTAGATTCAGCATATTTTGGGTTTGGACAATTCCTCTTCAAAAACTGAAGCTATTTTCACTAAAAAATAGTTTTAAGGACCTGTATTAACTTAAAAAAGTTTAGGCGGAGCTCATTAAAAATTCCTATTAAATTGTGGAGAATTTTTTAGGTATTTTTTTATTTGTAAGTTTAGAGTAAAAACTGATTCTGATCCATCCCAGAATGGTTGATTTGACTGTGAATAAGAGGGTTTCAGTTTGATTTTTATCTATAACATGCCAGGGAGCTTAAGAGTTGATTTTTATAACATGGTGGGCAAAAATGAATTAATTAAGAAAAAGTGGGCGGGCCCGTGGGCGGGCCCTCCACCTCATAAGGGTTAAATGAATGGGGACTGTGATGCGTACTATTATAATTACACAAAACAGCGGTGAACTCGTGCTAATCATACCTAATTTACATGTTGTGGTAAATGTACACTTTCTTGTAAGATCGGGCTCGTTTCTGACACGTTGTTCCAGTAGGTTTGAAGTGTGGCATAATGGGCATAGCACTATTTTAAATTAACCATTTTCCTTTTCTGTAAATTAAATTATATGTGGATAAACTGAAAACCAACAACGCCACCCTGGACCAGCCAGGGAAAATAAAATAAATTAAGATGAGGCTCACAGGTTCGTTCAAAGAAGAGGCATGTTTCATAATTTACTGAATATTTATTATTAGCTTTACTTTATGTTAATGTTTCAGCATTTATAGTTTGTAAGTCCACATTAATAACATATTCATTCCATAAATTGTCCCCATTAAATATTTTTCATTGTCCCCATTGAATATTGTCCAGGGCACGTGTCCTAGTTGGCCGTCCAGGACCATGTTTCTTCTCAGACACAATTTAGGAACAGTCAGCAGTAGTCTTAATCTTACAAGCAAGGAAAACAAAAAGGCAAGATGGCAATGGTTCACTCAGGATCCCTGCTAGCTTTGGTTACCTGGAAAATAAGTTTGGGTTAGGCTAACACATTAAAATTACTAGGGCAACAGCTAACAGCAAAACGTACCCTCTCGGACGATAGAGCAGCGCCCGGTCAGTAGGCCGGGCGCTGCTCTATTGTTTGGTCGCGGTCCAGCCCCCACCTGGACCGACTCAGACACACACGCCGAGGAGCGAGGCTGCTAGCTGCTTCCCAGGGAGCTCTACATGCGGAGGCGCTCGACGCAGGGCTCAAGTGCCCTCTACCACACCGCGGAGCAAGGGAGAGAGTCTGTGTTAGTCTACCAATGACAATCTTTATTTAAAAACATCACGTTACGCACCGTACCTGGCATTTTAGCGGAGGGAGGCGTGGAGAAGCCGACCGGAAGGCTGCAGTTTGTGGGTCAGAGGTCGAACGCTAGGATGGAGCGGCTTTTATAGCTCCTACGCCTCCTAGAGGTCGCCACCCAAACCCCAGCCTGCTACAGAGGGATGGATCGAATGCAGAGAACTCAAGGAAAAAAGAAACGCAACACTCAGTTTTCTGAATTTTGGGGTGCAGAATAATTTTATTTTTGAGATCCGCCTGTTTCATATGAACCCTACATCCATTTCTAATTCTCAGGCCAACTCGTTTTGCACATTTTCGAGTTCAATAACACAACCAAACAATAGAGCAACCCCCAAACCAAAAGCGGTTATTTGTTGCCTCATGGATCGGCAGTAGTGTCTGAGTTGATTCTGTGGAATTGGAACACTGGGACCACCCCAGTGGTTCACTTGGCGCACACAAGGTTCAGCATGCCTCTCCCAACGTCTCCTGTACACCCAATACCGTCCATCTGCTCTGAAGCACTGGAACCTTTTTTCGTCACTGAACACAACTTGGGACCACCTCTGCAAAGTCCAACAACGATGTGCAGTGCACCTTTCGACCCGAGCTCGGCGATGTTGGGAGGTAAGCACTGATCCAACATATGGTGGAATACCGTCAGCGCGGAGGCGATTACAGATAGTTCTGGTCAATACTGGCCTGTGGTGTGTCCCAATGGTCTCGGCTGCGGACCTGGTGGCGGGTCGGACCTGTCACAGAGATGTGCGGGACGGTTGGCGCGGTCTTGTGCAGCGGTCGTTACACGGGGGCCATCAGTACGAGGGCGGTTGTTAGAGGAACCAGTGGCTTGGTATCACTCCACAAGACAATTGATGGTAGAGCGGTGGACTCCAAACACCCTGGGACAGCAAGACAACATCATCCAGCTTGGAGCTTTATCCCTCTCTGGTTGCGACAATCGTGGCATCGTGAAGAAGTGTGTTTTTGACTTCATTCTGGTGCCTTTTATAGAGAAGACTTGAGCATAGTTAACCAGCGGTAAAAGTCAACTCTGAATTTCAAACATGATTTTGTGTGAATAAATGACCCTCTTTATTGTTCTCACAATCAGTCAAGTCAAACCAAGAAATCTGTTCACCTGTCTTCAGCTTACTATGGACTCAAATCATGATGCTAATCCATTTTTCCCCAAATAGTTTTCTAATGAATTTTCGAAAATCAAAATGTTGCGTTTCTTTTTTCCTTCAGTGTACATTGAAATGTACCTTGATCTTATAAACGTAACTTCAAAAACACAGCGACAAGCACTGTTACTAAGCGTTCTCTATTTCTTACAGAACCATCCAATGGCTAAAGGCACCAAACGTACCGGCTGGGTAAAATTAGTTTCTAATATGATCAACTGTTTAGGCTTTTTAAAAATCCTTATCTAGTATATGTGAATGTTTTCATTTTCCCAGGATCAAAAAATATTCTGAAGTTGATTTTGAAGAACTGAGCAGTGGAGAAACTGATGAAGAAATGTTTCCGATGTAAGTATTGGTTTTGTACGATGCATTTTACCATCATCACAGCCACTGCAGACATGTCCCAAAACTCTGTAATTTTTCTTCTAATGCCTTTTGCATATCCTATTAACCCTTTCTTGCATACGACTCACAAAAGTGTACGCCAAATAACCCCCCTTGGTACCCTCATAATATGCTTTATGTACTCTGACTGCATGCTGGTGGCTTTTGTTACCACTTGTAGTTCCAGTGAATCTCAATAGGTGGCACTGCAGTCTGCATAGACCATGTTAGGGTGTGCTTGGAGATTCCAAAATGGCTTCTCTCACCAGAAAGTGGAAAGTTACAACAAATGATGAAAATTATCCATGATATCAATGTTATTTATAACATGTTGCTCACATTGTGCACTTGAGAAAGATGCAACACATCATACATATTTCAGTAAAATCTAATTTGATACATTGGCCACATGGGTTTATATTTGGCAGTCACAAAAGTGCTCATCATGCACACAGGTGTACTTCAGTGCATTTGATGTCTGTTACAAAAGTGTACAGTATGCATTTAGAGGGCTAATACCATGCACTCTTGAGTTTACTTTAAGTACCAATTTTTGGTTTTCCTTGCACTATCTTGACTTGTTTTTTTTATATTTTTTGCAGGTCTGCAGCCATATTTACTGTTTAATAGCTGAGGGGAGATTATGGCGTACACTAATGTTACCAATATGCACTTACAGAACAAACATGAATTAGTTATTATACATGTTTATTGCAACCTTCTGCATCAACAATATGCACATGTGTGTGTCATTGTGACCAGATCGATCTCAGAGATAGCAAGATCTATCTTTTCCTACTTGGCAAAGCTGACTGTTTCTTCAGATTTCACAATAAACGAGTTGTAGGCGTTTGGTGGCATGATTGAAGAACCCAGGTCTAGGAAACAGAAGTTTCTACTGAAAACATTAATACGTTCTGTTTTGTAATTGAAAATATCTGTTTTAAGCAGAAGATTGTAATAAAAATTCATAATAACTAATTCACATTTGTTCTGTAAATGCATATTGGTAACCTCAGTGTAAACCCCCAGGTATTCGTAATTGCATAGTGGTTACAAAAGTGTACAACTTTTTTCTCCAAACTGTGACATTTTTTTCAAAAACTGATAATGTCATGTTGATTATGTTTCTAATGAGTTTATCTGACTGCAATTTGACAATCCTGTCACAAATGGAACATAGATTATGCAATAAAGGGTTAAAAGCTACAGTTCCTAAAGGTACTTTCTTGCAAAAAATGAAGGTCAACACACACCAAAGAGCGACTCTCCAAATTGCAACTCGCCACAGCGCAGCTTGCCAAAGCATTCTCTGTGTCATTTTTCCAATCACGATGAAGGAAAAATTCTGAATAAACATGAACATAAGAATGTGAAAACGAAATCTTATTAACCGTAACCACTGGAGCCAATTTTTAAAATACCTGACTAAAATAGTCTAGAATTCAAACTGAATTTGTTTCAGAACCTTGGGACCATAAACAATTGACCCTGTGCATAGAAGCTGTTTATTTTTAAACTGTCAGACTTTAATGTTAGCATTGATAAACATATTTTTATAAAAACACTTTAGTTCTTTGGTGAAATATTCTCCTAATTTGTAAAGTATTTAACATGTTTTCAGAGAAAACCACTAACAGCTCACTGTTCATAGCCTGGGGTAAAACGACACAAGTGTTTGTATATTTTGAGTTTTGTTAGCTGAAGCTAATTTAATGAAAAATTAGTTATGGGAACTTACAATACCTTTAACAAGTTTAGATGTGGTTAATGGTTGATTTGACTGTAACTTTCTTTTTATCTTTCTTTTATCTTCTGTGTTGTAGCGGTTCGCTCACATAGCATAGCTTTAAAAAGGCCTTGTGCTTTTATGGTAACCGCGTAGTTTAAAAAAAAAAAAAAAAGCATTGTGGCAGGCTCCGATGTGGCACAAAAAAATCCAATCCAATTGCAGCACCTCTTCAGGGCTGCACATCTCACACTTTTAATGATACAGAAACCCCACAGTCACTGCACCAGAAAGAGGACTATGTGCAATATGTGTAAAAGATTATTTGCTAAAACAATCGTCTAAGTGAAACAAGCCTATAGCGCCAGTTTATATAAGACATTTTGCCTGACTTTCTGCTCCAAAATGCTTGTGCGGTGTGTCTAGGGCCTTATGAAACTTGAGAAGGACCTTTATTTGACTAATTAAAGTGTTAAAGTAATTGTTTTTCATTGTGATGATTTGTCTTTTTCTATACTTCACTGTGGGGGATGTTCACCCATGAGGAGGCCACAGCTTCAGGCCGACCACAGAGACGGCTGTCATTATGGTTTGTGATGTGTGTCATACATGTTTTAACCTTCATATTTTTAAATTTTAGAACCTTCCCAGAACATCTGGATCTGATCAGTCCAGACACAGATGAAGAAGAGTAAGTTGGTGTACATTACATTTTACACTGCAGAAAATTCTGAAACTTTTTAGTCTGAATCTATTCAGTGCTCCAGTATCATATGAGTGACTGAAAAATTACACACCTTGTGAAGCAAAAAAAAAAAAAAAAAAGAATCATTTGTTTTTTGAAAGAAATAACTAAAAACTTTATTTCAGAGAAATCAACTTCCCTTTGGTGAAGGCTCTGCCTTTTTGGGATCAAGAGGATCAGTCAAAATATCGCACAGACTTTCCCAAAGTGGGAATTTGTTTAATCATCAGCAACAAAGAATTCCACCCACGTACAGGTTAGTTTAGTATAGTCATGTTTTGTAACAGTTTGATGCTAAACAGATGTGAAGGTTTGATACTGAAAAATATGAAAAATGTGATTTGGAATTTATGTTTTAATAATACAATTCTAATGGTGTAGCACCTTAGAATTGTACCCAAGCATTACTCATTCTTATACCGTGCCCAAACTCAGCTTGTCCCTAAAGCGCGGTTTTTTTGTCCAGTGCGGTTGGAGGAGGTGGGCCAGAGAAATGCATGGTTCATGTACATGCACATGCAAAATTTTAACATACGAGCCCACTGTGAGCACTGATGTTTTTCACAAGAAGTACTAAAATAAACTCTGCACCAAACTCCTGCATTTACCTTGAATTAGCACCAGAGAGAGAAGTTGTGAAGTCTCTCGTCTCCTGTTGCTCTTACTGCTTCACGCGATTTTTAACCCAAAACCTGACGAAGAAATGCAGCAAAACTCTGGTCTGCCTCATTATATTAAAGATATGTGATCAAACGGCGCTAGAGGATGACGTCACCAGCCTGTGGCTCGGTTTGGTTGAGCAGGTGTGAGTACGGGCCAGAGAATTTTCTACAATCTGGGTTGAGCATGGCACGGTTAAAAACCTTATAGTGTGAGTGCGCCCTAAAGTAATTCTTTGATTACAAATCAAAAGGATACATTAAGCTTATGAACTAACAAACAAAAGATTGTCCAGCTTTAGAAAATGTGCACATTTATGCTAGCTATAGAATTAAGAGGTTTTACTCTGAAAATCACAGAACATTGGAAATAGACAATAAAACAAACCACAGGAACAAAGCACAAAGTCTAAGCACAAAGCACAAAGTCTGTTCCTCAAAATAACTTGGTCCTGAACACAAAAAAAGGCCAAAGAAATGATTGTGGACTTCTGCAAAACCGGACAACCATCAGCTTGAAGTTTGATTATGAACTTCATGTGTTGCAGGATTGAAAACTCGACTAGCCACAGAAAAGGATGAAGAAGTGGTGGTCAGGACATTTGGGAGTCTGGGATATAAAATCATTGTGCACAGAAACCTCACAAAGACAGAGATGACGAGAGAGCTGTACAAAGGTGAGAAGAAACAAAAGGTTACAGTTTTGAATGCTGTTGAAATCATGCCCAGTTATTTAAGGAGATACACATCCCCGATCATGGGAATTGTGCAACTGGGCATTCTTATCGATTCAGTCCTTTAAAAGATGTTTGCTTTGTCTAAAAGCTTTGTTTTTTCTAAACAAAACCCACCAACACCACAACCACCACCACCACCACCACCACCACCACCACCACAAACAACAACAACAACAACAACAACAACAACAACTATTATTTAACCTCCAACCCTTGTAGAGCCCATAATCACAACAACATTCACTTCTGAGGACATCAGAAATGCTTAACATTTAATTAAATTTGCAGTGATAGGTCAAGTGTCCAACAGGAAACAGGCAAATTGAGGGAGAAAAAGAGAAACCTTGAGTGGATCTACTCTTATGGATAGACAGTTTGGATGATGCTCATCCATTTGCAGATATAGATATTTGCCCTATTTTTCTGCTGGCATTAGATTTTCCTCTGTTGGCCACTAGTGAGTTCTCTCAGAGCTCCAAAGCTGCAAATCTAAAAGGTATGAATACAGCCAGGTCTGACTGATACCATTTCACTCAGTCAACCGGTGTCGAGATCTGCCGATGTGACAAATGCAAATGCACATCGGCAGCAGCGACTCTACTCCAAGTTCATTCCCTGTGACTGAGCTCTTCACCCCATCTCTAAGGGCGCACCTTCGGAAAAATAAAAAAAATTGATCGCGTGTATCCTCAATCTTGACCTTTCGGTCATTACCTTTCAGTAAGGGTTGGAATGTAAATTGACTGGTAAACCGAGAGCTTTGCCTTTTGACTTAGGTTGGGGAATAAGTAGCCTAAAAAAGAGAGGTGCCTTTTATAGGATGAGAACCCCTATCATTCTTTATCAGCTTATTAAAGTCAAAGAAAAACCAAGCAGCAGCATTTTTGAGTTGTAGTTGAAACAGTGATGACTGACTGACCTCGACATAAGGTGCATCGCTGTAATCAAAACGATTAGTAATAAGGACCACTTCTGGAAAAGACCATGAGGTACCAGAGACTCACTACATTTGGACAAACTGCGCTCTCTCTCAAAGGGATTCATATTCATTAGTTACCTCCACCAGGACTGACCTGAAAAAGTGAATCTTAAATTAGTGGGACTTTCCTGGTAAAAAAAACAACAACAAAAAAAAACAAAAAACGAATGTCCATTTCTGTCCATTTTCAAACTGGCTAATGTAAAACAAATTCTGTGAACCCTTTTAACTCAGAACCCAGAAACAGTAGTCAGAATCCGTTGGCTTTCACTCACAGCATGGCAGCAGTTCTCAGCTGAAGACATAATCCACTGATTGCCTGCTCTAGACTTTACTTCTAAATTACTGTATAGTGTTTAGAAGAGGAATAGGCAAGAAAACGTGAGAATACACTTCTCTGCTCAGCATCAAAAGCAGCATGTACAACAGCTCGTCTTAACCCGCCCTGCTGCAGTGTGATTGGGCCTCAAACCAGCACTGCTGCAATGTGATTGGGCCTCAAAACCACGCTGCTGTAATGGGCTGGTCCACCGCTGGGACAGATTGCAAACCAGTCAAGCTGCGGGAAGGCCAGATCGTTTGACTCAAGTTTGTGAATTTATAAATATCGCAAGACAAAGCATCTGGCTGTCCAGGTTGCATATGTGTGCTTTGCACTCAAAAGTGCTGTTTGGGACAATGTCAAATCACCAGAATTCAGGCAATAGCACAGAAGCTCTTATTACAAAACTTTAGGAAGCTTGGCTCATGCAGAAGGAGCTGACCTGACGCTGCGTCAGCTCCGAACTTCTTTTCAAGTAAGGATTTGACTCTTTGCATCTGTATTTTGCAATGATGAATTTGTTGGAGCATCATGATTTGTGTAGTTAAGATGTGACTGTGGCCTGTCGATAACGAGGCTGCTCTGTGTGCACATGCCGCATTTTTCAAGCTTGTCTCTTGACTTTTTCTCCCTTTTTCTGGAATGATGGTGAACCATTTTTGCTCAAAACGCATAAATTCTGTACTTAGTTTGTGTAACAAAGCTACAGAATATGCATTACTTGAGGTATAGCATTGAAGCGTTTGAGCATGCGTCTAGACCAGACCCACCTAACTTCTTCTCATTGTGCTATTCGGCCAGCTTGAACCCGCGAGACTCATGCATCACTACCATATTGTATTTTTTGACAATCTTGAGAATCCACTGCTTTATCCTTTGTATGTGATGTTTTTCAGTGTCTGAAGTGGACCACAGTGAAAACACATCTTTTGTTTGTGTGATTTTGAGCCATGGAAACAAGGAAGGGATTTGTGCAACAGACGGAACGGTGGAACTTAAGAACCTCACCTACAATTTAAAAGGAGATAATTGTGTGACCCTCTTGGGGAAGCCTAAACTCTTCTTTCTGCAGGTGAGTTTCTCCCCGTTACTTCATGTCTTAAATCAGGCATTGTTCATTGACTTCTGTCCGTTTAGTCTTTAATTGTCAAGGACCATTAAAACCCTCTCCAGGCTGGCGTAGCAAATTTGCAACAGCTAATTGCCATTTTCCTAATGACTCCACCTTCATATTTTCTGAGCTTTTTTCACTCAGAATTAACACTGCAGGCCTTAGTTGTGTATTAGCAAAAACTGTTTCCCACTAGCTCACCAGATGGCAGTGCTGTCTCACTTCCAAAATTTAAGCATCCATGGTTTCACTGAAGCAGAATTTTTAGGTAGCAATTTCATATTAGTATTGCTACAACATCTATTAATTTAAAACCAATACTGCATAACATGATTCATGAATACATATAGATGCTGTAACTACCAATCAATAGATTTGATGTCCTCTGGGTTTTTCCCCAGGGCCAGCTCAATTTCAATGTTGCAGATTTGCAACATGTGGTCAGACAGGTACCAATGGATGCCACATGATTTATCTATTAGTTTGCCTATGTTTTGAGCAACAGTTTATACTAACATTATTTTTCTATCACCAGTGTTTAGATGTTACTTTGAGATGTCACTGAGGGTTTATCCTATGGAAAACAGAATTATTTGGAGTAAAGCTACAAACTATCAGAGGCAGAACTGATCAAAAGCAATGACATAATATGCTGTTCATTTGACTGCAGTGAGGAAAGATGATGTAGCCTAAATATCATGACACATGTATTAGTATAGATCTGTGTTCTCACAGAAAGCTTTTGTTGGCAAACTATCCTTCAGAGGACGCTCTTTGCAGGATTTGTGACCTGTTATAGTAGACCTACAAATACTTTTCTCAGTCAGGGTTGCCTTTCTCATGGGGCTGTATCTGACACCTGGCTCAGAATTTATTTCAGATGACGAAATTGGACCTCCAGATTATAAGGAAACTCCTGAAGCATAAGAGTCTGACTCCAGCATTGATGATGATGAGCCAATGACAGGAATAGCAAATACAATCCCAACCACCTTGATGCTGAAATTCATTACATACATGCAGACAGTGACACCGAGGTCCCAGATGACGATGAACCTCAGCCAGGCCCAACTCCAGTCAACAAAGAGTTTTGTTGGAGGCACAGGAAACCTCCAGCAGCTGACATAGACTCTTCATTTCAAAGTCCAAGGACTGTCATGTGGTAGAGGTGAACTCCTGTACCAGTTGACATGCCAGGTCCTAAGTGGTTTTTCAAGCGGTTCATGGACAAATCTTTGTTTGAACATATTCCTCATCAATCTAACTTGTAGGCAGCTAAGAAGAACTAAAAACAACCCCTTTTGAAATGGAGCAATTCACTGGTTTACACATATTGATAACCATTGTAAGTAATCCATTGTACCGCAGGTACTGACAGGCTTAAGTGACTTGATCATCTGTGAACATGCACCCATGAACGTTCTATTCAAATAAAATTGGTGTATATATCATATTAAATCTTCAGTGTTAAATTACCACTCAGAGAAAATGTTGCAAATTTGCAACATCCCAGAATGCACTGCATGTAAACGTGTCTCTCTCTCAAAAGAAGGTAGAATTGTATACTACTACCCCATATGATAATTTTTTCCAAATATAATTTTTTTTCTAATACAAAAACTTAATTTGAGCCTGAGAGGGTTAACAGAATTCTTTATTCTTTTAAAATGTTGAGCTGGAAATCATATATGTGATCTCCCTCATACTTTTGACTCCATTTTTTACGTACTCAGGCTTTATAAATGGTACTGTGCACAAAGTGGTTTACTTCCAATCTAACAGACAGAACTTTTAGATTAGTTACCTTCTCCTCTTACGTTCATGAAATCACATGTGGTGTGCTCCAGGGCGCTGGACCTGGACACAGAGCACACACCCAACACCGAAGAAGGCCATATCTTGTTCAAACCGCCACTACTGTCCCGGTACTTACAAGCGAGGCAGAGTTTCACCTCTCAGAGTTTCACCTCTGCCTTCACTATTGTCCCACTTTGTGGTGGTCTATCCTGGTCCATTCTGCTGGCTGCTGGGTCTTTGGGTGGAGATGCGCCTCTGCCTCGGCGCAGCGCTGTCCTGGCCATCCCAGCGGTCTTGCAAAGAAAAGCACAACACCGAGCCAGCACATACCGTACCGATCGAGGTTCTAGCCATAAGCCTTCCAATGAACACCACTAGTAAAGTGGAGGACACTTACAGCGAAGGCAGGATTCCTCATCCTGCCTCTACACTTCCAGACTTCATGGTGTTCGCTCCTCTCGTTGGGGCTCGGGTTGGCTTGCCGCGGTCCTGCGCGTTGGCCAGACATCCCAGCGTGGCACCGCTTGGCCGTCTCTCGCATCCTCTCACTGCTTTGTGTCTGGTCCCGTCTCGGTCTTGCCACACCTACGACTGCTGATCCCCGGTTGTCGCTCACATTCTGCCACCTCTGTCTCGGCTTCTGCTGTCACTCGTGGGCTGTCCCCGTTCGGGTACCCAGGGTCCTCCGTTACCCCGGGTCCCTTCCGTTATCCCGGGTCCCTTCCGTCCTCCTCTTTCCTCCGTCTCTCGCTTTCAGTCCTTCTTCTCCCTTTTAAACTGTCCCTTTTCCCGCCAAACATAGGTGCGCTGATTGCGCCTGGGAGGAGGATTACATTCCCAAGACAACCATGGGAGGGGTTAAAAGGCTAAAAGAAACTTTAACCCATATTACAAACACAATCTTTTAATCCATCACCACAAGTAAGACACCTGGGCGTTATTTTTGACATTAGAAACATCACAAAAATAGGTTTTTACCACCTTAAGAACATTGCGAGAGTCCATCCCATTCTCTCTCAGGCCAACACAGAGACGATGATGCATGCTTTTATCACCAGTCATATGAACTATTACAATAATCTCTCTGGTCTTCCTAAAGAGAGTACTTCAGGTTTACAATTATTACAAAAAGTAAGTGTCCTGACTAAGACTAGTGGGCGAGACCACATTACACCAGTTTTAAAATAGCTGCATTGGCTCCTTGTGTGTTTTAGGATAGATTTGAAAGTTCTTTTCCTAAAGTCAGGACACACACTCACAGCGAGGCGTCTTTACAGTTTTACGGCCCCCGTCTATGGAACCGTCTGCCGGAGGACCTCAGGGCCGCAGAGAACATTCAGGTTTTTAAGACCCATCTTTTTAGCCTAGGTTTTGATTAGTTTTTATTGTTTTAGTTGTACTCAGTTATTTATTTATTTGTTTTTTTTTGGCTCTTGTTTTATGTCCCAGCTGTTATGTTTAGCTGTTTGCTTATCTTAATTATTTTATTAGTTTAGGCATCTCCAGTGTTTCCTCTGAGGAGCTCTGGGCTCTGGCTCATGGGCCCTGGAAGTTTGGTCTTGAACTCGTCTCTTCTCTGGGCCCTGGACTGGTTTCCTGTAGCTGCAGGTGACTCTGCTCCTGGTGCAGACAGCTCCTCTGATGATGCTTTTTTGTCCGCTTGTACTTGACACAATGCATGTGAACATTGCAAAATGTATTTTATTGTGTTTGTGGTGTGTGCGTCCGTGGTGTAAGCGTGTGTGTGTGTGGATGTGTGTGTGGTGGTTCATGGGGGTGGAGGGGTGTGGACATGCAAGATTGTAAAGCACTTTGTCTTACATTGTATGTATGAAAAGTTAGTAAGTTCTCTTCTTCCTCGACTGGTCTCTAATTCCTAATTTGCAAGTTTCACAGATACAGTAACAAATGAATTTCTAAATCTGTCGTGCACATACAAATCCGATACCTAATACCTCAATGCATGAGTGAGTATTTGGGCTTAAGAATATAGGTTCAATCCAATAAAATCTTGTGGGCCTAGCTGTTGTGGGGTTAACAAATATGCCCCAACTATTTTACCTGCAATCCCAATCAGAAAATCCAATTTGAACCAACAATGCCATACTGTAAGATGCTATGGTAGCCCTATAAAAGAGCACCATAATACTTTACAAAACCCTTTATGAATTAAGTTTGATTGATTGATAGTATGAGACAATTGCAATGTACTGCTATTACTTGCAACAGGAGTAGCCTATAGCTTATGCTTTTTTTTTTTTTTTTTTCATTTTTCAGTGTTCTCTCAAAAATGAATACTCATATTGAAAAAGGGCATTGTACAGTGGTCCCTCATTTATTGCGGGGGTTAGGTTCCCAAAATAACCCGTGAAAGGCGAAACCCGCGAAGTAGTGATCTTCATTTTTACCAGTAATTTCAGTTGATAACCTGCCTGGTTATGATGTTTAGTGTCTTTTGTACAGGTAATGCGCTGAAGACATGATGCACCGCAAGATTCAATAGCGCGAGTTGTTTCTGTGACCACTTAAAGAAGGACGGTGCGGTGCGCGTTTGCCTGCTCTGCTTTTGGCTCGTTGCCCATTATGCTGCGCTCCACAGCCGACCGCAGAGCCACGGATCACACGGGCTCCAGAGCAGACAGCCATGAAACACATCCGGACTCTAGTGAAGTCACAACACGTTCCTTAAACACATCTCTGAACTGCACAAACAGCGTGAACAAACTTATCATCGTAACTACAAGCTCCAAGAGTCAAATCCTCACCTGGAGAAACGTCCAAGCATCAGGTCAGCTTCTCCTGCATGATCCAAACTGTCTAAAGTTTTCTAAAAGAGCTTCTGTGAATGCTGTGATGTCACACGGTTCCTAAACAGTGCGTTTGAGAGCAAAGCACGCTTACAGTGTACGTCTATAGGACTGCGCACTGTAAAAAAAAAGCAAAATTGCACTAAAAAAAAAAAAACACGAAACAGCGAAGCCGCGAAAAGTGAACCGAAATAGAGCGAGGGACCACTGTAAACTAATTTCCAAAAACATTTTAAGTATTTTTTTTTCAAAATTGTATTTTTCTCTTCTTGATTCTTTTTATAATCTACAACATTGTATGTTTCATTTATTTAAATTTATTTCTGTTTCAAAGGCATGTCGTGGTGAAAAGTTAGATGTTGGAGTAGTCTTCCCCAAACCCAAGCGCTGTGAGATGAAAGCAGGGAGCGCTGCACCTATGCGAAGAAGAAAACCCCCTCCACCAAAAAAAATCCCACTGGAGTCCGACTTCTTTTATGCCTACGCGACTACTCCAGGTAACACATATCAATCTAGTGGTACCAATTTAAGAGAAGCAACTCAAAATAAGACAAAGAAAATAAGAAGGCTTCAAGTGAAAAAGGGCACCTAGTAATACAAAAATAACTTTGTAGGTAAAAATTTAACATACTTTAACTATTGTAAGATACACCAGTTGGTCGAAAATACCCCAGAAAATATGAAATTGCATCAGTATTGTAAAAAAAATGAGCAAGGACTCCAACCAGAAGCTTTTTTTTCAACCTCAAATTAAATATTTTATTGTTGTGAGTTGGAGCAGGAAATGTAATTTAACTCAAAAACGCTGGTTTCCTCCTGCCCTAAAATATGTAACCGGTCTGATATATAAGTTCATATCTAAATGATAAATTTACTCTTGATTACATGATATACTGTATTTGTTCAGAACCAGACATATGTCTTTATTTTCTACTCTGACAAGGCAAGACAAGGCAAATTTATTTGTATAGTACAATTCATACACAAAGCAATTCAAAGTGCTTTACAAGGCAGGAAAATATGCATCAAAATTACAATACAAAATTATTAAAATATATAAATAATCATCATAAAATGTACTTTAAAAGAAGTAAAGAAATAAAGAGGGCAGACAAAGCATTTCAGTCATATGCACAGACAAAAAGAAATGTTTGAGCCGAGATTTAAACATTGTCACAGTGGAGGCTTGTCTCACAGTCTCAGGAAGACAGTTCCAGATCTTAGCTGCATAAAACTGAAACGCTGATTCAGTTTTAGGTTAGTCCTGACTCTGGGCACCAGCAGGAGGCCGGTCCCTGAGGTCCTCAGAGTGCGAGATGATTCACAACGCACTAACATGTCAGAGATGTACTTTGGCGCTAGTCCATGGAGAGACTTAAACACAAGCAGAGCTGTTTTAAAGTCTATTCTCTGAGCCACTGGAAGCCAGTGCAAAGACCTAAGCACAGGACTAATGTGCTCGTACTTCCTGGTTCTGGTCAGGACTCGAGCAGCAGCGTTCTGAATGTACTGCAGCTGTTTTACAGCTCGTTTGGATAGGCCGGTGAGAAGGCCGTTACAATAGTCTAACCTACTGGAGACAAATGCATGGATAAGTCTCTCCAAGTCGGGCTTTGACACTATACCTTTAATTTTGGCAATGTTTTTAGATGGTAAAAAGCTGCTGATGTTATTGACCTAATGTGGCTGTTAAAGTTCAAGTCTGAGTTCATTATTACCCCCAGATTTCTAACTTGACCTAAAGGTTCAGAGAGAGAGACTGAAGGTGACTGCTGACACTTTCTCTTTGTTTCTGTGGGCCAAAGATGATAACCTCAGTCTTGTCTGAGTTAAGCTGAAGAAAGTTGTTTTGCATCCACACACTGATCTGTTGGATGCAGCGACAGAGTGAATCCACTGGCCCATATTCACCTGCTGTTAGTGACACATAGATCAGAGTGTGTGTGCATAGTTGTGATAGCACACATTATTACTGCATATTAACTGACCTAATGGCAACAAGTAAAGATTGAACAGGAGGGGTCCCAAAATTGACCCCTGAGGCACACCACAGGTCAAGGCCATGTGCTCAGACACGCAATTTCCAATTTCAACAAAATACTTCCTGTCTTCTAGATAGGACTTAAACCACTTCAGGGCAGAACCAGAGATGTCCACCCAGTCCTCTAGTGCAGAGGTTCTCAAACTTTTCAGCACTGGGGCACCCCTAAGCGCTCTTGCCCTAAGCCGAGGCACCCCTGACAATTTTACATAGTTTTTTTAACTTTAAAAAGGGTGTTTTTTTACCTTTTTAAAATGTGCACAGCTTATTTAGATTTCGTTGAAATTCAAAATAAAAACCTCCACCAAATACCACAGAAAAAATTTTATTTAATTCAATGTGATATTCTGTATTCTGAATATTTTAAATTATTTTTTCCTAATGCATGATGTAATTTTATTATTATTAAAAAGGTATAAAGCATGTTTTAAAATCCTTTTAAAATCAGAAGCTCTCATGGGGCTCCAATCTATGTCCGCCCCTGTAAACCAGGTTCAGCAGCAGTGTGACGATCTGTCCTGCGTGATCCGTTGTGTGATCAGAGCGGAGAAAACACTGCTGTTGCACAAACTTTTGTCAGGACAGGACTTCTGTTTTACAAACGTAAAAGCTCCAAAGATCGCTTTGACGATTTCCGCGTTGCGCCGTTACGCGCCACATTGAGTTTCTAATCCCGTATGTTTTATTTCATTATTTGTTTCAGACCTTTTCTCCGCAGATACAAGGCAGATTTGAACAAATGAAGCACCAATACGAAGCTCTAGTTTCGTAGAATTGGAAACGCCTCTTTAAAGACACATTTTGCTGCTAATAAGCTCTGATATGACACAGACACATCTCTGAAGTGGGGATGGGAGCTAGAGAGGAAAAAAGAAACGCTGTAGGAACGTAAAATGAGGCAAAGAGCGCTCTGGGTGTTTGCAACTGCTGGTCTATATTCAAAAGCCTTTATTTGAAAAATTCTATTACACTCAACAATTTCCCGTGGCACCCCTGGACTCACGTCACGGCACCCCAGGGTGCCGCGGCACCCCATTTGAGAACCTCTGCTCTAGTGTGTGTAAAAGGATGTCATGATCGACTGTGTCAAAAGCAGCACTCAGATCTAACAGAATTAGGACAGAGACTTTGCCAGCGTCTGTGTTCGTGCGGATGTCATTAGTTACCTTGATAAGAGCAGTTTTTGTGCTATGGTGGGGTCTGAAACCTGACTGGAAAACATCAAATGTGTTGTTTATTAGGAGAAAGTCAATAAGTTGTTGGTAAACTACTTTTCGAGAACTTTTCCTAAAAATGGTAGATTTGAGATGGGTCGATAATTGTTCAGTACTGTGGCATCAAGACTGCTCTTCTTCAGGAGAGGCTTAATGACGGCAGTTTTTAAAGCACTTGAGAATATTCCAGATTGAACTGACATGTTTACTATTTGAGTGACTGGTGCTGACAAACTACTCAACACAGACTTTAGAAATCTAGTGGGTAAAACATCAAGGCAGCATGTAGATGAACTCAGACTGGTGATAATTTCTTGGACAGTTGTGTCAGTTACAGGTGCAAAGTCAGTCAGTTGTAAGTGACTAGGTGGTTGTAAGGTAGTTATTTGCATTGTGGAGTTAATGGCATTTTTAATACCCTGAACCTTGTCATTAAAGAACTTTGCAAACTCATTACATTTAGATGTAGAAACAAGTTCTAACGGCAACTGAGCTGGAGGATTCGTTAGTCTGTTTACAGTTTGGAATAGGACACGTGCGTTGTTACTGCAATTACTAATTATTTCAGAAAAATATCTTTCCCTTGTTCTGCATAAAACTTTGTTGCTAGTGTATAACTCTCCTTTATAAGTTTCTTAATGAACTTGGAGTTCTGATTTGCTCCATTTTCTCTCGGCTCTGCGGCACACCCTTTTCTGTGCTCTGACCGAATCAACATTCCTCCAAGGCGCTTTCTGCTTATTTTTAACAACTTTGACCTTCATTGGTGCAATGGTGTCCAAAACATTCAAAACATTAGAAGTAATAGAGTTTAACAAACCATCAATATTAGAACATGAGATATTTTCAAAGTTAATAATTTCCATAAACTGTGCACTACAATAAACTGCTCTGTTGAACCCTTCTCATCTGCAGGTTACTACGCATGGAGGAACAATGACAGAGGCTCCTTCTTTATTCAGTCTCTGTGTGAGATTCTGCCGAAATACAGAGACCTGGAGCTGATGCAGATCATGACTAAAATCAACAGGAAAGTGGCTTATGACTTTGAGTCAAGCAACCGTATTCAGAAATACAACGAGAACAAGGCAATGCCCTGCTTCACCTCCATGCTGACCAAAGAATTCTACTTCCCTAAATAGGGATGTTCGCCGAGTCGACATGTGACGTCCAAAATGGTTGACAGAACTGTAGAACCAAAGCTAGCTCTCATTGTTTTCCCATTGGGATTTAATTACCGAAATCAAAAGTTTTCTTTTTGTTGTAGGCTTTTACTGAACACTGTAGAAACTCTATGGATTGCTCTTATCAAACCTGTTAGCACACTGAGTCACACAGCAAGAGACAAACATAATCTTTTTTCATGTTTGTTCAGCTTGCCGCCAATACGGTTTAACTAATTCTGCCAACCAACACGTCACGTGATCACCATGTGACGACACGGCGAACAGCCCTATACAGCTCTGTTTGCAATGTTACACTCAATATATTTTAGCCTCTCTCCACTGACTTCCAGCATGTCTTAGAGTTGATTTTGAATTATTTTAATTACTTTTAGATGTTTGAATGACCTTGTTCCTTTTCTTCCTCTTAAACTCTTAGATCAGCAGATCAGTTACAGCTCACCATCTTAAAGAAAAACATAAGCTTGGTGGTGATGGTACTTTTTCTGTGACTGAACCAGTGCTTTTCGAGATTAGATGGGCTGAGTCCTGTTTCTAATAACTTATTTGTCAATGGCTTTTTAACAGAACAAAATGCTTTGCCTTGTGGTTTTTTTATGTTTATGCAGTGAAGTATTTAGACAGCGATCGATTGTGTGAGTTGTACTGCTTTAAAAGATGAGTCTAATTGTCATCATAGGTACTCTTCATTTTGACATAATCTTTAGAAAGAGAATAAAAGTATAATTTTTTCATTATTTTATTTGTATTGTGTGCAAATTTGTCAAAATAAACATTTGGACAATCACAAAATGTAACTGTTTGCATTGTAAACTTGTTTGGCAATAACAGAGAACAAATGTGTCCACACAGTGTAACAGATATTCTGACCTACTCTGCAGTTCTGTTATACTTTGGGTCACTGAAACACAGATTTTCTTTTGGGTTCACGTCTGTGAAATATAAAGCCTCCAACAAATGTGTTGATCTATTGTATTGTTGTTGTTATTTTCTCCATATGAATGTCTTTGCAATTGTCCTGAATAAAAAAAATACAATTATCAAAACAATATAGATTTAAGTAACCTATCTTTTGCAAGAACAAGCAGGTAAAAGTTCAGTGTTTTTGCTTTCAATGTAAGGATTCTTCTGATGTCTGTGGCCTGCACTTTGTAGACAAAATCACTCAAGCAAAGAATGTTTTGCACTGTGGCTCTCCCGTTTACTGAAAAATATCGCACACAAGTTTTTTTTTTTTTTTTTATGTTTAATAGCGTAATTTAAGAAAATCATGTCATTCTATAAGTAGATTTAACCCTTTATTATTTTTAGCTTTATAATAATAATGTAATCCAATGGTTCAAATATGTAAATATATCCAACAATGGTATGTGAAACACTGAAAAAGGGACATCAAGATTTGTAATCACTGAACCTTTCACAAACATCATAAACTGTTTGATCCAGACCAGGGTCCAAACTTTTTTCACAGTGGGCCGCACTTTGAAACTATGGAGTGGAGGTCCATACTGTGAAGTGAATCATTCAAAATTTTGAACCACCGCGCTTTTAAAAAAGCATTAAATATACATATTTGTTTTAACATCAAAGTGTTTGTTGATTCGACTATGATGGGAAAAAAGCTCAAATTTCACATTAAAAACTAACCTTTTGTTTTTGTTTTTACAATGAGCCAATTTAGCAGTAAATCTGAGGCCCAAAAAAACATTTCCAAGGGCCGCAGTTTGAACATGCCTGATGTAGACTAAGCATTAGCAACATCATTTACAAAGAAACCCAAGTGATTGTCTCTGAACATCCTGGACTCATTTAAATACGACTAACACATTTCAATGTATAAGTGTGACCAGCGTTGTGTGTGCTAGTTTATGATTGTTGGTGCAGGAGTGAACCACAGGATACAGCCGAACGCTGTATTCTGGAGATCTCCATTAATCTGGATTACAACAGTGTCAACATGTGCTGCTAACAGTTGGCCCAAACGTATCCATCACAGATAATGAAAGAATAAAGAGCGAGTGGAACATTACAGAATAGTGACTGGATGCCAGATACTGTATGTTGAATAAACAGCAACAATGACAAATTTGTGTATTTATAACACTATACAGTATATAATGAACCGGTTACATAAGATGAATTAACTTTAGCAACCGAGAATTAAATAACATGAGCATTAAAGATATTCAAGATTTCTACAACACCCACAGTAGATTATTAAAAACTTAAAAAGTCAAATTTGACAATGCAATTTTGTCATATCCTGTGCCATTAGTTGCCCTGATGCAAACTGATGAGAAGCTGCCAATTTGCACCAGAGTCCACTACTGATCCTTCACAACACTTTCATACAATTAAACATGGTTGTCTCTCTCGCCGCCCTACCACTGTCTCCCATCCAAGTACTAACCAGGTTCTGTCCTGCTTAGCTTCCAAGCAGGACAAGCCAAAAGAGGACTACATTAATATTCAGGTATATTATTGCATTCATTTCTGGATTGGATGCAAACTGAGCTGACCATTTTCAGTGAAAAAGTTTTTGGTGTTAATGATCACACAGAGTTACAGATTGTGGAAATCCTCATGTTTCTGAGGGTGGTTTTCCAGGTGCTAAAGTACAACTGTAGAATTTAATTACTAATTACTTTATTATTTCTAGCTGTAGCTATAATATTGCAAATGGTGATTGTGGTGAAATTGGTGAAATAACCTGCAGTGATACAATTATGTTATCAAACTACAGTTTTCTGCTCTTCAAATCTTTTTGCTTGAAATGGCTTAATCTAATATTTGGTAGTAAAATCTCTAGAAATAAAAACATACAAAAAGACAAACAACAACAACAACAAAACAAAACTAGATGAGCAGAAGCAGGTTTAAATGAAGTTTGGTCTGTACTTGGATGAAGCTCTATAGTGCAATTTGTTGTTGTTTCACTAAGCAAGACAATGTTTATGTAGTGTGAGTGGTGGTGGTCGAGTTAATTAATAATGCATTCAATTGTTAACTTTAGACGTTTTGTAAGTTCAAATGTATTGGAGACTCACACATTTATGTAACAAATAACAAAAGATTTATTTACTTTAATCACATCATTTGAAATGTTTATGATGATTAAGAAATAATTTATCTGTAGGCTAAATGTCTGAAAGTCACAAATCTCAACTTGTGAAAAAGGCCTGAATATATCTTTGTACACATCTTTATTTAGGCAAGGAAAGGGTTGCCTTGAGATACAAATACACAGTAGAAAATATAAAGGGAAAGCTAGGGCAGCAAAGAATGTGCTTTTGGCCAATCACAAGCCAGAAATGAGAGTGTGGCACTAAAAAGCTGATTGGTTAAAATGGTGCCAAAATATATCGCCTCCTGAGAATTTTTCTTGTGACGTTGAGTGACATTGTGGAGGTTGAAACACACCTTACTTATCTTATCAAATTGGCTCTTTGCAGAGAACGTCATTGGTTTGTTTATTTTCAAAATGCTAACATCTTACCGGCATGTTCATTTCCTGTTCAGTTCATTTTTATGAAGTTCTCACTGTCTCAGTCTAATATGAAAAATTGCCATAAGATCAGGCAGTGACTAGTGAGTTGGTGGTTTTCTCTGATACAATGTTAAAGACTCAGGAGAAAATTTCAACAAAGGACAGTGTTTTTATAAAGGATGTGCTTGTCAATGCTAACGCTTAAGTCCATAGACATTAAATACTGACAGCGTGGCAGCGTGACTCAGGTACACGTGACGACGCAAATCAACTGAACACAATGGCAGATGTTGCACTTTTATGAATAAAACAAGCTGAAATGAGTGATTTCAGCAAAACTATAATCAAAACTGTCTTATGAAGCTCTATTAAACAACGTTGGCAATTTCCCAAACTGATCCATTCATTGTCAGGAAATGCTATACAAACTTCATCACTTACCGATACGACCTGGCAACACAGTATCACTAGAAGGCGTAGGCTACATAATACCACAACACAAAAATGTGATATGTACCAAGACACAAAAACATAAAAACGCAACAAAGGCGTACATTTAGCACAATATGAAAAAGCGTAAAAATGACACGAGATTTGGTTATAGCCACGTGGGGACATTTTCTTTATGTTTAACGAGTAAGTTTAGGCATTAAGTTACTAAAATGGGTAAGTTTATGTCTGGGGCTTAGGGTAGATTAAGATTAGAATCAGGATTTCGTTAATATTCATAAATAAGAACACATCTTAACAACCACTATGAACTTTTTACACAAAACTGCTGTAAACTCGTACTAATCATGTAATTTACATGTTGCGTAATGTCGTGATATATTTACGCTTTCTTGTGAGATTGAGCTGGACCTGGACACTTCGCCACAGAGAAGTGTAGCGACATGTACAACTTTTATTTGGTGATGTTTATGCCATTTTTCTGCTGTTTTCACTAGTAACATGTGAAAGAAGATGTTTAGTGGTCATTAAAAAACCTTTTCTTTACACTTTTTGACCAACCACCTACCAAGATTTAGGATTGATTTGTATTCGTATGACTTATTCTGGCTGACCTAATTATTGGAGACCTGTTTTTTTATTTATTTATGTGTTTTTTGTAACAAGTCGTGTGTTCGACAGCAGGCACAAGGGTTTTTGTTATTGTTTTTTGTGGGGGGATATTTTATGTCAATATTTTTGTATACTTTTTAAAATATATATAAGAGTCACTGTATAAGAAAGACAGTTCTTTAAACAAAGTGACGTGTATCTGGCTGAGCTTTGTCCTTTCACAACAATGAACAGAATATTTTATAATCGGCAATATATCTGTCATTCATTGATAAACTTTTCTATGACTAATCTGTGTAGGTGTTACATCCTCTGTATTCCCCAGAAGTGACCAGCCTTTACCTGTTGAACTCTTATCGGCTTCACTTCACTGAAACTTTGGCGCATTTTCAACCAATCAGCCTCTTACTTTCTGTGGCATCCCCCACAGTCATGTTACTGACTTCTGATTGGGCAAAAACACATTTCTGGATTTGTTTCATTTCCTTTAAATTAGCGTCCAAGCTCACTGAAAGTCACATAAGGAGCTCACCATCACGTTCACCTTTCCACACCACAAAACAGGTTGTTAACAAACATCTGAATTTATCTAACTTAGATGTGTGTCTTATTTAAGCAGTTAAAGATTAAAGACAATTGAATAGAATGTATAGTTCAAACTGAATTTTTTTGTGAGTCAGATGAGATTTTATTTAGCCTGCACAAAGCACTGTTTGCATTGGGCATGGCACTCGTTGTTGTGTACGGCTCTGTTTATATTCAGTAGAATATTTCATTTTTCTTTCTTGTCAGAACATTTTGCCAATTATTCAGGAGATCTGAGAGCCTAACAAAATGTGATTTGAGAGATGAATTTGTCTTCTGGGCTGTAGTTTGAACATGTTTTAGTTATCAATATTTATTTTAGTTTTTAATTTTTTCAAAACATTGTTATGGTGTTATACACAGAACTTTTTAGGTGCTTTTTTTTTTTTAGAACTTTCACAGATGCTTTTTCTGTCATATTAAAATATTCTGTCAGTACTTTTCAGAATCATGGCGGATAAAGAATTGAGTGGTGGAGAAGCTGTTGATGCAGCAGGGTAAGTATTGGGATATTTTTAATTTTCCACTGTGACAAATGAGTAACAGATGTCCTGTTACAGCCCGATCTCACAAGAAAGCGTACATATACCACGACATAACGCAACATGTAAATTGCGTATGATTAGCAAGAGTTTAAGGCTCTTCTGCGTAATTATAGTACGCGTCACAGTCCCCGTTCATTTCAATGGTGGTTGTTAAGACGTGTTCTTATTCATGAAAATTAACAAAATCCTACATCTAATCTTAACCTACCCCAAGCCCCAACCCTAATGTTAACCATTTTAGTAACTTTTTGCCTGAACTTAACCGTTTCACCTGAAGAAAACGTCTCCACGTGGCTTCAACCAAAACTCGTGGCATTTTTACGCTTTTTCATATCGTGCTATATGTACGGCGTAGCATAAGTACGCAAAACAGGACTGATATCGTGCTAAAAATACGCTATTTTTGTGTCGTGCTAAATGCACGCCTTCCTGTGAGACTGTGTTGCCTGTTATGCCAGAGGTTCTGAGAAAGATCTCCTACATGTTATTATTATTTTTTATTAAGTCAAGTATAACAATAGATCAGTCAACTCTTCTGCACTTCAGGCCCACTGTCAGTTCCAAATAATATGTAATATTTGATTAAGATGCAAAAACAACAGAATGGTCAGTAGAAAAGCAGAAAGTAGTGAACTGATGAAATAAGTTGTTAATTGTTAATTTACCTGATTTCTTTTATGCAACCTTTGGAGACGACAACCAGGCGTATGTAATTTATGTATATCATGTAAATTTAAATGTGTATAAATGCATAATGTATACCACATAGTACCCAGCCTGATCCTAACCCTTTTTTGTGTATTTATGATACATGTTGCTGCCTAACCCTAATCCCAATGCCTCAGTTCATTTCTATGGTGGATGCATTTATGAATGGATTATTTATGAATTTTAACAAAATCTTAATCTTAAATGTACGCATTTCTCTTACTTTAGACCTAAACTTAGTCATTAAACCCAAAGAACATGTCTTCTCATGGCTTCAAGAAAAAACATTTGTCACAGTGTAAAATAGAGACACAGTATAATAGGCTTACAAAAAAAGAGTTATAGTGTGCTTATATTTTAGTTTCAGTGAGACTTGATGCAAAGACAGCCCTGCAGAGCCTCTGTGGACTAAAATAAACTACTGTATGTTAAGTCTTATAAAGCAAAGTTCAAATCCTTTTAAGAATGACAGTATTTTGCTCTAGGCTTCCTGGATACAGTTACACCTCTTCTGGAGGTGAAACATTTGTTAGTTGACCTACCATAAAGATCTTTGAAACGATCACAGACCTGATGATCTCTCTCATTTACATATGTTTTCTCTATGTTTTCAGAACCATGGCAGATGTTGTAGATGCAAGAGTGTAAGTAGGCTATTGACATAAGTAAATTGTGATCTTTGTCTTCTGGAAAATTTATGTCCTGAAGTATTCCTTGATTATTTACTCACTAGACTAGTTTGGAGTTTTCTTGTCCCTCTGAGTTTGAGATGACACACAGAGGTGCACAGGTCAACCTAAGAACTAGAGGAAACAGCCTTCTCTGAGGCAAGCCAAAAGGTTTTTAATGGCCCACTGGTACCCCACTCACCTTTACTCATTTTAGCATGAACTGAGCTGAGGCCCTCATTCTGACTAACTGTTATACTGACTTTCTGTATCGGATCAATGTGGTTTTTATGGGTTGTATTTTGTTGTGCATAAGAAGCACTTTGGGCTGCTTGTGTTGTTGTAATTGTGCTATATAATTAAAGGTAAGCTCACCCCCCAAACTCCACCCACAAACACATTTCAAACACAGCAAACTCATTGAAAAGCATTGGGGGAAAAAGGAAAAGGAGGGGATC
The DNA here is from genome assembly GCA_038363315.1 of Mugilogobius chulae. NCBI lineage: Eukaryota > Metazoa > Chordata > Actinopteri > Gobiiformes > Gobiidae > Mugilogobius > Mugilogobius chulae. The sequence continues at coordinate 22,098,848 of CM076400.1, read as the reverse complement.
AGAGAGGAGAGCAGCAGTGTGATTGGATTGACAGCAGGTGTCTGCAATTAAAGCTCGATTTTGAATGGGCAATGCACACTGATGTCACATAGCACCTGGAGCTGACATGAGAGACACAGCCAGTTTGTGACTATTTTGACCTGAAACCTGCTAATTTGCTCAATTTGCACTAAAAATGCCAAAAAATGACTCAGTACAGTAGACAATGCTATTTAAACACCACATACATAGTTTAACAGCCAAAAAACTTATTTTAGGGTTTAGCTTCTCTTTAAAGTGAACAGAAATATTCTCTTATTATCTTCCATCGTTGATTGATATTTGATGCTTTTTTCCCCCAGGATATGTGAAGAAAGAGTTGACTCATCTTCTTGGTGAGTGCTGCATTATTTGTATAAAACCATCTTCACAAATCCTGTAAATCTTGATTTTCGGAGTTGCCTTGTGAGTACTATTGCAGTTTATGATAATCTTTACCAAGCCTGGCTTTATATCAGGAAAGCTCCACCGAAGGCCTTGATTCCTGGTGCAGATGAGGACAAATACCCGATGGACTTTAAAAATGTGGGACTCTGTCTGATCATCAACAATAAAAACTTCCTTCCCGAGTCAGGTTAGCTCTGCCTCTCCATCCTTCAGAAACTTACCGTCAAAGCTTCATATAGACTTTATGTACGGTGTATGTAATGTATGTAATGTGTACGCAAACAATACAGACTGTTTTCTGTTGTAGTCATCTCAGTCTGAAAACTTTATCTCTGAAACTGAGCTTTTTTATTCTATGTGGAGATTTTACTGTCTTTTTTAAGTAAAGCAAAACATTTAAAGAGAGAATGTGTTCTTTTTCAGGGATGAGCGTCCGAACTGGCACAGATAAAGACAGAGACGCTCTGGTGAAGACTTTTTAAAGAGCTTGGCTATGAAGTCATTGTGCACAATGACCTTAAAGAACGACAAATGGAAGATGCAATTAAGGAAGGTAAATTATACAGGATTAATTTCTGGCAAAAAAAAAAAAAAAAAAAAATTACATTTCAGTCACTCTTTAAACTCAGAGGACAAGACATATGCTGCTCTAAATTCACATTCACTAGCACTTTTCCACCTTTCAAGGCACTCAAAGTGCTTTACAATCAAAGATCCTCTCACCCAGTGTACGCAGACACCAGAAGATGCAATCATTTGCGTCTTATGATTTTGCAAGAAGAGTCCAATAATGACCACAAGCTTCATCCTTTAATCTCTGGGACGACCCCTGAAGCATGAAACGACCCAGCTCAGTGTAGTCCTTGTGCAGCTCCAGTGCCACAGGTCTGTGTGTTTGCAGCTCCACTGTGGCGTTCATGCCTTTGCTCATACACTTTGTTTTTTTCTTTTTGAGGACCTCACCACTGCTCTTATGTAAAATGCTGATCAGCTTCTTGATTGTGACTGGTTCACTGACTGTTTGATGACATTTGAGTGTATGTTAGTAACGCTAAATCACTGTGGCATCTGAAGCTCCCCAGGAAAAAAGCTGCACCAGACCACAACTTATTCTCACACAAATATGTGTCTATGCCACACCTGACAAATATGTCAATACCATGCCATGTTAGTGTAATGCATTTTTCTTTTCTAACATGTCATTAACACAAATTTTATTTGTCAAGTTAATTAATGCGCTAAAACCATAGACCCTAGCAAAGCAATATTTTCTTGGCGTCTTGTGCACACCAGGAAGTCAACAGGAGGTTGGGGCACCAGGTGTTTAGGCCTCTGCTGAGCTATCTGAGTGGTGAGAGGGGTTGCTGTAAAACAATGTCATTGTGAAGTGCCTTGTGACTCTGTTTGTGATAAGCGTGTTAATCGTTAACAAAAAAGAAAGTGAAAATGAACTGAGACAAAGCATAATGGAAAAAGAGTTGAGATAGCACGCTAATTGCATTGTGTGGTATAGACAGTAAAGACCGAAGTGTTGGGGACAGCAGAGGCTCCAAGTGTGTTTGTATTTCACAGTCAGAGGCCGAACTGTCCAAAGCTGCTGACAAAACACTTCTCAGCAGCTTTTGAGTCAAGACTCACATTTTGAGTCTTGGATCTATAATGTGAATAAAAGTAACCTGTGTCTCGAAGAAACTCTCATATATGTCTGTCTTGTGTTTGATATATATTTTTTTCTTTTTTTGCAGTGTCTGAGAAGGACCACAGTGAAAACGCATCCTTCATTTGTGTGATTTTGAGCCATGGGGATGAAAATAAGATCTATGGGATAGACGACTACACAGACCTTCACAAACTGACTGGCTTTTTAAAGGGAACCAAATGCAAGAGTCTCATTGGAAAACCCAAACTCTTCTTCATACAGGTTGTTTTCTCTTTTGATGATGATGGTTTACTATTATTATTATTGTTAGTTTAAGGTAAGAATTTTACAATGAAAACAAAGACATACATTATCAGCCCCAAAGTTCCTGCTACAATGTGAGCGAACCTGGTCAGAAACAATAGCAAACATTTGATCTCTGCAAATGCTAACCAAGGTTACAGTACAAAGTATTGAGCTAAACTTCCTTCGATGTCCAAATACATACAGTATTTTCCACAAATACATTGCTTAAAAATGTGATTTTCTATTTTATTTTTCCAGAATTTTTCTGTCATACATAGACGAAGTTTGGCAAAAACGCAGTTTTATAAATATTGAATAAAAATGAAAACAAATGATTCTGAGGACGAACACACTATTAATTTGTTTTGCCTGACATTTGACTAAACTTATGCAATGTGTAGATATTGTTTCACTTTCATTTTAAACCATTTAATTGTAGTTAAATTGTAAAGATGTCTGAATGATTCAGGGGCATCCACTTTCTCATGAATTCATTATCTGTGTTGTATCTGAACTGTGTGAGGCAGTATTATTAATTTAGTTTATATTCCAAAGGCATGTCGTGGACAGAAGTTTGATGATGGGGTTCCCTTAAGAGACTGTGTAGATGCTGATCCGACTCCTTCTCCACCAAAGCTCCCAGTGGAGGCAGACTTCCTGTACGCCTATGGCACGGCTAAAGGTAACACACACGTCATTATACAACCAATCCACTGGTATCAGCTAAAACATCACAAAAACATTTAAGCCTTTCTACTATACAACGTCACAAAACGTTTCTGACCCAGTAAACATTTAGGTGTTCCTCAGCTAAGTGTAATTGCTTCTTGTCTGCAGGATACTACGCATGGAGGAATGAAGAGAAGGGCTCCTGGTTCATTCAAACTCTTTGTGAGAAGTTACTGGAACTGAGGAACCAGGAGCTGATGCATATTCTGACCAGCGTGAACCGAAAAGTGGCCTACGAGTTTGAGTCATCACAAGGTCAACACAAGGAAATCCCCTGCGTCACCTCCCTGTTGACCAAACTATTCTACTTCCCAAAGTAAACATAGTTTCCACTCTTAACTGCCACTATGCACAAAAACATTTTATGATTCTGCAGAAGTGATATCATAATATAACTGCTCAACAAATACACTTTTTCAGCCCAATCTTAATGCAACCGTCAGCAGAGTCTATAGTTCAGACTTTGTTCATACATTTCCATTGGTGTTAAACTCATTTCTTACATTCAGAGTCATGTTATGTACGATTTATATTTTCTTCTTTGAGATATATAGAATACACGGCAACCTGCCAATGATGTAAATCTGAAAAAGTCAGATGCTGTAACAAAAGCATTAATGAATGAATGGATGAAAGAATGAATGATCTTTATTGTCATTTCAAAGTGAAGCTGTTTCTCATCACTTAAAAACAGTGCATAACAATTAATAAATAAAATAAAGAGCCTAAAAATACATATTTGCTGGTAAACAATCACTTTGCACATCCACATTACATCACATCACAACTACAGAGTTCATAGCCCCAGCTCAGAGTTTCAGTGAGTTCTTTGCTTTAATCAGCTATAGAGGACACCACTTCCTTAAACTTAAAAGGCAGATTCATTGTAAAGCACAGTTTGGACAGTGACTAAGCTTCTGTTTATGCATCGAGAAACACTATTTTTGTTGTGACCTGATGAGGCCCTACTGTTTATGTGTGTTTGATAACTAAATCAATGTAACTACATTTTAAATCAATAAACTACATTTTAAAAATATATCAGTGTTTGTTTGTTTTGTTGTATCATTAACTAATTCATGACAACTTTACATTGAAAAAGTGTAAATACCCATACACTCCAAATAATAATAATAGCTTTAGAAAGGAAGTAAAATAAAAGGCCTTAATGTACTGTAATTCAACATGTGTCAGTCCACTCAGACTTCCAACAGGGCTTTCACTATATTTATGTTTTTTACAGTCGTGTGATCGTCATTTAAATCAAATGTCTTTATGCATGGGACAGTTCCAGTTTTAATCTCTGTCCTTGTCTCAATACGAGACCTACAGTAAGAACCACTTGTTTGGCGAGGCGTCTGAATGCTTCTCATGTCCACCTCCCATGACTGACCTTAACATCTCTTTGGCTCAGACTGGCCACCCATATTTGGCAGCTCTCTACTTTTCCCAAGGCTGCAAACTTAACCAAATTACATCCTGAACACCAACTATATTTCAGAAATATATATTGAAAAACATAAACATTTGCTAGCATAGCCACATGCAAGAGCTGACTATATCTGGCCTGGTTTGGTTGATTTTTTTTTTTTTTACTTGAAAAGTAATGGTATTACATTGTATGCTGTAAATCCTTTATAATTTTATCATAGAGCGACCCGATCTCATAAAAAAGCATAAATATACCACGACTTTACAGGACGTGATTAGCATGATTTCACAGCTTAAATATGCCAGGCGCCGCAGTCCCAGTTCATTTTTACGGTGTGTTCTTATTTATGAGTACTAACGAAATCCTAATCTTAACCTACTCCAAGCCCAGCCCTAATCTTACAAAATTTGTAACTTGATGCCAAAAACCATAAACCCAAAGAAAACGTCCTGACGCGGCTTCAACTGAAACTCATGTGTTTTTACGCTGTGAAGTCCTGTGTCATTTTTTTTTTTTTTAAAAATACTGAGCTATATCTACAGCGTAGCATAAGTACGCAAAAAAGGAGTGAAATCATGCTTACAATACGCTGTTTAGTGTGTCATGGTAAATGTATGTGTAGCACATGTGGTTGGAAAAAGGGGCTTGAGAGAGTTTAGTTATCTTCCTTTAATGCCGTACATGCACTGAAATACAAGAGACAATTCTGTGACCACGCCATTCACGTCAGAGCACACTTTTTCATTAGTTTTAAGAACACCGGACGCTTATATTTTACTAAATTATTATCACGAGTACAAAATATGCACTTATTTATCGTTTCTCACCTGAAATACAAGAGACAATTCTGTGACCACGCCATTCACGTCAGAGCACACTTTTTCATTAGGACCTGCGAGGGCCCCCCGCATTGCCTCTACCTGCCTGCGTGTGTCCTGCAATTCTCCTGTCTAAAACTCTTATTTTGACTCTACTTTAATGACCAATAATACAAAAATAAAAATGTCCAAAATTGAAATGTCCTAATATTAGTAATGTGATAATAATTAGCAATGAAAAATATACAGTGGGTGGTGTTTTCTAAATGTCCACAGTTTAAGGCAATACTGGTGCTTGACTAATACTAACAATCCCACATATGCTTTCTTGTGAGACTGTGAATGACCCTGAGGGCTCATGGAGAATTGTCAAACCAGAAGCATGTGTGACTGGTGTAAGAGCTGAAGGCCTGGGACAAATGAAGAGGTCTGAATACCGTGAGACAGACCATCCAAACCAACCAGCTTTACCGTCCATGTTCCATTGGGATTTCAGGCAGCTCCATGAAGAAGATATGAGCAAAAAGCATTTGGAGTGTGTACAAAACAATAAAACTGACATTTTCGTATATTCATTTGAAAAGAAACATCCTGGTGTAAGTATGAAGCAGCACAAGTGAAAGTGAAAGTGAAGTTTGTCCTCAGGCACAGTTAAGCACATGATTGTAATGTTTAATCAAGGACAGACCAAAAGTACAAAAGTCTTTTATTACGGCATCATTAGTCAATAATTACAACTTGACACTTCTGCAAACATTTGGGATTTGAGTTAAACAAGATGGTATTGACTCATAATGCATGTGATTCCTTCAAATGAACTGTGTTTGTCTGTGAGGTCACCAAGGTTTGCTCAAGTTCAAGCATGATCACATTACAAGTCTGTTTTAATGTGGCATTCTATTGAAATTCACCTGAATTGTGTGAAGAGCTCATTACTTCACTATAACTTTGTTAGAAATCTAGCTAGCCCACCCACAACATTTCACAACTTTAGTTTGATTCTAACGAACTTTTAGTTTATGGTGTTGTTTTATGTATTTTATGATTCAGTTGATTTTCAAAGGAAAGGTCAAGTCAGCCAGAATAACTGCTTCAAAGCATACCTTATAAGACAGGGCTTCTGCTGGGTTTAAAAAGTCTAAGAAAGTCTTAAATAGCTTGAAAGTAATAGTCTTAATCAGTGCTTAATTTGTAACTCAAACGTTGCCGGAAAGAAATGTGGGTTTTGGACCGGGATCCAGACAAGGTTGAACCTTTACCGGAGCGCACACAATAAGTGAACATAGAGGCTTAGAAATGCTAAAATACAACCCAACTGTCCATCCTACTCGATGTTAAATGATATAAAAGTAATTATGTCTGTGTTACATGTTTTTTTTACACGTCACACAGATATTTTCATTCATTCTGACAGAAATCAGCGCACCTGCCGCTAAATCTGATCCACAGCAACAAGTTGCCCTCCCACACACGCTCGTCCTGCAGCTCAGCGCACTGCCTTCGCATCATATCTGACTCTCCAAAAGTCACTCACAACAACAACGCAGGACAAACAGCTTTTACAAAGCAGACACAGGTCACAAACAGCCTTCACACAGCAGACACGGTTCTCATACATCAAACCTGACGCTAAAATACACATTAAAGTAACACAGTTAGTTGCACTTACGAGCCGCTACATCCGCGCTGGTTCTCACCTTTTTATCGTCCCGTACACTCCAAACACATGTGACACTCCCGCTGCTTTTAATCCATCAAAACGAGTCGCAAATAACAACAAATATTCACGAAATCCACTTAGATGCATATTCCTGTTTCAGAAAAAGATACAAGAGCGCGGCTCGCCTGGAACCAATGAAAAGTCTTAAACCCGCCTGCGCTGCTTCTGATTGGTCAAATTTCCTGTCAGTTTCGCTTTTAACCAATTACAGTATGTGACTCCGTTTTCCCCACAAATAAGCCTGTTCACTGTTTCAGTGAATGAGAGACGGGAGAGGAGCAGAAGGAGAGACGGTAGAGGAAAGACAAAAAAGCTTATTAGAAAAGCTCAAATTAAGCCCTGGTCTTAATAAAGTCTTACATTGCAAGTAAGAGTCTTAAAGTCTTACATTTGCTTTTGTAGGTCTTAAAATGTTTGCTCTTGACACTTTGTGGTCTTGGTCTTGTCTCGTTCTTGTGATCTTGTGTTCTCAAACAAGTCCTGGTCTCAATTAGTGTGGTTTTGACTACTACACTACTTGTAGTTGAATCTAAAAAAATATATTGGAAAGCAATCTGCAGCACTGTGTAATACTTTGGGTCACATTGTAAGTCACAAATAGGTCTTAATTTGAATGTTTTGTGGTCTTAAAAAGATCTTAAAAAGCTAAATCTCTGCAGAAACCCTGATTAAAAATGTGGACTGGGCAGATGTGATAAGTACACTGTATCTGATTCTTTGGTGTTGAGGGGAAAACACCCACATAAGGACAAGAAAATTTGAACTATAGACAAAGTCAATACAACAGTTCAAGCTTTGCCTCTTACAAGTGTTTAGTTTAGAATTAGAATGATAAGAAATATTACTCACAGTAGTTTATTTATTTACCACAAACATCTACAAACTACAATGATGAGGACAACAACTAAAAGGGCCTCTGGTCAAAGTCCTCAGTGAGACCATCAGGGACCAGTGTAAAGTATTAATACAAAATGTGCCTCTTTTCATTGGTGACACATTCTTATCTTCAAATCTCACATGTCTGAGCAAGCTTCTGTTTTCTTGTTACTTCCATGGGGTTTTTGGTTCCATGGATCTTGCTGTCAGACCTCAGTCAGTGTTCATGAAGTCTTGTCGTTCATGATTTACCAGACATTGTTTTACTGATATAAACAAGTTATTAAATAAAAAAAAAATGATAACAACATGATAACAAAAACATGATAACCTGTCATATTCACTTTAAAATATAAATGCATATATGCCAGTCTTACACTTTGGAATTTGTGAGTCAAATCTAGCCTCAACTCGTCCAAGTCACCACATGTGTTTTTCTCACTGTTGAGCAATTACCTTCTTACCTTACCTCACCTTACCATGACACATATTTTTGGAACAGTTCCAACCAATCAGCTTCTTGCTTTCTCTTTTTGTACACAGCTATATCCCGGACGTCTGGTTTGCTTTCCTTTAAATCTGTCTCCAAGTTTACTAAAACTTACATGAGGAACTGATAATCTTTCCTGAGGACATTACCACAACAAAGGTACGTCAAGAAATATTTATTTTTACTTAAATAATGCCCAAAGTGTTTACATGTTTATGAATTAAATAAGAGCTGATTCACTTCTGTAACTACTGCCCAAGAGATTATCACTAGTCAAATCAGCCAGCTGCCTCTGTTTTAAATATGTAGTATGTCCTGAACAGTTTGTAGCGCCAGACCCTCGACATGTCTCTTTAGCCGAGAGTCTTCAAATCTGTAGTCACAGAAGTTAACAATCAAGGTTCTTTACCAACAGCTCTTCTTCTAACAATTATTGAATGTATTCCAGTCAGGTTTCAGTCCCTGTCATAGCAATGAACCTTCCCTTACCAAGAAAACTAATACTGTCGGATTTGAGTGCTGCTTTTGACACTGTTGATCATAGATCCTTAGAGACTAAAGGACTGTGTGTGGATTAAGATACATCACAAAAAGACAAACAGCTCTCACCACAAAACTGAATATATTGTATTAGAGCCTATAATAAATCAATATTTCACAATGAAAATACATTTGGTGCATTTTTGTTTTTAAATACATTTTATCAGTAAATCATGTATTGATAGCACTTTATAATAACTACACCTTGATTAGCCTTAATAAACTCTTTAAAAAGCATGCATAATGAGTTATTTCATCATGAACAAATGAGAAATTAATGGACTAAAGTATTTACTAAGGCATAGTAACAACTTAATTACTACAAGCCCAACCCCTCAACCCTAAATCCTAATCTTAGCTCCTTAAGTGAGCAGTAACTAAGCCTTAATGAACTTTTTCATCCATTAATTGATGATTTATTGATGAATTATTAACACTTTATTAGGGCTTCATTAAGGCTTTTAAGACTAAATCTGGTGTAGTTATTATAAAGTGGTAACTGCGTATTTTATTTATTATTTTTATTTTATTTAAAATTCAGACTGACCACTATAGCAAAACCTAACTTTAATTTTTAAGCATGTCGATAAGCTGTAGTTAATGTTATCTTTCAACTCTTTTTCAGAATCATGGCGGATGAAAAACAACTGTAAGTATTTCTGTTGACTGGGGCTCTCTAAGCCCACCTCCTCCAGCTCCTAAACACACAGACCAGTGCAATTGACCTTTCGCCGAGCCCCGCCCCCCTTAGTTACTGTTGCTACGTCCGTCAAATAAGACCCGAGTGCCATTGACTTACGTTACAGAAAGAAGTACACCTGTTCGTGTTAGTGACCTTTTTGGGACAATTTCTTGGCGATATCCTCTAAATCGAGGCAAAAGGCATTGCACTATAGCGGAGGGATATATTCAAAACATTAAAATACGCAACGGAGGGGACATAACTCCTATGCAGGCTATGCGGTCTCAAGCTACATCAGGGAAACCCATGATTTTTAACGTTAACCTCAAATGCAACAAGCACAGCCTTGTCCTGCTCTTGCACTGCCGCGTAAGTTCGCTTTCATGAGTTATGGTATATTATTGTCTATTGCAAGTATATTGTTCATTTACGAGGTTTGTTAGCGAGCTAATGCTACCAGTGTTGGCTAAAGCTAAGAGGCTCACTAAACTTAGCAGCTTAGAGTGTAACTTCTGCAGTTATGTCCTCGTCATGGTATAACTAAGGTCTGGTTTGTGTTCCTGCCTTTAGATCTAACAGCACAGTAAGTCTATAGCTAGTTAAACATTAGTCTTACCTTTGAGCAGAGCTCCACTATATTCGATGCATTTAGTTAGCTGGAGTGGGGCCCCTGTCCACCCGCACTGTTTAATCCATTATAGGCACCGCTCCGGTTGTTTTCGGCTTTGGAAATGAAAAGAACACAACTCCTCCGGTCAATATTTTGTGGTATCTGCGGTCCGATTTACATAAACCGTAGGCGCATAGCTTCACCATCTTGCTTGGAGCTTTGACGGGCCTTATTTACATAGCAACGGTTGCTACAATGTTTGATTGGACAGTAGCCGTTTTGGGGCGGGGCTCGGCGAAAGGTCAATTGAATGAGTGAGTCTTCTGGTGCAATCACACCAGAAGAACACAATGGTGCACTGAAATGTGACTTGCATGTCCTGACAAAACATTATGACCAGTGAGTCACCAGTCAGAATATTTGCACAAGTCTGTGGTATTTCTGTATATTTGGTTTTAGGCAAATTGACGTCCATCATAGGTTAGTTTCTCCCTGAATGTGAGCTGTTTTGTAATAAAAGATCATTTCAGCTTAACAGGCAATGAATGTCTTTACAGTCTCACCTGTCTCTGCAGCCTTTCTTCCCAAGCTGATTTACCTCTGTTCCACTTCCTCCTGCTTGTGTGAGGAATGTGTGTGTGTGGGGGGGTTATTTGTTATTAATATTATTTTTTTCTGCACAGGAAAAATGACCAACCAAGTAGTTTGGACAGTGTGGATGTAGCACAGATTACTATGTAAGTATTGTGTGTATGAATGCGATTATCATCACAGTGTAGAAACTCTACGCACACACTTTCTATATCAAAATCACAGTGCTACTTTTGATAAAACTCTAATTGTGTTTTGTGAAAATTTGAAAAATAAATATATAATATAAATATTCAAAATTTTACACCACCAGGGAAGACAGATCAGTGAAAGCTTCTTCAACCGTGCCGGGCACTGAGGATGACTGTGTATACAAGATGGACTATGGCAATGTGGGACGCTGCGTGATCATCAACAACAAAACTTTCACCTCAGGTCAGTTCAACACAGTCTCTGAAGATGCAGATATACAACAAAATGTATGATGAGTATACGTTTTCACTATTCTTTTTTTCTGTAAATATGTGAAGAAAAGCCAAACGTAAAACAATCCAGAATTTTGGAAGTCACGTGGCGTCATTTTCGTTGGGATTTTACATCCTATTTACATAAAAAGGCATGGGAACATGCTCATCATGTTTTTGACATTTCGTTGACTACATTTTCTTCAGAGACTGGGCTGGGTCAATTCTACATCTAAATTCAAAGCATATGCTAATGCTAAACTAAGCATATGCTAATGCAAAGCACTTGGCTAACCGGCTAAGCCACTTGGTACCTAACTTGACTCTATCAGATAGTGGACCAATTACAGCGCAGCAATGTGGTTTGAGAAGAACCATATTGAGTTCAAACCAAGGGGCAGTTTATACGACAACGAGTTTTCACGAATCCGTGATGTTTCCATGCCAAATTGGCTTCTCTTTTACACGACAACGAGCTACGTGTTCATTGAATCGGCGTTCCACTGGATACGATTCAAGAGGTAGTTCCACTGAGGACGTTCAGTGGATACATCGCGGTGTAAACAGGAAAACACAGTTGTCAATGAAGACGGTCACGTCACTGACGTGCAGTAGCCGCTACTTTAACACAGTAGAAGAAGACTGCACAGTCACCAAAAATGTCTCTTAAACCAAAGCACCTTTCATTCTCATAAAGTTAAGCCAATGCGTCCAGCTTTCTTACCTGCGTATTGCAGAGGAGACACAAAACTAATCCAACGCCTCTCCGGGTGTTGATTCAATGAGTCCATTCAAATTCGTGTGTTCAGAAAAATAAAATAATAAAGTTTGCGAGCCGTCTTCCCCGTGTTTGTGTCCAGCTCTCGGCGATCTGTGTCTTCCTCGCGCACTGGTCCTCGAACCTCCGTGTTTGTTTCCAGCGATCTCCCTTTTTGCTCGCGCGTTGGTCCTTGTTGCTTCGTTTGTCATTTTATTGATCTGAAGAACTTGTAAACCTGTCAATGCTCGTGTTATCATAGGCTGCGTGGGTTCACGGTAAGGTCATCTGGAGTCCTAGCACAATACCGCCACCTCCTGATGCGGCATAAGAACTACAGCATTTTTGGTCTATTTGCGTTTCCATGTAAAGGAAGATTAGCTGGACACGACACCATATAAACTGTGAGCACAAAACGTTACGACTGTGACGGTTTTCTTGGGAACGTTGTCTTGTAAACTAGGCTCAAAAGAAACACTTCAGGCAATAACTGCAGTCACTTCTATTAGCCCAAAGAACCAGAATTCAAAGATGGTCTATCAAAAGAGGCCAACATTGGGAAATGCAGTGAACACAACAATCTGCTGTGACTTTTACAAACAGGTTTGATACACATGTGTATGTACAGAGCCTAGAAGATGTACAGTAACTGACTAATGACTAATGACTAATGAGATCTGTAATAACATGAGAAACATGACGAATCCTAATAAAGGCATCCAATGAAAAAACTTGGTCTTTCTTTTCAGGACTGGAGACTAGACTGGGCACAGATGTGGACCAAGCCGCCTTACAAAAGACATTTGAGGATTTGGGCTATAAAGTGGATGTGCACAATGACCTCACAAAGAATCAGATGAAGAGTGTCCTGAAAGAAGGTAACTTGCATATTTAAGCACTTAAGCACCAGCAGAAGCTTATACTCAGAGGAAGAGACATGATGTTTTCAGAGACTTTAGAAACAGCTGAAAATACAAATGCAGTTATGATACTTGTGCTTTTAACTGATTTGTTCAGATATAGAGCAGAAATAAGTCTTTAGCCTCTATCCAGAACACTGCTGCTCCAGTCCTCACTCCAACAGGAAGAATTATCACATTAGTCCTGAGTCATTGGACTTTAAATCATCTCTGCTTTAAGTTTGTCCATGAGCATCAAAGTACATCTCTGACATATTTGTGTGCCCTATGAACCATCTCAGACTCTGAGAACCTCACGGACCAGCCACCTGCTGGTGCCGGAGTCAGGAGTAAATGTGGACTAGTGATGCGCAGGTCGACCCGTAACCTGTAGTCAACCTGTAGTAGGGACCTGTAGTCAGCCCGCGCGTTTGGGCGGGTTGGATAGCACAATTAAAAGAAGTGAGTCGGGTTCGGGTGGGTCAGGTCTAAACCCATGTTCAAACGCTCGTCTCATGCTTTGGCTTCAAGTGACGAGAACGTCAGTCCAATAAGCCTCATGTCAAGCACGTTCTGTTTAACAAACTAAGACACAACTTATGCATTCTGAGCATAGTTTATTTAGGTTACAACTGGCTATAAAACAGGAAGAAAGATGGACAAGAGTTCAACTACAAGTAGAACGTCGTTCTATGGAGACGGGGCAGCTACGTTCGACTCAGTCATAAACACCTAACGACACAATGCTCCAGCCTGAACTTCATCATTGTAAACTAAACGGAAAGAGTCAAATCCTCACTTGGAGAAACGTCCAGAGCATGCTGATGTTTAAAAAAACCCTTGCAAACAAGCTTTTTACTCACCATGGATGTCTGACGAAGTCTGACAAGGTCCACTGTCCAGGTGAAGCTTAAAATACATCTGTCTGACGAAGATGACAGATCACAGGGCTTTACAGATCCGCGGTAAAAGTCCACTGTTCTGTTTCTTTCCGCTTAAAATCCATTGGTCCCGCTGCATTGTCTAAATCTGCGAGTATCCAGTCTGCATATGCATATCACTAACGTGGAGCATGCAGCCTCCTGCTGGTGTCACAGTCAGGACTAAACGTAAATACAATTGCCTTGTCTAATCTGTGTACATGATGTTTTTCAGTGTCTGAGGAAGACCACAGTCAAAACTCATCCTTTGTTTGTGTGATTTTGAGCCATGGAACCGATGACAAGATCCACGGCACAGACAAATCAGTGAAACTGGACTCCCTCACTGAATATTTTAAAGGAAAGGAATGCTTGAGCCTCTTTGGAAAACCCAAACTCTTCTTTCTGCAGGTCAGTTTGTTTCCACTGTAAACTCACTGCTTTGTTTGGTCAGTTTTCTACATCTTCTCTCCACAACTACTTTCATGTTCTGAATTTGTTCACTTTCCTCCACATATGTCTGCTCCTCTGAAAGCCATCTGCTGCTTTATATTTTGTATTTGTTTATGTTTCAAAGGCATGTCGTGGTAAAAAGTTTGATGAAGGACTAGACAGAGACGTATTGGAAGCCAGTCCTCTGCCCACTAGAAAAAAGCTGCCGGTGGAGGCAGATTTCCTGTATGCGTACGCCACAGCTCCAGGTAACACGATGTTAAACCTATCCGCTTGACCCAAACCAGAGGTGGATTAAGTTGGCACAAATTATACCAACTAAGTGTCTTTGAGGGTCTGAGTGACAAATCGGTTAAGGCAGAGGTGTCAAACTCCTTTTCACATTGGCATCAAGCTGGTCCTTGAAGGGCCAGTTTTAACTGAAATGAACCTTATTAATCTTTGACATACTGCCAAAAAAGTTGTATTTGATTATTGTATATTTATTGAAGTAATAATTACTGAATATACATTTGTAGTAGTCTGAAAAATTCCTTACTCTTTAAGTTTCAGACAAATCATTTAATTAGGTTAAGATAACCAGATTACTCTTGACACTAATATAAAATTAAAATAAAGGGCCGCATGAAATGAGGTGGAGGGCCGCACCTGGCCCCCGGGCCTTGAGTTTGACACATGTGGGTTAAGGTCTTAAAAGGACTTAATTCTTGGTGTAGGGTCTGCAATCATCTTTTCTACATTGAGATGATCATGCTTTGACCATAAAATGTTCAACGTTACATGGTATGGCTGCAATCTTATGTTTTTCAAGGTATTTTGAATACGATAAAAACACTCATAGTGAAATAAACTAGTAAGTACATCAACGTGGAGTTAAGCAGAGTGCAGGCTCTCCATCAGAAACCTGCTTTAAAAACAGTAGAAAACAAGTGTGTGTAGATGAATTGTAATAACAATCAAAATTAAGAAAGAGATACTTTTTCGCTTGCCGCCGCTCGCTCTTTCAAACATGAAATGGAAAGCAACAAAAACAGAAGTGGGTCGGGAAGTAAAATAGAAAAGAAAAGAGGTGGCAGACTTTATAGACAGGGGACAGGTAGGGGAGGAGTGTATCTGAGTGTTTGAGTGTGAGGAGTATGTTCGAAAAGTAAGAATCAAAACAACCTGGATGTTTACGGTTATTGTGACATGATCATGGGAAACCGTCAAATTCATTGGAGATAAAGAGACAGACTATTGCCAAAACAGTTCTTCCTAAAATTTGGAAAGGGTGTGGGGTGTGTTGTACCTCTATATTGTCATCACTCCTGTGTTAATATTACATCATCTGCAGGACACGTCGCGTGGAGGAATCATGAAAAAGGCTCCTGGTTCATTCAGTCTCTATGTGAGATCCTCCCGAAGCACAAACACCGGGAGCTGATGCACATCTTGATCAGAGTGAACAGGAAAGTGGCTTTTGACTATGAGTCGTCTAAAACCAAGCAGAAGGAGATCCCCTGCATCACCTGCATGTTGACCAAAGAATTCTACTTCCCAAAGTAGACTTACATTTTCAACATCATTAGCTCTGTTTGCATCAATATGTTGCATGTGCATTATGTCCTGTTCAAATAAAACCTAAATTATACTGGATCATTTTAGACATTTACTTCTCAAAAACCCCCCCCCCCCACACACACAACAACAACAACAACAGATTTTTGAAAATTAAAAAAAAATAAATAAAAAAAAAAAAAAAAAAAATATATATATATATATATATTAATCTTCATTTAAATGCCGTGACCTTCAAGGGAATTGGTAATAGAAAAAAGATAAAATGAAAAAAATTGTTTATGACAGTCATCAGTACAGAAGTTCGTATAAAGGATTTGTTAAGTGAGGATTTTGACTACAGTATTACCTTACTGATTGTAATGTATTACTGTAGTCACAGCTGCCCTGGGACACTGTGACCGAAACAAGACTTCTGGTTGTCTTGTATTATCCCCTCTGACCAAGTCCAACCTCAGTGATGTGACGAGATTTAGCATGGAACTTTTGGCCTCAGTTCCAGTTCAGAAAACTAAATACGTTGTTTTAAAATTTGTGTTATTTTTAGTTTACAGCCTGTCACTACTTCCTTGTGCTTTGTTATGAAAATATAGAACCACTTAACCCAATAAACAGCAGATTAAAGCAATAAGAGCTATATTTACTTCAATCAGCTGTATGTATTTTATGTTATGTTGTTGAAAATGGTGACTTTGCTGGTCCTTACAAGAAAGGTTAGAGACTGCGGGTAGTATATTTGCATAGAATATCAGCTGTATGAATGTCCATCTATGTTCTTCCTAAACCAAGACCACTGGTACTGTAAATGCAGTGACGGGCCGTGCATTTCTTGCCTAGGCTCCTTTTAAATATATTCACTTGTCAATAACCATTCATTCATTCATTTTCTACCGCTTAATCCCGTTAGGGGTCGCAGGTGACTGGAGCCTATCCCAGTGACTTTGGGCCTTAGGTGGGGAACACCCTGGACAGTGGCCAACTTGCCGCAGGGTTAGACAGACAACCATTCACTCTCTCATTCACTCACTAAGGGAAATTTACAGTGATGCCCAATTAACCTAAACATGCATGTTTTTGGAGGTGGGAGGAAACCGGAGTACCCGGAGAAAACCCACGGTGACACGGGGAGAACATGCAAACTCCACCCAGAGAGATCGTGAGATGTTGATATGGTCCCACCCGGGAGTCGAACCCACGACCTCCTTATTGGGAAGCCAGAGCTCTAACCACTTGGCTACCGTGCACCCCAGTCAATAACCAGCTGATGGCTATTAAACTATTCTATTACGCAGGCACGCGATAAAGAGCAAAGCATCATTACTTCTATAGCCAGAATAAACGCATTTACACACACATCCAAAAATATTTACTCACCAATAGTCTGAATTACTTGTACACCAAAAACACAAATGGTCCTGAATCTGGAGCTGGTGGTAGTGGGCGCGCGGATCTTGTGCTGGATCCCGTCTCGTCCCTGAGGCACCCGGCGCCGCTTCCAGTGGCCTCGTAGATTTTCCTCATATATCAGCTCCTCTCTCGCTCAGCTATGTTTCCCTACACACTTGCTTGTTTAGCTGTAAATCCACTCTGGGTTTGCTAAAGGTTTTGGAAAGCACCTTGTAAGTGTCCCGCAGCACAAATCCCTTTCCCGCTTGTGACAGGCTAGCTCGGAGAGATGCTAGGTTCGGAGTTGCCCAGTCTTTCTGAACAATGTCCCGCTTTTCTTAAAAAGTCCGTCTTGAAAAAGGCTTTACCAATAAATTTGCAATCAAATCGATCTCTTCTCTCCCTTTAGCCATTGTGACAAAACTGCTATCAAAACAACATTAAGCACAGACAGCCAATCAAATTCCGTAGTTATCGTGACGTTGCCGGTGGCCGGGTAGAAGGCCTTGGCGTCGTCAACGTAAAATCTGATTGGTTGAAGCAACAGCTTGATACGCGCTTATGTTAAGAGACGGAGCCTTCAAAACTGACTGTGAATGCCTCGGGCAGATTTCACTGACCCTGACAACAACTGATGGCTGAAATATGATTGGTTAAAACAATATATTATGAAATAATTATTGAATTATTATTATTATGCATGCGTGCACTAAATATTAGTTTTATCAGTTTATTATTTAGATATTTTTAGGCCAGCAGAGAAGGCCTTGCAGGCCCTGACGGTCCGCCACTGTGTAAATGTACCTGTAACTTTGCACTACTGAGCGTATTTGAATAGGCTCAACCAAAAAACAAAAGTAAAAAGTACATCTATAAGCCTCACATGTTTATAGTAATTTAATGAGAATCTATCATTTTGCTGCAAGTATATCTAAAAATTTGAGAAGTTATCTCTTTGGTTGAACACTTGTCTACTGTAGCCTCCTCCTGCTCTGAACTAAATGACTAAATGAAATACAAACACAACAGACCTGATTATATAACCCTTGATCACAGCACAGAATTGGTTTTCACGTTTTCAGACATGTTCAGTGTGTTGAAGGCTTTTATCAATTACTTAAATGTTTCTCCTTTGAGTCCTTAACCATAACAACACATATTCCAAGATGGAGGCAGCAACAGAGCTCAGGGAGACCAGTCGAGTACACTGAAGTCAAGTTGGTGACAAGGCTCCGGATGAACGAGACGCCTGAAGTCTCTGAATCTCTGAAACGCCTAGCTTACACAGCGAACTGGGACAGGCCTTGCAGACCAGGGTCCCTTTGTTTAAAAAGGGGGACTGGAGAGTGTGTATAGGTCCAGAGGAATTGCTCTCCTCAGCCTCAGGTCAGATATACTCCAGGTCCTGGAGAGGTAAATCCGACAAGCAGTCGAACTTCAGACTTGTGGTGTCCTGTGGTGCGCGCTGCTATAATATGAGGTTTCATCCATCCATCCATCCATCCATTTTCTTCCGCTTCATCCGGAGTCGGGTCGCGGAGGCAGCAGTCTGAGCAGGGAGGCCCAGACTTCCCTATCCCCACACACTTCCGCCAGCTCTTCTGGGGGAATCCCGAGGCGTTCCCAGGCCAGTCGAGAGACATAGTCCCTCCAGCGTGTCCTGGGTCTTCCTCGAGGTCTCCTCCCAGTGGGACTTGCCCGAAACACCTCCCCGGGGAGGCGTCCAGGAGGCATCCGAAACAGATGCCCGAGCCACCTCAACTGGCTCCTCTCGACGTGGAGGAGCAGCGGCTCTACTCCGAGCTCCTCCCGTGTGACTGAGCTTCTCACCCTATCTCTATCGAGTCCCTGTATGACCAGAGCTGTGTTTGGATTGTTGCCAGTAAGTCAGATCTGTTCACAATATTAAAAAAAAACCATACACAATATATTGGTGATGGTTTCCAAAAATCAGTCATTACTTGATGTAAGTAAATGTCTAAACAAGTAATAGAAATCAGGCTTATTAGATATATTTTGAAAATCACACATTAAAAACAGAAACTGTGAGGACATTTTTTCTGGTTTTATTTAGTTTTATTCTGTTTGTTCTTCATTTTAACTCTTACATGTGTGTCACGTGAGTCTGAGTCCGAGCACACTGGCCAGTCTGTAGGAAACACGATCCGCTCTATCTATAGCTATGGTGTGGCAACCGGGACCCACTGCTTACAACATGGCTTCTTCACAGACTTTAACATGTGCGAGTCAGCTCTGGCCACCTCCAAATATGGCCGTATTTCCCAATGTATTTTAAAAACTGTTTTAGGGAAACTGAGGGGGGCAACAAGGAGTGGGAGACGGTCAGTGTCAGTGTGTGTGCCGCCCCCCCCCCCCCCCCCCCCGGCTGCTCCGGCCGGGTTCTGTCTTTTCTCTGTTTTTTTTGTAATTTTGTCAATAAACCTGAAAAACTTCATCTTGGCTTTTTAGTGCTTTGCCTACCTGGAGATCAGTTCTCACAGAACACAAACCTTAATTTGATATGGCAGGCCAGAAATGTAACTCTAATTTTTGCATCATGTATTACTAGTGATTATCATTTGTGTTGGTTATAGAGTCCAGTGTCATGTGGTTCTTACAGTTACACAACAAAAAATATGATTATGTTGTACAGATGTGATATTTTAGCCCAACATTTTATCAGTGAAAGTTCTGACAGTGCTCTGAGTGCTGTGTGCTCATTTATTGCTATAAAACTGACTAATACGACAAAAAACACTACTATCTAGTAAAAACAAGACTATTCTACTCAAATTAAAAAAGACAAAATAAATCAAAATGACTTTTCCAGATGAAAAAGCTCTAACAACCATCAGAAGCTAGAACAAAGAAAATAGCCTGAGTTCTATGGAAAATGCATCTCTGTGAGAATCCCTCTTGTACTGTACTTTGTGGTTCAATGTGAAGGAAAAAGTTAAGACATATACATTTTCTGAATCCTCAGATTCCAGAGAATAATTTGATATCACATGTGTGTGTCTGTCATGTTCCTAGAGCTTTCAGCGAAAAACGTAGCAAAACAGTTCAGGAAAAAAATGGTAAAAAAAAATTTCCTCAAGTGACAGTAATTATCAGAGAGCAATACAAATGTGCCAATATGAAAGACAAGATTGGTTTCTTCAAAATGATACCAAACAGTTTAATCATTATCTGATGGGTGGTACATGGCCTAAACTATAATATGGACCAGCGCGAAAAGTGACTTTTTTTACATGTGGTTTGTAAACTTCAAGGGTTGATATTCATGTTATCGCTGAAACTCAGAGAAGTCTATCATGCAAAAATATAAAGCTTAGATATTGACCATTTGCACCTACGTCACTTGACCACATGGCTGCTCCATGCTGGATGGCAAAAGTGCGTGTATGCAGCATTACAGGGAGCGCAAAACTGACAAATTCTCACATGTTTCCTTATTTTTCGTAAACAAAGCAGTGGATTCTTCTGGCGCATGTTCAGTACATTTGTCTGTGGAAGTAGGACGTCTTTTAGACGCACACAAAACAAGGTACTGTATTTGGAAAAGCTAATGAATGCTAGCTGATCCATGCCCTCTTCCTCCTGCTATGTTTGCCGAATAAATAAAATCTTCAAGTTTGCCTGACTTTACTCCTCATGATATGCACCATTCTGTGGTAAACAGGGTTTTGTCTTACACTGGAGCAGATTTAAAAGCTACAAGAGGTTGATTTTCAGTAACTTAGCTGTGAGGCTAGTGTTAGCCACGCATAATGCAGGCTGTTTCAGAGATTCATTGCATTTTTTTTTCAAATGTCATACTTTTTTTTTCTCATTAGCATTGACTTACCTTGTTTAAAGTGTTCACTGAAAATCCGAAGTGACTTAGAGGGATTTAGGTCTTTTGATTTATTGCTGCCATCCACTAGCGTCTTCTATCTTCATCAAAATGTAAACGAAAAAGTTCCCGGCTTAGACTTAAAACCTCCTGCCTGTTAGTGCAGCGTGTTCCACGAGATACAGCCATTTTACAATTGAAATCAATTAAAATTACTTAGAAACAAGCAAGTTTTCGGCAAAGTTTCCATTGCTGTAATGCGCACAGACAGCGCTTTTGCCATCCAGCATGGAGAAGTAGGCGTTCCCTCGACTCGAGGAGCGTGCAAATGGTCAATTGACCTTTCCAAAAATGTATGATAGCCCTTGCCACCTTTGGTGAGCCCCTTTTTGTCAGTCTGGCCCATGGACTATATTACAGGGTTGAGGTATAAGTTTTTTTTGTTTTTTTTTTAGTTACTGTCATCATCATCATCATCATCATCATCATCATCATCATCATCATCATCATAATCATCATCATTACACACACACACACACACACATACGTGTCTTTAACATATTGTAGGGACGCATGACTAGAACATGCCTTGTGGGAACGTCCCTTTCTGCTGGTTCTACCGGAGCCCAAAAAATATGTTATGGTTCTCTAAATTTCCTTAGCAGTAATTTGACTTCAAAAAACATTTATTCCATTAAAAACTTCTGGGGACATTTCAGGGATAGAGATAGTTATGAGACCCAACCATGTACACTGGTTATTGGAATGAATTTTTAGGAAATAATGACACACAAAAATGAATAAAACTAAATCTTTATTAACATAAATTAAATTATAATCATTAAACTGTTCTTTTAAGAGCTGTGATTCGATTCTTTACATAAAATTTCACTGCTAACCAATCCCTCCGTTTGAGCGCGACTTTCTCAAGCCGAAGGCACTTATCACAGTCTGCTTTGCCCGGAACTCGGCACGAGTTTATGAAGTGCATCAAGTGCTTTTCCACGGCTTTGACCTCTCTTGGGTTCCACGTTCTCTTTACGACTGTCCGGCGAGCTGAAGTGGGGGTGCGTGACGGTCCTTTGCGTGACGGTCTTTGGACCGCTTGCAGTGAAGGATGGCTGGATGTTTCAATTGTAACAGGCTGGGATGTTTCATTTGTTTCGTCTGGCATTTCAGCATCCAGATCTTCTTCTATGTTCTGGTTCTCGTCCTCGTCCTCACTGTCCTGGAGGGCATGATCTGTTAAAAGTAAAGAAACAGCTTAGTCAAGCCGAAATGTACAAACTTTATGTATGTCTTCACCTGCCCAGATAGGAGCACCTTTCCTGGGCAGAGTGTGAGGCTCTCCTGGAACCTTGTGGAGGTGGAGGAGAGGCTCCAGGAGGCAGAGTGTCAGTGCAGTTGGCCCAGTAAGGTGCACCTGACCTGGACTTAGTGTGAGGCTCTCCTGGAGGAGGTGGTGGAGGGGCTCCAGGAGGCAGAGTGTCAGGGCACATGGCCCAGTAAGGTGCACCTGACCTGGACTTAGTGTGAGGCTCTCCTGGAGCCTTGTGGAGGTGGTGGAGAGGCTCCAGGAGGCAGAGTGTCAGTGCAGTTGGCCCAGTAAGGTGCACCTGACCTGGACTTAGTGTGAGGATCTCCTGGAGCCTTGTGGAGGTGGAGGAGAGGCTCCAGGAGGCAGAGTGTGAGAGCACTTGGCCCAGAGAGGAGCACCAGGCCTGGGCAGAGACTCAGAAGCTGATAGTGGCCAGCTTGCTGCCCAGCATAGACCCACTATTCTGGGGTTTAAAAGAGGGGTTCCTGATTTGGGGCTTTTTAACCTGGAACCTGGCCTATCTGCTGGAGCTCAAGTGTGGATAGACAAAAAAAATCTTTACCTTCTGGGTCAATAGTGATGTCATCCAGGCCTTTTCCCTTGAATTCAGCCATACGTCCCTGCTCCAAAGCCATGAGGATCTTGCTCACTTTAGCCAGTTGAAGGGTGCCTTCTGGAAGTCTGTAGAACTGTCGGTGGACTCTTACATCATGCCCCAGGAAATCGGCCAGCTGATCCAACTCTGTGTTGCTCAGGTTAAGAACTTGAGACAGAGTTGCAGTTTGTTTTCGCAGTTTTGTGGAGGTGAGGCTTTCTGGGTTTTTTGCCCCACACATCTTGGCAAAATGCCGGAGACAGTCAGACCCACGAAAGTATGAACATGCTTTTGGTCTGGCAAAAAGGTATTTGTTTCCCGGTACAACCCCACACATCTCCCGCTTGCTGACAAGAAGATCCAATGCTTCCTGCATGGCTGGTGTCAAAAGAACCGGCACCTTCCTTCCTCTCTTCCCCGCTATCTCCAGTCTTCTGAAGTGTTGACACAGTTTCTTTTCTAAATCAGAGAGTGCATCACCCAGGTCTTCCAGCGCATCCTGGCTATGCGGAGACATGTATGCTGACAGAGGCATTTTTGATACTTCGCCGGAACGCCGTCTGTTGAAGAGAATTATCTGAGTCAGGGTGACTTTTGCTAATCCAGCCCAGTCCTGGGGTGACACTTGAGAAGACAACGTGGAGTGAAGTTTCTGCTGCTCTGCATCCAGAAATGAATGAAGCACCTGGACATCTCTTGTGAATGGAAGTAAAAGTGGAGCATTCCACTTGGCTTCTTGAAGTGTTCTCAGTGACGCTGCAGATATCATTTCATGCCATCTTGCTTCATAGATTTGTCGGAATGTACGGGCATTTTTAGCTGCAACACTGTTGTTCTGGATGTTTGAACGACTTTCAACCAACATTGAAATCTTTGACAGACTATGCCCTAATTTGAGAGCCAGACTTGGGCGTTTATATGTATTGTTTTGCCTGTCATATCCAGCTACACATTTCACAGATTCTACAACATGCATGAAATTTGAAGGCAAAACATGGTCCTCAATGGTCTTTAGCGCCGGGTTTTTTCTTGAGCATAACAGAAGCCTTCCCAACTCTCTCAGTTTTTGACGAATATACTCATGTTTCCCAGCATCATGGCCAAAACGACTAAAAAGATTTTCACCAAATTCTAGAATACATGGATCTTTTTTCACTATGGAAGAAACTTTATCATTTATCATGTTGCTTAGCAGCTTCCAGAAGTCTTGTTTGACGCCCGGAGGTGGTGGTACAGCAAATGCACAGAGCGCCTGAACCCGCGTTCTTCCTCGATTTGGCTCACCGCTAGGCTTAAACTTGCATTTTGAGACATGTTTAAAAAGAATCTTCTTTCTAAATAGGCCTTGGCAGTGAACACAGTGCATGTAATCCTGGGCTTCTGTGTTTACTGATGGTTTCCTCCGGGGAACAAGTTCACCTGCTTCTCCGTTTAACACCTCAACATTATGAGCAAAGTTTCCCCTGTTTCGAAGATGTTCAAGATGGAGCTTTCTTTCTTTTGATCCCTTATTATAAGACATGGCTTGTGCAACCTCAAGTTCATTTTTATGAACATGCTCCAAATGTCGAGTTATTTTCAGTAATCCTTTATTACAGAACAAGCAATATTGTCTCTTATTGTACTGGCGAGACCCATCTGCTTTTGTACTTACTGCCTGCACTGACAGTGAACGTTGGCGTTGGACTGTCCAAGGAGGTGATGAGCTACTTTCTGGTACTTGTTGCTGTTCTGAAGGGGTGTCATTGGTATGTTGGATTGGGCTTTTTGAGTGTGTCCTGGGTCTATTTTTTGAATTTCCTGGCAGGTTGCTTTCTGTTGACATGAATGAATTAAATGAATCTCCACTGTCCCCATCGCTGTCGCTGTCGCTGTCGCTGAATTCAGGAACGAAAGCAGGGCTGCCCGATGAGGTACACCCAGACAGGTCATCTGAGTCACCATCCATGCCTCTAAAACAAGCAAAGCATCTTATTAGACAAGGTAAAATCAAGCCTGAAACAACCCTGGTTCTTCTGGAACTCAGGGGGTGTATAACCCCAAAACCCAGTCCGAGCAGAGTGCACCAGAGGCGGACTGGATGTCCCGGGATTCCCCCTCTCTAAAACCGACTATTCTGTCAAAAATACACGGTGCTCTGGCTTAAGACCCACCCAGGGTTAAAGAGCAGGTCACGCTGCATCCATCCATGCCCCTAAGAAGTGCCCCATGCCGAATTAAAGTGTTTAAAATCGGGTGAGAAAATTGTCTGGTTCTCCGGAGGACAGGGGCCGACCCTCCGTGCAACCTAGCCGGGGATGAGTGCTCTTCCCCGGGCATGAGAGTGAGCAATGACCCCCCTACCAGAAATCCAGAGCAGAGTGCCTCAGAGGCGGACTGAGTGTCTCCATTAATCCCCCCTCTAAAACGCGCTATTCTGTTAAAATAGACACAGTGTGTGTGGGCACACACTTAAAGTCAGGTTTTTTGACTTGTGGGGATTTTTCCCAAATTTGTACAGGGTGTTGTCCGGAGCTTATTTTCATCAATTACATTGTCATTTTTGTGGGGACCGGGTTTTTTGTCCCGACAAAAATTCAGGTCCCCACTTGTAGAGTGTGCTGTCCGGTGGTTGTCCCTATAAGGTGATAAAAACAAACACACACACACACACACACACACCCACATATATATATATATATTGTTAATGAACTTACAGCATTTAATAATATCAGGTGTGTGTCTTTTATAATAAACAGAGAAAAACAAGTGCACTGCTCAGTTATCCTCACAGCATGTATCAGATGTTTCAACAACACAGCACCATCTAGTGACAAAAAACAGGCAGAGAGCTACAGACACTGACTCACTATTATAAAGGTGTAAAAACTTACAGTCAATAGCTATTCATAAAAAAACATTTACTTATGCTGCACTAGATTACAGTAATGTTACTGACAAAATACTGAGCCGTTTGAGATGAATACCTTTATTTAACCAGAAAATACAAAGATAGAATATCACACAAGCCCATGATTCTACAGGTCTGACCAGCCATCACTACATGACATAGCAAAAGAAATAAAACAAATAAATAAATAAAACACCTATAAGAAATCACTTACATTTAGTCACAAGCAGTTTGAAAGTTTCTCCATGACCCAAGGAGGTAGGTCAATAAACAATAAATTCCTGCACTCACATGATGACATTTGGTTGCATGGCAGGGACAAAACCGTTTGCCTGATAATGTTTGTGTGAAATGTATTTTTATTTTAAACCCCTCTACATATAGGATAAGGGTTATTGGTGAATATCACTTTTCGCTCTACTGCTCATGTTTTCGTACGGTGATTAACTGACAACATTCCTGCTTAGTGTTGCTGCTACAGCTTGTGTCAATCTTTCTGCGATCTGGTTGTCTTGCATCTCCCGTGTTAATAAACAAATAATCCCTCTATAACATTTACTAATATTGACTATCTAACAATCTGATCTTGATGAAATCAGGAAAAAAAAAATGTTCTCTGACTATTGAAAAACTTTTGTACATAAGAGGTTAACTTTCACGTCAGAGTGATAAACTAATAAAGAATATTATGGGTTTTTCTGTAGGGCTTTTTATCAAAAATGCTTAGGCAAAATTGAACACAATAGTCACACTTTTCTGGGAGCTTAAACAAACTTTTAACAAAGTATATGCATCTAGTATTATTATTTGTCAAATCATGTATGCTTAATTTAAACCTTTTTTTTGTTTTGTTTTTTTGTTTTTTGCCTGGGTGCTAGGCAGCAGCTATGGTATCACTTCTGCTTATGTCATACTTGCAGACCATGTCCAACCAGGGAGTATAATCATAAACCTCACTAAAAGAATATCAAAATGATTTGTAAAAACACATAGTGTATAGTAGAAACAGGCTTCAAAGTTATCATCTGGATCAAAATTTGAAAACACTATCCATATAACAACTAGCCTTTTTCAATAGATCACTCTGGGGCGAATGAGGGATTACACTAACACTGAGTTTAGTCAAACAAGCTGTTCAAGGTTAGAATTTATTTGGGAAAATAGAAATCTTTGGTCAACATGGAGACAACACAGGGCATTTGCTTATGGCCTTTCTCAGTTTCATAGTCAAAAGCTACTTTTCTGTTGACTCTGGTCATGATCTGTGTCAGCTCCAAGTCTCTGTATTTGGCAATCATCTCACACAGAGTCATCATGAACCAGGAGCCACTCTCCGGGCTTGTCCTTGATCCATATCCTGCAGACAAGAGAGTTAAACAAGAATTTATACGTAATGTGGCTCTGATAGGCTGTTTGTGCTGTATAAAAGTGTTTGAGCCATGAGATTCACCCTCTGATCACCACATACTTCCATTACAAGCTGATAAAGGTTAAGTTAGAAGTTAACAAAGTGAACTTTCTCCTCACAGAAATGAAAGAAAAAAGCACAGTGGCACTAAAGTTTGTTTGTTTGCCCGATGTTGGTCTACACTAATGTGGGCGTATTACATATTGGAAACAAGAATTGACTGGTATCAGGGTGTCAACAATTCTCCACTCCTTTTTCACTACAACAGTCCGATACAGCGACTGCATCACTACTGACGCTGCACAGATCCACCTATCCATCTCTCTCTATTGTCCATCACTGGTGAACAAGGCCTCAAAGTATTCTAGCTTCTTCCATTTGAAACAAGGATTCTCCACCCACCCCTACCCTTGTTAGTCACCACCTTAACGTGGTGGACAGGTTTGAATGCTCAGAACGGTTGTGTTGCCTGGATGGGCAGCGCTGGGTTCCTACCCTTGACTTGTTGCCCATTGATGAGTGCTTGGTCTTTGCCTTGGAATGGCAAGTCCAACCTGAAATGGCAATGATTTAGCACCTTCCAGACGGCCCAGCTCCTGCAGGAACGACCTTAAGAAACCGGTGTAATGTGTTTTGGACAGCGGTTGGAGGAGGGTTCCCAAATGACCATAACAGTAAACACAGTCTCAGTCACTTTGCTGACAGGACATTTTCAGCTAGATGTGACTGATCTCACATCTATGCACAGCTTAGGCTCTGGACCAAGTAACCTTGAAAGCAATAAACTCAAAGTGTTGAGTTTAGTTACTTACCTAATGTGAGCATTCAAATTATTCACCATGACATCTTTGGAAGCATTTTTACAACTATTAGAAACATTGAGTATAGTGCCTTTAAATACCTGGAATAACAAAATCTGGGAGATTATCTTGGTAAATTAACTCTTGTCAAATATTAAGAATTGTCTTTTCAATCTTTGTAACTGCATGTGTCTGGTCCTATAAGCTAGGCCATTCCCAAGTGAATGTTAGTGTTTTGAAAATATTTTTTATTTAGTTAGATGTGTAGATTAATCATGTATTATCATGCAAATTTTTGTTACCTGGTGCTGAGGCAAAGGCACACAGGAAGTCTGCATCCAAAAATACTCTTTGTCCAGGAGACTGCAAAACAAGTTATACTATTGTGTTTAGTGGAAGTCAAGATCAAGGTCAAGCTTTAGCACACGCAACAAAACAGTTTCCACTGCCCAAAGCGACAAATGTGCAAGGACTAGACCATTTTACAAATGTAAAACTAATTCTAAAAGACACAAAAGTCTGTCATAGATTCATGAACTAGTGTGTGTTATTTTGCATCAGTAATGTGTCATCTTTTTAAGAAAGAAGAAAATGTGTGCACTGTTGTATTAGCTCTATTTCTTTAGTTTTATTTGGAGCACAGCGATGTTTTGAGTGTCAGTTCTTATTCAGATTTTGAAATATAACATTTGAGGGACCACAGTTGTGTTGACTTTTTTGTTGTTAGAAGGCTTGGTCTGTGAGTCAAACCTGAGCTAAGAAGAATTGTTGATTTGTTCTGTATTGATCTGTACTTATATAGACATTGTTGATTGTTCATTTTGGTTTTGTCTCTCAGTCTTGTTTCAGTGCTTCTTTGGGGCACATTTTGTACATTTTGTGTCAAGTTAGGGGGAAGTGGGCAGTAGGTGAAAACAAAAGAGAGGACTTACCTCTAAAAAGAAGATCTTTGGTTTGCCATCGAGAGTGCCACATTTGTCCTTTGTGAAATATTTCAAGAGGCCTCTCATTTTTATCGGTTCGTAGTTGTCTGTCCCGTAGATTCCGTCCTCATCTCCGTGGGACAAAATCACACAGACAAAGGATGTGTTTTCACTGTGATCCTCCTGAGACACTGGAAAACATCACACACAAGGAATATGTAAAAAATAAATCTGAACACTTTGCAACATTTTTTTGTGTTTAAGAGCTTATTGTAATATTATGTAATTCTTGTAGTTTTCAAGATTGAAAAGTCCTATATCACACTAATGTTTCACTTTTTATAATGTTTTATCTTGCACCTGAAGCTGTGCTTTGTTCCATTTGAATAAATCCAGAATGTTTGACTGTATTCTTTTCATTAAGTGAAAATGCAGGAAGTGAGCCACTGTGTTCTTAAACTCCACATACCTTCTCTAAAGCTGGGGATTGTATACTTTCAGCTTTCAGCTTAGTAGCCACAGCTATTGTATTAACCTTGTTTAAGCTGCTTCATTTCTGTTAGCAACAGAAGATGCTGAAGTGTTTTTCTTTTTTCTTTTTTTTTTTTTTCTTTTTTTTTTTTTTTTTATGGAACTCTCAACAAAAGAAAAAAATAAATCGAGGCATCAACTTAAGTTTCTTATATATTATTGAGTAAAGTTAATAAAGAAGCTAAGAATAAAACTGCCACTTTATGACATCACAAGGTGGAACAAAACATATTGGGACCTTTAAAAAGAAAGAAAAAAACTCTATAATACCCACCTTTCTCCAGTTCCTTCTTCATCTGTTTCCTAGTCAGGTCCTTGTGTACTGTGACTTTATATCCCAGATCCTCAAATGTCTTTTTCACAGCAGCTTCATCTTTATCTGAGCCGTGTCGGGTCCTCAAACCTGCAAACAAGGAAAAAAGTTCTGTTTAGCTTGTGTTTTAAAGGCAAATGCTTATTTGCATTGTTTTTTATCTTTTAAACATGCTCTTGGGCACCTTGGCTTTGCCATAAACTTGTGTGATGTTTTAGGGAAATCTCTGAGACCTCTGCTCTGATTTACATCCATACATAATCCAGCATTTCTGCAGCATTAGTAAATCAGGCAAGACTTGTTTTTCCTCTTGATGTGGGAAACACATGAAGTCCTGCTGCTGAAAGTGTCAGGTAAATGAGCACTCAGCTTATAACCACTGTCTTATTACAAGAATAAATCATCCATTTTCTTTTTTATTTGCTTTGGCATTTTTGACCAATAACTATTTCTGATTTTCTTTGTTATTGTTTCATTTGTTTGATTTTCTAACATTTCTGTTTGCTGTTGTGTTATTGTGATTTTGGCTTGATAAAAATAACTACGGTCTCCCATCCAATGACTAACCAGGTCCTATCCTGCATAGCATCCAAGCTTTAACAGGAGCTCTAACAGGCATCGGACACAAAGAATAACACAAATATTCAGAGCCAGGTGTAAACGGAGCCGACCTGTTTGAGGGAGGAAGTTCTTGTTGTTGATGATCACACAGCGGCCCAGATTGGGGAAGTCTGTCCGGTATGTGTCATCCATTGCTGAGGGTGGTTTTCCTGGGGTAAAATATAAGTTTGTGAAGTTTATTTACAAATGATTTTATATAATGCATACTGCAAATCAGCATTGTGATAAAATTGGTGATTTTTTACCTCTAAAGGTTCAAATGTTCCATCCTGTCATTCCCTGGCTATTTTATGAAGATACCTAAAATGAATTGTTCTTGAGCTGCAGTGCCATTGGCCCCACTCTTTTAGTCAACATCTTGTTTATTATTTTGTATCTTCATCCTGATGTCTTACCGAACTGTCTTTTGTGTCTGTGTAAAAAAAAATGCAAATCTGTGCACTTGAGAATAATCTGAATTTGTGATCATCCAATGAGGATAATGTGGATTTAATGATGAAATCCAAAAACTCAGTCCTTAAAATGTAAACCCTTTGTTAAATAAAAGAAAAGTCTATATTTTTATTTTACAGCTAATTGATGATTTCATTTGTCATTTTTTTCTGTTTTTTTTTTTTTTTTTTTTTTTTTTTACAATGTTCTTATTTATACCTGTAAATATTAATGATAGTTCCTTGTTAATCAAGGCAAATTTGTGGTAGAAATTTTGCAAATTTGTAAAAAAAAAAAAAAACAAGAGTTCACAAGTGGAGGAGTAAAAAATGCTAGCACATTGTAATAAAATATTATCTATTGTGTTAATTTATTGTGATATTTTAACAGCACGTCAGTCGAAAAAACAAACAAAGAGTAATCCTTGTGTCTACTTTTAGATCATGATACTATAGATCAGTCATCTGCAAACCTCCGCCCCTAACTGGAATACCCTCACATGTTTTTTTTTTTTTGTTTTTTTTTTTGTTAGTATGCCTGTTTTATTTAGTTTAGTCACAAACACCTGGTTTTGCCTTCCCTAAACTGTAGAATAATTCTAAAAAAATAAGATGTTGTTTTGCCTTTAGTATGAATTAGGGGTGTCAAATTAGTGCATTAATTGAGATTAAGTAAAATTTTTTAATTGCATTAATCTATTTTGAAATCTTTAACTTTATTGTTTCCATATAGGAGAGTTGCAAAGTGGACATAAGGATTGTTCAACTTGACAACTAAGTAACAAAAAACTTCCCAAAGTCTTCATTTTTTGCAATATATTAATAATTCCCATCTGCAACAATAATGTAAATAATTAAATTGGATAAAAACAAAACAAAAACACTTAAGTTGAGTGTTTTTCCTCTGCACGTTTTAGGTGAGATTAAAAATAGATTAATTAATTACAGATCATAGGTAATTCATCTCTTCATTTTTTTAATCGCTTGACAGCACTAGTATGAATATTCTAGTACTATTTCTCCTATTAGGACTCTATTGCAACTATTAATTCTTATCATTAACACCAACCACACATCAATTTTATTTATTTTACCAATATTTTTTTTATTAAATAATATTTTTAATTGTTTGCTTATTACATTCTTTCTCTCTTTTTCCTCCCTCATCTCATTTTATCTGTCCTCTTTTTTTTCTCTTTTCACAGCTAAGAAAAGAGGGAAAAAAAGGAAAAAAAAGTAAAGTAAAATAAGGTCATAAGTAAAAAACATCAGAGTTGGAAGGTGCATAACTATCATGACCGCATGTCCACACTCAAAAAATAAATGAATAAATAAATAATGAAAAAAAAAATATAATAAATTATTTACCACATCAAATCTAAAAAAGGGCATCTTGTTTTTTAAAGTATTATCATACTATATTATTGTCATTTACTGTTTTCATTACTTCTGTTCATCAATTTGTTTATTACAACCTCATCAAACTGTTTTATATCATTATTATTATTCAACAAAATGTAGCTGCACGTGTGTATTTTTATGTCAAAAGTTCAAAAAGCCTGTTACATCAGAGGAGTTTTAGCCCTCTTGCATTTATTTATTTAGACTCATAAAGCATTTAATATCCAGTAACAAAACTTCAAGCAAGTATAACAAGATAAACTAAAGAATGAACAAACGCAATTCAAGACATAATAAAATAAGACTTTTGATGTTAGAGGCCTTTAACAAGTTGTAAGATGACTGGTGTGAGTATTATTAGAGGTTATTGTTGCGTCGGTCTCTGCAGTAGATTGACAAGTGAGTCAATGGGAATGTGGTCCGGAGTTTGCAAATGTGCTTTTATGGTATTTCACAAATCAAATGTGATAAATAACATTTTTTTTATTGATTTGTCTTGATGTGAAAAGAAAGTAATGACTCTGAAACTGTAAAGGCTGTGTGTGTTTTCTGTGTGAGGTGATTTTCGATTGAAGAGTAACACTTCTGCCAGGGACATTATTAAAACAGTTTGCACAGCGTTGCACTAGAGAAACATGGCAAAAAGTACATTCACTTTAATCACATATTTTCAAAAGTGTATGATACTGACAAAGTCTGAAAGCATGAATGTGTACATACCTTTTATTGTAGTGGTGAAAAGGCGACAGATATGAGACTCAAACACAGAAGGAAATGTAATGGGAACGATTGGCGAGACAGGAATGTGCTTTTGGCCAATCAGAAGCCTGGAATGTGAGTGTGGGCGGAACTGAAAAGCTAACTGGTTAAAATGGTGCCAAAAAAAAAAAAAAAAGTCTTTCCTGAGAATGTGTAGGTGTGTAACTTAATTATCTGATTATCTTTAATTACACAAATGCTTTTCCAGAGAACACATTAAGATTCTTGTGTAGTTATTGTAGATTTTCGGTTTCCTTGTTCTCAGTCATATTTGTGTACCTGTAATATGAATACTTGCATATTTGTAATTCAACTAATGAAAGTATAAAAGCTGTATAAAAAAAAAAAAAACAGCATTAAACTTTAGTGCAATACTACTACACTGAAACAATAGAATTCAAGACATTTCGAAGCAAAATTGAAGATCTAATCATAGATTTTGATTATTTTCCTTGTTTCAAACTTTTTTGAAGATGCGATATCTTCTTTCTTTGAAAAGTTATTTGCCAATACACTACAAATAATTGGCAAACTAAGTTTCCTTTTTAAGCCAATTTCTCGCATAAACCAGTAAAATACTGCATTACATAGGCAATTAAGTCTTAAATTACACAAAACTGGATTAAAATTCATAATCCAAGTGATGT
This sequence comes from Mugilogobius chulae, assembly GCA_038363315.1. Classification (NCBI taxonomy): domain Eukaryota; kingdom Metazoa; phylum Chordata; class Actinopteri; order Gobiiformes; family Gobiidae; genus Mugilogobius; species Mugilogobius chulae. The sequence goes on along the minus strand of CM076400.1, from coordinate 22,065,081 downwards.
TAGCAGTAAAATTATTATTATTATTATTAATTTTGTAGTGTGTTATTGTTAATCAGAGCTTCAGACATATGGATTATGATTATGCTTTATAATAGTATGCACCTACAAACCCTATTCTCTGCTTTCTGACTTTACCCACACTAATGTATTCAAAAACCACACACTAATAGTGATTAATGCTTTTTCATAAGATAGGCATGCTTTCTTGTCTTGTCACATGAACAGTGGCTTTCTGGAAGTGCACCAGTTTTTTTTTTTTGTTTTTTTTTTAATTTAAGTCTATCAAACTTGACAGGGCAAGTTCGCAATAGAAGGCTATGGAATTTTCCATTACCATTGGCGCCACAGATCACTTGGCTCTTTTTATAATATACTAATATGTAACTCTTGTTAATGCTCATGTTTTCATACTTTGGACTATTTTGATTGCATTTTGCCTTTATATTCATTTAAATATTGGGACTATAATAACTTTTCTTTTCGAGACATGTCCCCTGTCTGACTCCTGTGTGATGTTAGTACTTTGAATGTTCATACAGACATTAAACACAGAATTTATTTCACTATGAGTGTTTTGTATTGCTCAAGAATAAAATTAAAAACTATACTATATATACAACATAAACACTGAAATCACACCAGCAAGAGACCAATGCATACTTAGTCCTGACTCTGGTACCAGCAGGAGGCCCTGTGCACAACTTGTCTTATGTTCACTACGCTTTTAGATTGTCATTTGCCCAATTAAATGGCTTAAATCAAAAGAACAATCTTGTTCTTCTCAAAATGTCTCAGTTAAGATGACTTCAATCTCTGTAAAAGCCATTGCATAAGAAAGACAGTTCTTTAAATAACTTGACACAAATTTTGGCTGACATTTACCCTTTTAGAACTGTGGTTTTAATATTTAATAACAGAGAACTGATCTGTCATTTATTGGCAAACTTGCTGTTTACTGTGGTTATAATCTGGTTATGGGTTACATCCTCCAATTTCTCTGGAAGTGACAAGCCTTTACCCGTTGAAGCTTTTGCGTGATTCTTTTCTCAGACACTACTGGCACACGTTCAGCCAGTCAGCTTCTTACAATCTGTTGGCACACTTCTGATTGGGCAAAAGCACATACCTGCCTTCGTTTGCTTTCCTTTAAATTAGCGTCCCATCTCTTTGAAAGTCACACGAGAAGCTTATCATCACTCTCGCCTCTCTACAACACTTTACCACAAGGTATGTTTACAAAGATTTGAATTTCATTGACTAAATGAGAGATGTGTTGTTTGCCTATTTACACAATTAAAAATACTTATTTAATGCAAGAAAGTTAAAAGAGTTTAAATAAATAAATAAATAGTGAGTTAGAGTTCTTCCATCACACTATTTGCAAAGAAGAGAAAAACACCTAGTAATGTTACACAGAAAAGTGCAGCATAAAACATTAAAAGGGAAAATTTGTTTTAAATAGAAATACTCAAATAGTGAAGTAGAGAGGTGTGACTTAGACATACTTTAACAATCTAGAGATGGAAGATGAGCCTAATAAAAACTCAAAGTCACACTGAACAGTCATTATGTTAATCATTAGCTGTACAAGCAGGATTATCAGTCACACAATATTAAAGGATGAGCAAATGCTTGATAAATGAGGCCCTTCATGTCTACCTTTGTATATAGAGTCTGATATTGTTTGTGTCACGTGATTCAATGTGATTGGGTAACTGCTCTGTGTGCCTTTATAAAAAATGCCCCTCCAGGATAAATAACAAGTTTTGTAATTGAATTGTATAATTACGTCGCTTGCCTGTTTCTCCAAAAAAGATGATGGTGCACCAGTTAGCCCAACTTTAAAGCATAAAACATGAGTTATAGTGTTTCCTTCTGTCATATTAATATATTTTTTTCAATACTTTTTCAGAATCATGTCGGATGCAGCAAAGTAAGTATTACACTGACAGCTGAAGACAGATTGATGAGATGTGTTCAATCCACTGCAGTAAAGATGCAAGAAGTGACACTGACTGAGTGACCATTGCACATAAGATTAGCACATAAGGAACTTCAAGTTATTAGTTGTTTGCCCACATTAATTTTAAGGCAATTGATCATTTAGTTTAAAAACAGTAAGGTCCTGTTCTTAAGCAGGGACATATAAACAAACAAACTAATCAACAAATGCACACAAAACAAAAACAGACAACTTTTCAGTTTAACTTGCAGCTTAGACTCAATAAAACATATGTAACTTTAAATAATGTAGTGCTACTAGTGTTTTTATTAAATGTTTAGTTCTGACTCTGGCACCAGCAGAAGCCTGGTCCATGTTTAGTCCTGACTCTGGCACCAGCAGAAGCCTGGTCCATGTTTAGTCCTGACTCTGGCACCAGCAGAAGCCTGGTTCATGTTTAGTCCTGACTTTGGCACCAGCAGAAGCCTGGTCCATGTTTAGTCCTGACTCTGGCACCAGCAGAAGCCTGGTCCATGTTTAGTCCTGACTGGCACCAGCAGAAGTCTGGTCCATGTTTAGTCCTGACTCTGGGAAGAGCAGAAGCCTGGTCCATGTTTAGTCCTGACTCTGGCACCAGCAGAAGCCTGGTCCATGTTTAGTCCTGACTCTGGCACCAGCAGAAGCCTGGTCCATGTTTAGTCCTGACTTTGGCACCAGCAGAAGCCTGGTCCATGTTTAGTCCTGACTCTGGCACCAGCAGAAGCCTGGTCCATGTTTAGTCCTGACTTTGGCACCAGCAGAAGCCTGGTCCATGTTTAGTCCTGACTGGCACCAGCAGAAGTCTGGTCCATGTTTAGTCCTGACTCTGGGAAGAGCAGAAGCCTGGTCCATGTTTAGTCCTGACTCTGGCACCAGCAGAAGCCTGGTCCATGTTTAGTCCTGACTCTGGCACCAGCAGAAGCCTGGTCCATGTTTAGTCCTGACTCTGGCACCAGCAGAAGCCTGGTCCATGTTTAGTCCTGACTCTGGCACCAGCAGAAGTCTGGTCCATGTTTAGTCCTGACTCTGGCACCAGCAGGAGGCCGGTCCACGTTTAGTCCTGACTCTGGCACCAGTAGGAGGACGGTCCCTGAGATCCCCAGACTCTAAGATGGTTCATAAAGCATTAACATGTCAAAGATGCACTTTTGTTACTTTGAAGATTTGTGACTGCTAACACAAAGACTTCAGTCTGAGTTTTTGCATGTTTTGAAATAAATAAATAAAATTAAGTGAAACGTTTAGCTGAAGACTACACTTTGAGATGATTATTGCCCAATTAAATGGCTTAAATCAAAAGTACAAGCATGTTCTACTCCAAATGCCTCAGTAAAGATAACTTTGATCTCTGTGTATAAGCCATTGCTTAAGAAAGGTGGTTCTTCAAATAAAGTGATGCGTATTTTGGCTGAGACTGTGATTGTTATATTTAATAAAGGTAATGTTTATCAAGGACAATGGCAGAGATGCTTGTTCCAGATTCTAGCTCAATCTGTAGTTCTGGGGAGGGAAGGCACATGTTTTTAGTTGAAGGAGGACACAGGGAGACTCCACAGGAGTAACTTGCTGTTTGTTTATATCAATGTAGCTGTTACATCAGTTATGCAGCCGTTTACTAGTGGAAGATGCACATATAACATAAAACAGTTTTGCACCAATTCAAATTTTGGATTTTGGTGTCTTTGTGAGGCAAAAAATAGCTGTTTCAAGTGTTTACTTTATTTTTGCTCTATATTTATTTATTTCATATCTATTTTATGTCCAGCAGTGTTTATATATAGTAGAATGATTGGGTAACCATTCCGAGTGCCTTTTTAAATCGCCCCTTTGGGATAAATACAATGTTTGTGATTAAATTGTTTAAATACGCATACTGTACTGCCTGTTTAAAAAAATAAAAAATAAAAAAATACTTAAAAAAGATATAGCATATTACACAAAACAGATTTGCACTAACTCAAATTTTGGTTTTTAATAACTTTTCAAGGCAAAACTATTAGCTGTGTCAAGTGTTTGCTCCCCCCAACCTATTTTGAATGTGAGCAAAGGCTTGATGAATAAGGCCCTTCATGTCTATTTTTGTGTATAGAGTCTGATATTATTTGTGTCACGTGATCTGATGTGATTGGGTAACTGCTCTGTGTGCCTTTTTAAAAATGCCCCTCCAGGATAAATAAAATGTTTTGTAATTGAATTGTATAATTACTTAGTTTGCCTGTTTCTCCAAAAAAGATTATGGTACAGCAGTTAGCCCAACTTTAAAGCATAAAACAAGAGTTATAGTGTATCATTCTGTCATATTAATATGTTTTTTCAACACTTTTTCAGAATCATGACGGACTGTGTCGATGCAGCAAAGTAAGTATTACACTGACAGCTGAAGACAGATTGATGAGATGTGTTCAATCCACTGCAGTAAAGATGCAAGAAGTGACACTGACTGAGTGACCATTGCACATAAGATTAGCACATAAGGAACTTCAAGTTATTAGATGTTTGCCCACATTAATTTTAAGGCAATTGATCATTTAGTTTAAAAACAGTAAGGTCCTGTTCTTAAGCAGGGACATATAAACAAACAAACTAATCAACAAATGCACACAAAACAAAAACAGACAACTTTTCAGTTTAACTTGCAGCTTAGACTCAATAAATGTAACTTTAAATAATGTAGTGCTACTAGTGTTTTTCTTAAATGTTTAGTCCTGACTCTGGCACCAGCAGAAGCCTGGTCCATGTTTAGTCCTGACTCTGGCACCAGCAGAAGCCTGGTCCATGTTTAGTCCTGACTCTGGCACCAGCAGAAGCCTGGTCCATGTTTAGTCCTGACTCTGGCACCAGCAGCAGCCTGGCAATGTTTAGTTCTGACTCTGGCACCAGCAGAAGCCTGGTCCATGTTTAGTCCTGACTCTGGCACCAGCAGAAGCCTGGTCCATGTTTAGTCCTGACTCTGGCACTAGCAGAAGCCTGGTCCATGTTTAGTCCTGACTCTGGCACCAGCAGAAGCCTGGTCCATGTTTAGTCCTGACTTTGGCACCAGCAGAAGCCTGGTCCATGTTTAGTTCTGAATCTGGCACAGAAGCCTGGTCCATGTTTAGTCCTGACTCTGGCACCAGCACAAGCCTGGTCCATGTTTAGTCCTGACTCTGGCACCAGCAGAAGCCTGGTCCATGTTTAGTCCTGACTTTGGCACCAGCAGAAGCCTGGTCCATGTTTAGTCCTGACTCTGGCACCAGCAGAAGCCTGGTTCATGTTTAGTCCTGACTCTGGCACCAGCAGAAGCCTGGTCCATGTTTAGTCCTGACTCTGGCACCAGTAGGAGGACAGTCCCTGAGATCCCCAGACTCTAAGATGGTTCATAAAGCATTAAGATGTCAAAGATGCACTTTTGTTACTTTGAAGATTTGTGACTGCTAACACAAAGATTTCAGTCTGAGTTTTTGCATGTTTTGAAATAAATAAATAAAATTAAGTGAAACGTTTAGCTGAAGACTACACTTTGAGATGATTATTGCCCAATTAAATGGCTTAAATCAAAAGTACAAGCATGTTCTACTCCAAATGTCTCAGTTAAGATAACTTTGATCTCTGTGTATAAGCCATTGCTTAAGAAAGGTGGTTCTTCAAATAAAGTGATGCGTATTTTGGCTGAGACTGTGATTGTTATATTTAATAAAGGTAATGTTTATCAAGGACAATGGCAGAGAAGTTTGTACCAGATTCTAGCTCAATCTGTAGTTCTGGGGAGGTAAGGCACATGTTTTTAGTTGAAGGAGAAAACCGGAGGACCCGGAAGAAACCTACACAGACAGGGAGTGCAGCAGTTTGCTTGTGGAAGATGCACATATAACATAAAACAGATTTGCACCAACTCAAATTTTGGATTTTAATGCCTTTTGAGGCCAAAATATCAGCTGTGTCAAGTGTTTAATTTATTTTTGCTTTATATTAATGTATTTATTTTCTATCTACTTTATGTCCAGCAGTGTTTATAAATAGTAGAATGATTGGGTAACCATTACGAGTGCCTTTTTAAATTGCCCCTTTGGGATAAATACAATGTTTGTAATTAAATTGTTTAATTACGTATACTGTTCTATTGTGCAGCAGTTAACCCACAATTAATACGTAACGCTTGAGATATAGTCACAGTGCCACCTTCTGTCATATTAATATGTTTTAATACCTTTTCAGACTCGGTGACAGTGTCGATGGAGGAAAGTAAGTATTACACTGACAGCTGAAGACAGAATATTGTGATGTGTTTAATCCACTGCAGTGACGTTACAAAAAGTGACACCGACTGAGTGACCATTGCACAAAAGATTAGTGCATAAGGAACTTCTAGTTGTTAGACATTTGTCCACATTCATTTTAAAGCAACAGATCATTTTGTTTAAAAACAATGAGGTCCTCGATTTGGGAAGGGACACATAAACAAACAAACAAATGTACACAAAACAAATAGAGACCCATTTGTAGTTTAAAAGTTGCAGTCTAGACTCATTATAACAGATATAACTAAACAAACAATGAAGTGCTGCTTCTCCTGAAAACTGGCACTAATGCCTAATGTAAGGAGAAAAGCACATATAAAATGTAATTTTCTTAGAATTAGAAGTAATATAATTATGAACTGGCCAAAGTTAAAAGAGATCTGTGGTGTAAAAATAATTTTTTCTAAGTTTTTAAAGTTGTTATTACTGGCTTCTTTCATCATTAGTTTACTCAAAGTTTTATTAAGAGTCCTATTATGTAAAATGCATTATTCAAAGATTTTAACCTTGTTATAATGGCCTCCCTTCATCATTAGTTTACTCAAAAATATATTTGAATTGATTCATGCATGTTAGAGTAATCTTCTATTGTTCTTCAGCTGGAGCTCAAGTGCTCAGAAAATCCCCGTTCTCACCTACCACCTATCCCCTCCCACTTGTCTGTATTTACTTGTTATAATTCAAAAGATTAATACTCAAAGTGAAGCATAAATGGTTCAAAACTGTTCCGTAGTCACTTTCCAACTCTAAAAAAAAAAATAATAATAATTTAAACTCTGTTGCTTCTCACAGTTAAAATGAAGAAGCTTATTTGTTCTTCAGTTTTGAACAGGAAATCAATAGAGCTGTTTCTATTTTTAAGCTGTTTTAGATGAATTTTGGTGTTTTACAATGAACAAAAGGTAATTTACTGTTCTAGTTTCTTACTAAATAGTTGGAAAAAACACAATTGGTCCCCTTTAAACATAGAACATGGGAGATCATTTTGCCATTTTTATCATTGTAAAAATACTTGAGAGTTAAATAACAGAGCAAGTGGACACTCTGCAGCTATAAAATGAATTCTACATTCTCTGTCCTTAATGGAGGTCATAAGCTGAAACATTGGCCCGTTTAGACATGTTTTGAATCCTCCTCTCTTTCTCTGAGTTTGAGCACAGCTTTGAGCTGTAACACATCTGGTAATACATCTTAAATAATAATGATAATTTCTAGTTCTTCAAACCATTTCAGTAGCATTATCATCACAGTCCCTTATTTCTCCCTAAAGGCAATTGTGCAATATATGCATCAGCAGGTAACTCACCTCTAATAGATAAAACTATAGTCTATCTTTCTGCCATATAGTTAATATTCACTGAATTTGCTGTTGAGACAAATGAGCCTCAGAAATGCTGCTGCACAGTTTAAAGTGTGATCAGTGTCTGAGGCTGTGAGACAAAGCAATGAAAAGGAAATGAAATGAGATAAACCAAATAAGTGGAGGATGCACATTGTTTTCCATAGTATTTGCTGGGGTTGTCCTCATGATGAAGGCAAACGTTTTTACTATGTGTTAGCTATGATGGAAGTTTTTGTTTGTTTCTTTGTTTGTTGTGAGCCTAAAATCCTGTCTGTGGGCACTTCACAAGATTGTTGATTTATCAAACAAAAACATTCAAGTCAATGGTCAAGAATGCCTAAACATATTGTCTGACAGTAAAGAGGAAATAGATAATTGTCCCTGTCCTTAGACCCTCTTTGCCAGCAAGCAAAAACAACAAATAAATCAAGCCCCACTCCCATGGAAGGACAGGCTGTAGAGGAGACCAGGACTGACAATATAGAGTTTATGTCTGTAGAGCCAAAATCTATTAGCGGAGGAAAGAGGAATGTTTACTTTTCTGAAAATTGAGTGACTTGGCTTTAGTGGTCTGATTTTATTAGATTTTGCAGCTTACACAACCATCCTAAAAAGACCACTTGTCCAGTATTAGAATTAGGCATTTTTTATTTAGTTGTTCATTTGAAACAGGGGTGTCAAACTCAATTTAGGCCTCTTTTTATTAAAATTATCTTTCTAATCTTTGACATGCTACACATATTAGTCTCTGTAATTGATTTCTATATATTTATTGAAATAACAAATATTCAATATACATCTGCATTAGTCTGAAAAAAATCTCTTTAAATTTTAGACATGTCATTTTAAATAGCTTAAGACAGCAGGTTACTCTTGGCACTAATATAAGATTAAAGTAAACTTTATAAGACATTGAGAGTCACCTAAACTGATGTGGGGGGCTACAGCAGGGGGGCTAAAGAGGATGAAGGAAATTAAGTACATATTGGAATGAATAATACAACTACTATGGATTCCTATGTCAAGTTTGCATCAGTTATTCAGAAGATATACATTTAACTAAATGTGACCACAGGGGATGCAGGCCTTGTGCAGTAAAGTGTTCGGTAAAGCTGGACACGGAGGATGACTCTGAATACCAGATGGACTACAACAACATGGGACGCTGCGTCATCATCAACAACGAGATCTTCACCTCAGGTCAGCTACATCAACAGGATTAATACAATAAACAAGACTAGTTATAATGTTTTTTGTGGTTATGAGCCTTGTGACACTTATGGGTCACATTAACCTGTCATTGCATCAGTGTTTCCTAACCAGCAGTGCAGGGACCTTTGGCAGTACGACCCTGATCTCACAAGAAAGCGTACATTTACCACGACATTGCAGAACATGTAAATTGCATATGATCAGCACGAGTACCTGATAGATGAAAGAAATAATCTATCAGCTACAACTAGTACATACAGTGATATGTACTAGTTGTAGACTAGTACATATCACTGTATGTACTAGTCTACAACCCAAGATTTTGACAAAAGTAAACCAAGAAAAACTACCTGGCCCAAAGACCATGGCTCTGGCAAATTTGGCCCAAAATTAAGATGAATAGTCCTGTCTTATTTATCAACAGTTGTCACACACTGAACATCCGAAGATGCTAAAACAAAAGTAAAAACCTGACTCCATCGACACGTGTGTCTAATACATACATTAATCTTATCCAGAGGCTCCTCGATGGTGCTCCTTGACCTTTTTTTTTGGTGAGTGTCAGTGTACGAGCGAAAAAAAAAAGTGAATTCTCCTTTGCACATCAGGTTTGCACAAAAGAATATACATGGGCCAGCATCACATTAGCACATGGTGATTTTTTCATAAAGAGGGCTTTGCACAGGTCTCAAGCTCAGAAACAGGCGCTCAGACAATGAACAAAGAGAAGAGAAAGAATGTAAATCTCATTTTTGTTTTTCAGGCGATACAAAACGATGTGGCACTGACGTAGATGCTGGCGCTCTGAAGGAAACATTTGAGAAACTGGGATATAAAGTCTCAGTGCACAAAGATCTGACTAGGAAACAGATGAGGCGTCTCATGCAGGACGGTAAATATTCATATAATCAGATAATTTGTAAATAGTTTGATTTTTAAAGGGAACAAAAATGCTAAATCAACAAAAACAATGTAACCTGCTTACAATTGTGTTTTTTCCATCATTAGTTTACTAAAAGTGGTATTTTAATAGATTCTTTCATGTATGAGTAATTCTGTATTGTCTTGTTTGTGTGCATGAAGTACTTTCACATTTAGGACTTCTATTATCAAGCATTTGCTCACGTACAAAGTGTGGAGCGAACACTTGACACAGATGTTTTTTTTTGCCTCACAAATACTAAAAATGCAAAATTGCATTTTAGAGTGACCTTTATTTAAAATGTTAACTAAATGTAAACTCTGGTGTGATACATTGGGACACAATGTGTGCTCACATAAAATTACAAACTAGACAACTGCTCCCGAGTGTACTTCAGTTCCAGCAAGTGTGAACACACCCTCAGTTGTGACTCCAAGTGATCTATGTAGGGTTCTAGCATGTTCTTAAAAATAAATGATCTGTGGGGAGATGACACAGCATGTGTCCACAATCATCACATGACAATTTGGTCAGAACTGAGACTGGAATGTTTATAACTTTCCATGGAATTTTCAAGCATTTAAATTTTAATTATCACTTATAGTCCACAAGCATTTAAATCATATTTATTCTTTACAACATGAATACTTAAGAGAGCACTGTTAACCAATCCACGTCAATTGTGATACATTTATACTGATTCAAAATGTTTTATTACGGGCCGGAATGTGAATATTGACGCTAGATGTCACCATGGTAGACAGGCAAAATGCATTGGAAATGCTCCCCCTGGTGTTCAAAAGTGGACATTACTTTTATCACTGTATTTATTTTATTTATTTTTTTCTTACACAGTGCCCCTTTGTAACATTTTTTCTTGATATTTGTCTTTATAAGTCTCCTTGATGTTTGCATATGTGTTTTCTGTACATTTGAAGCTGATTTTAACTCTCTGCTGCCTCCTGGTAGAAGTCTAACTCTCTTGAGTAACCTTGCTTCTTAACTCAATAACTCAATAAATAAGATAGCCTTTTTTGTCCAACAGTGTTGCAATGCGCAGTTCAGGAATAGCAGAGAAATTAGAAACATGCAACAGAAAAATATGTTTTACTGCTGGACCGAACAGATAAGAGTTTTCAACCTTAAAATTGAACTAAGAATTAAACTTTTAATGTTTCTGTATGTAATAACTGATCTCGCTCATGGAGGAGGAGTAGAGGGGAAGTAAACATCAGACAAACCTTAACCTACTGCATTAGACCTACACTGTGCACTGCAAAAAGTGACTTTCTAGTCTCATTTGGCAGGCCAATGTTTCAGAAAATTCATCTTAATATTGATCAAAGAAGAATGACTTGAGTAAGTCTTAGGTTTGATAAGAGAGCTGTCGGAGGAGCACTTTGTTCTGCTTTAATATTATCAGTGCAGAATCAGTGCAACTGTCAATGGACGGTTCACTTCTACGTAAAACAGAGTGGTACAAGTGCTCACACAGACATTTAAAAAAGTAACACTAAACAGGTATTTGTAAAATTCATGTCTGAGGAGGGTTGTGGTGGGAATTTCAGAAGCTTTGAAAATACTGAAGACATTTTTTTCTTTAGCAAACTCTGTTCCTTCTTTGTTTTTAAGTGGCTGAGGAAGACCACTCGAAAAAGTCATCGTTTGTTTGTGCAATCTTGAGCCATGGAACTGAAGAAGGGATCATGGCTACAGACAAACTGATTACACTGGAAGAACTCACCAGCTATATTAAAGGAGATGAGTGTAGAAGCCTCTGTGGAAAACCCAAACTCTTCTTTCTGCAGGTCAGTTTGTTTTCACTGTAAGGAAGCAACAAGTTAACTACGTATCAGCTAAATGAACTTAGCAAATAATCCTTAATTTAACTATACACAGACTCGAAAGCCTGTCATGGGTTATGACTCAGACAAATCAAGTTTTTCCCACAAACAATTTGTAAAAATGTCTTTTAGTGATTTGGATTTTTTTTTGTAACTGATGACACAGCATTCCATTAAATTAAGAAAATCTTATATGCACAGTAGAGGAGTGCACTGCCCCATATCTGGTGATACCATACGTTTCACAATACACAATAAGTTATATACCAATATATCTTGATACCGAGGACCACAATGGTTTTATGATTGTTCTTTTAAAATGAAAACAATTACAGTATATCTGTTCGCTTTGATGATTAAAAAATAAAATTAAACACACAGGCTACACTGTATATTTCTGTTACCGAAGAATGATTGACAGTATTGATGCTCAATATATATATATATATATATATATATATATATATGCTACCTCATGAGCCACAAACCAACATTGCAAATGCCTGCCTGTTGTTCTGTTGCTTCTGCATTTTTAAACATTCTTCAGTTTAAACATACACAGAGTCTAAAATCTTAATCAGATAAAACTGAAGTTGGATTTTTTTTTATATATATAACTTTTCTACAAAGCACATTTATGTATTTTGGTTCTTGTTTCAAAGGCCTGTCGTGGTACCGATGTTGATGTTGGAGTAGATGCGGTCGACGCCGCTCCACCTCCCACAAAAAAAATGATCCCAATTGAGGCGGACTTTCTGTACGCTTACGCCACACCTCCAGGTAACACAAGTGACATCCCTAAACATTATATCCAATCATCCCTCATGCCTGAGGGCAACAGAGAAGTGAGGATAGAGAGAGAGGTCCCAGTCTCTTCTGATTCTCCAAGTCACTTTGTTGTTGAGAAGGGATAGGTCTAGGTAAACTGATCATTTTCGATGCTGTTTGTGTGAGCTCAGTAAGCTTATTTTTGTTATGTTATCTTCGCAAGGCTTAGTAGTTATCTAGGGACGTCTGTAAAATTTAAATTACTCCACAATATCTGAGTTTTTTTTTTACATGCATTTGCAGGGGATAATAGAGACCTGTAATTTGTCTGTTTTTACAGATGTTCCAAAAATGGCAACTGATACGCTTTGCCTTATGACAATAACCTTTGATTCATTTATGACTTGAGCATTTCTTGTGTTTTGGGTTTGTTTTTTCATGAATGACCTGAGCTGCGGAACTGTCAATCAGAATCACATCCACGCGAGAGGATTTCTGCGGAAAAAGTTGCCGTTTATCTTTTTTAATCCAATGACAGTGATAAAGTCCCTCCATCCAGACTTGCAGTGCTCTGTCTGCACTTTTCCCAAAATCCTTCCAGATCATAGATTTTATTGTAGTTTGTTTAATTTTTAGCTATTTAATTTTCAAAAAAAAAAAAAAAGATCTGTGGCTAATAGTAATAATAATTTGAAGGTATCTGAAGGTAGAAATAGACAGCAGAGTCATTATTAATGATTTCACGCATTAGGAGGACGTCTGAGTTTTGTGCATTTCAGAGGATAAAATTCAGGGGAAACTTTACAAACATTTTAACAGACATGGGCAATTCGCACAGGACTAGAAACTCAGATGACGTCTGTAATTGTTATAATTTACATGCTGTCCTAAGGTATATATTATGTCGTGCAAAAAGGATTTAGTGATGGAGAAAATGTGAAAGTAATTGGGAGATCAGTAGAGATGGACTGACAGAGAGGGCATGAAGCTTAAAGAGGACGTTGTCTTTGTTGAAAGCGTTTATGGATAGCTGTGACATGTTGTTCAAAGGTAAGTTTATTGTCCAATGTGAGTCCAAGTTACTTGAAGTGTCACACTGTTTTGTCTTGTATAATAATAGAAGCCAGATCCGTTATGTGTGACTGAGTGTAGATGAGTAAGTCCTTGGTTTTGTCCACATTCAGCTCCAGATTGTTCAAGTGGTGCTCTCACATTGTTACTAAAGCACCACTTGAAGTAAGTGACAGAAATAATAATGAAGTTACTGTTTGTAAGCACAGACGGGTAATAGGCAGTGATAGATGAGAGACTAACACAGATGTTTGTATAGAAGATGCAGAGAAAGGGGCTGAGCACACATCCCTGCAATGCACCAGTGTCGATGACCATTAGGGTAAGGTTGATGTGACTGAACCCCCTGACAGCTTGTGGTCTGTTACTGACAAAGATGTAAATCCAGTCGATGAGATATGGAGACAGGTTGAGTTGGAGCTTTTTGATCATGTGGTGCCATTGGATTGTATTGAAGGCTGAGCTGATGTTGATGAACAGTATGGATGCAAAGGAGCCAGGTCATGTGCTTCGAGTCTGACAGAGTAAGGAGGCATCATCCTGGAGCAATAATTGTACCACAAGATTCAATTTTTGTTTCTGCACTTATTATTATTTCACAAACACCAACATTTCCTGCAACTTATTACTTCACTACCAACTCTAGTGAGTAATTCCACTGTCAATTCTCTGTTGTCTGCAGGATATTACGCCTGGAGGAATGAATGCAATGGGTCTTGGTTCATTCAGTCTCTGTGTGACATCCTGCCCAGGCACAAACATCGGGAGCTGATGCAGATCATGACCAGAGTCAACAGGAAAGTGGCGTATGACTTTCAGTCATGTAGCTCTAAAATGGCTTACGATGCCAAGAAAGTCGTCCCTTGCATCACCTCCATGTTGACCAAAGATTTCTACTTTGCAAAATAAACCATAACACAACAATTTCCAACATAATCACACTGCTAAAAAAAAAAAAAAGAAAAAGAAAAAGCTAAAATTGCATTAAACCTTGTTTCAGTAAGCTCTACAATTTACATACAGAGTTGTACAACCTTTTCACCAATCTCTTGCACAAATGTGTAGATTTCCAGCATAAACATTCTTACTGGGGTTCAGAACTCTGTGGTGGCCAATTCGATTTCTAATTACTGTAATTTAGTAGTGGTACTTTATTTCAGTCACAAGTAAAGTCATCATTCCATAAACATTACCTTAACATGCAAAAAGGTAAAAAAAAAAGTAGGTTGAAGCTCCAAGGATTGATAAAGTCATAATTGTCTTTTCCATGGACTGGTCGTGGTTAGGGAAAAACGTAAAATGCACAGTGCAAAGTAATAAAACAGTGGCACTATTTTGCTCTTGATTTTAAATGTTACAGTTGAAATACATTAGGGCTGGGTATTGCCATTAGTCTTCCGATATGATGCGTATCTCGATACAGAGGTCACGATGCGATACATATCATGATACATATAATTTCCTCAATATGTCACATATCAAGTGTCAAATGGAGAGGAATTGTATTTTCAAACTAGTCTTTATGTTAGGTACAAGTGTCTTACAAATAAGTAATTGTTCAGCCCAGTAGTTTCAGCCTTAAAGCTGCAGTCCAGGTTCATAAGTGTAAATTATATGAATTTAAGTATGCCGATGCGTATCCCGATACACCTCCTTGTAACGGTGCGTGTATTGCCAATGAGCTTGTCATGATATATTGATGTATCGGTACATTGAGTACAGCCCTAAAATATATTCAAATCAGGAAAAATACTCTTGTGTTTTTAAATTAATAGATTGGAACTTACTTAGATGATGATTCTAACAGTGAATAACCTATTCATTCAGGGCTGGTCATGTCAGCAGATTAACAGAGATCTAACCAACTCCAGACCTATTTCTTTTTTTTTTGGTGATAATCCAGTTGTCTTTGAACCTGTTTGTTACATTTTTTTTTTTCAATGATGTGCACCATTTTTAATACAGTGGGGAGAAATCATGCAGGACAAAACAATGTTACGGCTTTTTTAATCAATAAACAATCTTTATATCAGTGTTGTTGTCGTCCATTTGTTTTTAAACACATTTACCACCTTACATTTTTGAAATTGTGTCAGAAATAATAAATAAGATGGATGGTCAGAATGAGAGACTTGCTTGCATAACCAGCCAGTGTGTAGTGCGTACAAAAGTTAGGGAATTTTAAACCAGGTTTTGAATTTAAATAATTTTCAGTCATCACGTGAGTCATAGATAGTACAATACCAATAAAGTCAAAAACAATAACATTAAAAAATCGTGCACCATGATGCACTGCACTGCAATAATACCTCAGTTAAGAAAAAACAGTGGATAAATACAGTGAACAGGGGCGTATCACCAACTTCTGGGCCACAGGTACAAATTTTGTTGATTGGCCCCTAAAACATAATAATGTGTTTTAAATGTTTAGTCTGCTCTCATTATTTTTATATTCATTTGTTTTTTTTTCCTTTTGAGAAAATGCTTATACAGCTCATTGATTGGCTTCAGTAAATCAAATTGAATGCTTGAGAATAATAACTTTCAACATTTCTATTGCCATAACTGACTACAAAAAACATGACATTTATGTTTTTTGTGCGTGTGTGTGTGTTAAACTATTGCATTGAAAACACTGCGTTCATTTGCATAAAGACAAGGACTATTGATCCTGTTTCTCAAAGCTTGTCCTTGTATTTTTGCTTTATATACCAGTGTTTGTCAAACTGTTGTATTTTGGTACTTTTTGCAATTTGACTATTTGTTTAATTTAGTGGCAAAACTACTGATACATTAGTCCTTTTTGATTTTTATTATTATTATTATTTTAAACTAACTATCTATTAAGTTCATTTTAGATTCTTTTTCGTCTTATTTTAGAGCAGGTTTATTGACCTGATGTAATCGGGGCTAAGATCCAGTGGTACTTCAAAGTCCTATGTGCACTTTCATGCAGTAATTATATCAGTTTAATTCTACATTATTTTCTGTAGCTATAGCTATATCTACATAAATCTGTCTTTATGTACATGCAAAAACGAGTAATTGTTCTAGTTATGCGTTATGCCATTGATTGTGTAACACCATTTTACAACACTAGAGAGAGCCCTACACCTGCTTATGGATATGGATGAATGAGAATAAAATTACAGATACAATGTTTCTGAAGCATGTCGCACCACATTGAGAAAAAAAAAGGAAAAATTATTTCACTGTTTTATGTTTTTGTCTGCTTGTGTAAAAGACATGTTGTGCTTAAACCTCAAAATCATATTTCAAATTTAAAGTAACATTCAACACATTTACTTGGTTAAATGTGTTGAATGTTACTTTTGAAAAAAGTTACGTATTTATCCCCTTGGGGGGAAGGTTAATTAATTACTTTTTGTTCACCATCGGATAAGAATAAACTAGTTATGGGAAATTTTAAAGATAAAAACAAGGTTAAAACCCTGTAACTGAACTTTTTGAAGTTATTAAAAGTCTTTTGGGTTATTTACAAGTACTTACTTTTTTTTTTTTTAAATAAAAAACAGTTTAAAGTTTTGAAGATGAATTATCAAAACCCAAAATATGCTAAGTGTCATTTAGGCCCAGGCTAGTGACACCAACTGCAGGTTTTTTTTTACAAAGAACAATTCCGGTGGACTCGAAAATCTGATGTTCTTTTGTGCAGGACTTGTTTTCAGTTATAACTGAGTCAGTTTTCAGAGGTTAAACTGCAAAGCCTGAGCTTCAGAGTCCAGGCATTTATTTGTGCCACAGTTTCATTTTGGAAATTTAAAGCATTTGTTGTCAACAAACAAAAAACGTTTTTACATAGGCCTATGCCTATATGTTTGTAAGATCATTATTCAGAACATGAATATTAATAAACAATAAACTTATTCATTTCTCAGTCTAGTTGTGCAGTGTTGAGCCTAGAGAACAACATTCTAATCTGCCACTGGAAAACTGGAACTGCAAAGATGAGTAATCATATCAACTTGTCAAAGCTTGATCCCGTGAGACAAACAGAAGCTAAGCAGATTGGACCTGAACCTGACACAAGACAAGACACTTTACCCACACTGACTATGGATTTGGTGAGTGCATGAATGTTGGTGGTGGTTGAAGGGGCTGGTGACTTTCTGTCAGTGGCTACTGTATCTTACCACTGCAGATTAGATGTATTAGTTTAGTCACACCTTAAATAACAGGAACAAAAAGACTGCATTTCTGCCAAGCAAAGTGAAAATGTATGTTTTAGTTGTTGATCTGTCTCTGTTTTCTGTGCCCATTTTATTGTTGTTTTAAGCTGCTTGTTTCTAGTTCTTGTTTCACTTCTACATTGGTTTTAGCCTGACACGTAGCCTACCTTTTGCTTTACTATCAGTTGCACGTGTTCGTGGCTGATAATATTTGCAGGATCTGCCCATCCAAATTAAGCAGTGACCTTACATGACTTGGGACCATGCAACGCACTTATTTAACAATCACTTTGTGCTAAAATGCATGTTGGTTCTGTCTGTATTTGAATAATTAAAATGATCTGTTACAGTCGTTGCATGGTTTTGAATTGCAAAGGTTTGTAGTTTCGTTTTAGGGTTGAGAAAAGCAGAAATGAGGCAGCGAGAGGGGGTGACGGAGGAAGCGAAACTGAAATGTGGACAGAGATCATCTATGAAGGACAGAGCATCAAGTGAGGTCAATTTGTGAACTAGAGCCTTGGAGCTATTATATTATCAGACTACAGCCTACTAATCTGTCCTTCTTAAAGATGTTTTCTTGCACACGCACATGTAGAACACAGATGAGAACAGCAATAAGCAATAAATGCCATGTATACAAAGGGAAAAAATGCACCAGTTTAGTGTGTTTAGAAGCTACTTCAAGGGCTGCACTGATTGACACTGGATGTGCACAGATCAGTGAGGTATACTGTAGCAGAGTGGTTAGAGCTCTGGCTTCCCAGTAGATTGGGTGGAGTTTGCATGTTGTCACTGTGGGTTTTCTCCATTTGGTTTACTCCCACCACCCAAACATACCTGCTTAGGTTAACTGGGCCCCACTGTAAAATTCCCTAAGTGAATGAAGAGGGGAGTGAATGGTTGTCTATAACTCTGCGACGAGTTGGTCCCATCTAAGGCCCAAAGTCACTAGGCTCCAGTCTCCTGCTACCCTTAACGAGAACTAGCGATAGGCTACTAGCTGTTGGAGAAAAAATGCTTTTCTCTAGTGACATCAAGATCAGCACCTAAAGAAGACCAAGCCTATTGTTTTTTTGCTTCATATTTATCTAATTAATCACTAATGAATTGCGATGGGCTAGCTATGTATATCAGTAATTTACATTTTGTTCATTGTAACATAACAACATAACAACTAAACAACTTCTTGTTCAAAACTGAACTGACAAAATGTAACAAAGTTACAATTTTGGGACAATTTTGAAACCTACATGTTTTACTCAGAGTTAGAACTTTTGGAGTAAATCACAAGTAAATACAGACAAGTGGGCGGAGATAGGTGGTAGGTGAAAGCAGAACTTTTCTGAGCACTTGAGCATTGGCTGCAGGACAATTAACCACACTTGCAATAATCCAAATACAGCTTTGGTACTTTACTTTACAACAATAACTTTTTAACTTTTACTTTTTTATGTGCGTAAACTACAGAATAATCGTAAATTTGATGCATCTAAATTGAAAATATTTATTTAACAAGCACAGAGTTAACCCTCTTCATTTCAATTTCCATATCTCGGCCGAGCACACTTCGACACTTTCCGCCTGCCGTTCGGCTCCCGCTCGGCTGTTTACGTCAGCGCTCGGCTCTTTCCGTCACGTCCTCGGCTGGACTGGTTCGGGAGGGGGATTTCCACCGCGGGCCTCACACACTTCCCCGGATCCGCGCCGCTGCTGCTGTTTTGCTTTCGCTCTGGACTTAGAAACAGAAAAAAACGCCCATACACTTTCATTTTTACACTCAAAAACTACAAATAAGCAAAGTTTCTCCAGTTTGGGTCGCGATCGGCGGCGTGACAGCGGGATTTAGCCTCTGCGAAGCTAACGCAGGTAACTATTTCCGCGTTATTTTCGTCATAGATCTACGATTACAACACGACTTCACGAGCACAAGATCAGCTCTGTAAGTGAAAGTGAGGCTATGTTGCTGTCCTCGGCTCTTTTAGACATTTATTTTCACTTTTGAATTCGTTGTTTTGGTGTCTGGAGGCGGCGGTACTAACTTTGAGCGCTAGCATTGGCCAAAAAAGTG
Organism: Mugilogobius chulae; assembly: GCA_038363315.1. Classification (NCBI taxonomy): domain Eukaryota; kingdom Metazoa; phylum Chordata; class Actinopteri; order Gobiiformes; family Gobiidae; genus Mugilogobius; species Mugilogobius chulae. The sequence goes on along the minus strand of CM076400.1, from coordinate 22,045,406 downwards.
CATTAGTTCAGGTTTAGATCGGGATTTGAACCCGCAGTTTGACAGCCAGGAAACCTGACTAGTTTTACTGGTTACAAGAGGTATTTTAAACTGCACTTTCAGTTGTTATTATGGATGAAATTGACAATAAGGTAAGACACTGTGATGCAATATCAAAAAGTCGAAGCTATTACATTTATTTAGCTCATAAAGTGATGTTATCTAAACTTTTTTGAATAGTCAGCATGCAATAATAGTCTATTTAACTTACTTTAGCTGTGCAATGTGAGGGTAAAATGTTTATTTGCAAACTACGCTGTACATTTTGAGTTAATATATATTTTCTGAAGTCAGATTTGGAGTTTCCTGGTTTTGTTGAAAAGAGGAATTAGAAATAAAGTGGAGGAAGCTGGTGTTTTGGCACTGCTCAGGGAAGTGTTCAGATAAACATTGACAGATTAACAGTAACTGCCAACAATAACCTGTCCTGAGGGATTACGTAACATACCTTTATTTTCCTTTAACAATTGTGGTTTTAAACCATATAGTATGACAGAGGTTTAACAGATACTTTATTTGTAATTTGTATTCATAATATCTAATTTTGTTTTAGATTACATCCATGAAATGTCTAATATGACTTTATCAAGTTAGTGTTAAGAAACACTAACTAACTTTTAATTTGAATGCTGTAATTTATTGTTTAATTGATTTATTGCTATTCCTTTTTTTTTTTTTTTCATTTGTCAAGTCAAGAAAGCAAAGAATCAGTATCAGTCAAACATGCACCATGTAACTTTTCCTGTTTGTATTGCAAGCATAAGTCTCAAGTCTTTGACCAAGTCTAAGTTGTGGCTTCCAAGTTCACACCTCACCAAAAAAGTGAAACATGCAATCTTAGTTTTTAAACACTGCATGACATGAAAAAGTAAAAACGTTTCTAGTAAATGTGTTTTATATAATATATTTGTTGTAAAAAGTACAGTTTGTCTCTTTTTTATGTAATACATCTGTTTCCTAAACTCAGTTGGGTTAATTACGTTCTCTTGTTCATGGGCTTGTTATCACCAAACAAAGGTCAGCCATGTTCTACAGCTTTACCACACGTTTATCTTTACAACCACAGACAGAATGCATCTCTCTCAAACGAGCTGTTTCTTAAAATCTCTACAAACGTGTGTGTGTGTTTAATAAACTGAACTACATTAAAGGGTTCATACTAAACCATACTAAATCATTTAGGTTCCAAATTACAAATCTAAGCTGAATAAATGCAGGTGCTGTTTGTGAGAGTTTTGCATTCAACTTACTACTGAACGGTGCACATAATATAATTTTTTATTGTCTGTGTTTCCCCTGGGTTTTAGGCTGCTTGGGTCAAGTATGCATGCTATTGTAAAAAATATGGCTACATTATTTAGTGATAACTAATACTGTGATAAGCAGGGTGGTGTGGACTGTTAGGGTGGGCAGCCCTGTCTGTTTGAAACAATGATGTGTGCTCTGTCAAGTTTTTGCTCCCCATAACCTATATTGCACATGAACAAATGCTTAATAAATAAGGCCCTGAATTTAATTTTGTTATAAAACCCCGTAACGTATGATAATAATAATATAATATATCAACTGATACGAGTGTATTGCTTTTCTTTATTATCAAAACATAAGACTTTTTGTCTTATAGCGTTATGTAACTATTATTTATAGTGCAAGCCACAACTTAACTTAATCTAAAAACATGTCCAATATTATGAGATGTTCTTGACCAACAACAGCAAACAAATATGTCTCATTATGTCCAATTAAAGAGGCACAGCCGATATCATAGAGCCAATCCTCGATCCAGCAGCATTGTCCAAAATATGCTCAATGTATCGCCAGTTAAACTGCAAACACCAGCTGTACCGCTCTGTATATTTACCAAGAAAAAGAGCTGGGAATTAGATTGTTTTTCTTTTGTGCAAAGATTGTTTTCACTAAGGATTAGAATCAATCAGGCATCAAAAGCAAAGCCTCCTTTAAAAGAGTCCAGCCAGTTGTTTGTGCTCCAAAGGGTCTAGCAAAAACAGCTTAAGTTTTAGTTACTTATGCAGTAACTTCTTTTAACTAATGTGAGAAATTGAAACCAGAAAAGCTCCAAATTGTTAATAATAAACATGATGAATGATGATGGTGATGATGATGATGTTTGTGCATCTGCTGCAAGAGTTAGATGGAGATACTATTTCTGAATATTGGGAATACATTAATGTGTCCATCCATTTACATTGTAGCAACATAACTTGTAACTATAAGATGTACTGACAGCTGTATTGAGTTGTATGTTTTGTGTTTTTCTGGGTCCAGGACACGATGCCAGTGGAGCGCATGAGGATGAGGCCATGGCTTGAAGAACAGATCGACTCGTGTCAGATTCCTGGACTCAGATGGGTCAATAAAGTCAGTATTAAAAAAGAAAACATGTACCCAAGTTTAAGGTTAAAAAGACAGTACAATTTATATTCATAACATCATTTCCAGAAGACATTTTTATTCACTTTTTGATGTAACTGAATAAAATCGATGATACATTTTTAGAAATAGTCTATTATAGTTATTCGCAAAAGCATTTAAAAGCAGTTAAAAAGACAGAAAGATGCTCTATGTTACACATTATATTGTGCTAAACCAGGCAATGCAGTGTCGCAACAATGAAATGAGGGAAAGTGCACCATGTTTATCATGATATAAAATACATAGCTAAAACCGTGTAATTGATGCAAAACAACATATTTAGCAGAAAGAAATGGAAGCCTAACATATTAGTTCTTCAATTAATGATGTTCATTTTCAGTGTTTTTGGTTTCTACAGAACCTCCACAATCGTCAAAAATCTTTTGGTCTTAGCATTTACAGTTAACTTTGTATCCGTTGACAGTTACACGGAAATCTGCTGCAGTGTGCACAGAATTATTTTACAATTTCCATGAACAATATGATGTGGTCCTGCCCTAAATCAAATCATGATCTCATTCCTGTGAGACGCTGGTGAAATTGTCATCCTGTGATTCAGAAATTCGGTTTAATCCAGCTTTCTTCTCCATCTCCTCCTGTTGGTCCGTCTCCAAATGAGTGATATCTGGATTTAATCAATAAAAGTGAAGTCTGGTCTTTCAGGTTGTCACAAGCTAAATCATAGTTTAGACAAAATGAAGTGTAGTGATGAGAGAGTCCTAATCTTAGAATTTAATTTATAACATCCTTGTGTCTAAATTTTGTCACTTCGAATGGTCAATCACAACAGACCATGACTTCTGACATGAAGCCCTAACTATAACCTTGCTGAATCATTTATTGAGGAAATCCACCTTTACGATTATTCATCATTAGTTTATTAAAAGTTGTGTTTGGATTGATTTATGCACGTTAAAACAATCCTGTATTGTCCAGCAGCTGTTGCTGAAGTTCTCAGAAAACTTCTGTTTTCACCTACCACCTCTCCCTGCTTACTTGTTTGTATTTACTTGTAATTGCTCACAATCAAGTAATCTCAAACCCTGCTGCTTGTTACAGTTAAATTTTACAATCACAGGAAGGCAACGGATCTGTTTAAATTTTTAGCTAGTTTAGATTAATTTTGCAATGAACAAAAAATACAAATTACAGATTACTACATACATGAAAAAAACTTAATATGTCACCTTTAATCTATTGTGTAATATATCTGTGGTATTTTTTATGTGGGCCTTAGAACAGTTAATAACTAATGATGATTCAAATGAATGAATGAATGTGATTATGAAGAATTGGTCAAATGCAGAGGATACAGTTCAGGCTCAAAATGTAACTTTTGTGTTTTGTTTTTTGCAGGAAAAGCGAATATTCCAGATCCCATGGATGCATGCAGCTCGGCACGGCTGGGACTTGGAGAAAGACGCTCCTCTGTTCATGAGATGGGCCATTCACACTGGTACAAAATAACACACAACTTCAGAAGTGTTTACTTTGTGTAACTTAAAACTTTTATTTGTCCATATCTCCATAATTTGCAACTTAACTGCTTAAAACTATGATAAATATTTAAGGACTAGCACTCCAAACTAGCTCAAATTTAGAAAAAAAAAAAAGGTCCATTAAATCATACAGCATTTCTGCCGCATACAAGCATTTTCATAAAGGACTAAACTAAAGTATTTTCAGATCACAAGTTTCTATGAGGGTTAGATTTGTCATTTTGTAGATAAAGACATTAAAGTAAATATTTGCAGTATTTTCTGTTTGCTGGTAGAAATCTTCAACACACACCAGAACCTCACAGTTTCACTTTCCACTCTCTTCAGTTAAGTTTTATTTCTACAAAAACAAGACTTTTTCACATCGCGTCAGAGAGAAAGCTGTACATCACAGGACACAACCACGCTGCTCAGATCTCAGGCACTTGAAAATGAAAGTTTAGGGGCAGGCACATTTTCCCACCATTGCCAAGTTTTCTATAAATAGATGTTTTTTTTAAAAGCTTGTACATTTCAAATAATTGCTTGATCTGCAAAATTATACATAGTTTTACATCTCCATCAAAGTATAATTTTACTAAACAAAGGTCTGTCAGTGAAGCAGGATCCAGAACAGAGCTGGGTGATGGGGCAAAACATTTATATCACAATTTTCTTGGAGCCAGATCACAATTTCGATTTAATAAAGATGCTTGTAGACTGTATATTTTCCTTTTGATTTGAGGTAAATAGAATCATTTGCTTTTTTAGAAAAGTTATACTTTCTCACCACAGCTATGCTTTAAAAACTAAAATAAGAAAATGGGCCTCAGAAATCAGCTTTGAAAATCAGCCATTCATATTGGCATTGACTGACAACATTTTGAAATATTGGTATCGATATCAGCCAAAGAAAAAAATAAAAAAGGTCAATCTCTAGTTGCCAGACTTACAAAGAGAAACAAGCAACCGTCGTTTGAATAAATGAATCCCAAAACAAGCTACACCAGCCCTTCAATCGGTCAATTAACAGATTGTGTGTTGCTGGCATATTTTAATAGTTTTCTAACATGAAAACTCTTTAAGAAAATTTATCCTATTGTACTTATTGTGCAAATAACAACTTTACTTGAACAAACTTGGACCGATAAATAGTCCAATTAAAGGCACAACGAGGATATTGAATGAAACATTTTACTGGACAATACCGATTTAGCATAATTCATGAATCAGCGCCAATATCCGAGATCTAACAGTGCATTATTAACGGCAGTCTTCCATTCAGGTGAACGTCTTTCTCTTAAAATGTCGTGTCATATCATATTGGGGTGTCAGCTTTAGAAGAATATTCAACTTTCAGTGAGTTTTCCAGCCTTGAAGAAGTCCCCCAGCTTTTAAGAAACATCTAAAATTATGAATATGCTGTGAAACACAAGCATCATTAAGTTGTCTTTTTTTTTTCTTGCTTCTGATTTAAATGTGGTGTAGAAGTAGTGTAACAATTGGGTATACAGTATAAATAAAAAAAGTATAAAGATGAAAAGTCTGCTGTTGTACAGTGACAACCTCAGTCCTTCCAAATCCCTGTGAACTCCACATGGGTCGTACTGAATTCTTAGTATCTTTGTAAACGTCACGTTGTAAATTATTTCCGTGAAAAACATTCAAGCCTGAGTCAGCACAAATGAAAGAGCCAAACATGGTGGCATCATTCCAAACACAGGCAGGCTAAGTCAGTGTTGTCGAACCTTAACAGTATTATGTAGGCTTTTTTTTTTTTTATATTCAGTTTGTAAGGCCTTTATTCTCCATTGGAAGTGGCAATGACAATGAACCTGCCACATTAAAGAAAAAAAAAAAAATCACTAATTTAAGTAAAAAATTAAATTTGTTGATCTGTAATTCTACAGGTAAATTTCGTCCTGGAGTGGACCGGCCCGACCCAAAGACGTGGAAGGCTAATTTCCGCTGTGCCATGAACAGTTTACCGGACATCGAGGAGGTGAAGGACAAGAGCATCAAGAAGGGAACCAACGCTTTTAGAGTTTACAAAATGTTGTCGTATACAGAACGAAACATGAGGAAAGGTGAGGCAGTTTTGTGTACTTTGTGTATGACAATGTCTTCGCATAAATCACATTTATTTACATAAAAACAGTATTGAAATGTTATACACTTGCACCAAGCATGCTGTACTGAAACTATTCACTAAACCACATATGCTGTTACACCCTCAAAAAAGAAGCCAAAAAATAATTGCAGTCTCTTCTTTCAAAGTCCACACAGTCCACAGTCATATTTATTTTCACCACTTTCCTTTGTAAAAGCCCGTCATGTAACTTTTACCCAAAATATACTTTGCAATTAGGTTTTTTTGCTTTAATGTTTTTTTTATTTATCTAAAACATTAAACAAAATGATGTGTCTATACTTGGTCAGGCTCTTTCATGATTGACAGGTGCGTTTGACCAATCAGAATGAAGTTCATATCAAGTATGAAATAAAACATACTTCTACTTTTTACTCAGGGATGTGCTTGTGTGTTTTTAGGAAAGAAAAGAATCGACAAAGACATGAGGATAAAAGGAAGCAAAGTAAGATTTTTTCATCATCTTTTAAGATTGTCACTGTTTATAACAAATAAATCATTAATCAGGATGCTTGAAAATGAAAAAGTGCTTAAATTCTATGTCAAAAACACTGCTAAGGCTTACACATTAATAATTCTATATATTATGTTAAATAAATACATACTTTTAAGCTTTATGTTTATTTATTTTATTAACTTTAGTTAGTTAGTTTTTTTGTTTGAAAATGTGTAATTTAATGTCGGTGATTGTTGCTACCTGCTTTTAATACTAGACTTTATATCTGCCTTTTTTCATACTGTATTTAGGTTATATTTAGATTTTCTTTGATTTGCAGGTGTCGAGCTCAGAGCAGTTCAGTTTGGAGGATGGTCCTTTAGATTACACCAAACCAGACTTGTCTCGAGTCAAACAGGAGTCGTCAGAAGAGACTGACAGTGCTGAAGGTGCGTCACTGGGCTGGGAAATACAAAATATCATATTTTATTTACATGTCAATGAAACGTTTGTAATTTTGTTATAATTGCACATGTTCTCGGGTTCATTTTGAGTTGTGAATGAGGCTGACATAGATTGTGGACATTTCTGTCTGGTCACTCTGGTAAGGCAAATTTATCTGTCTAGCACAAACCATGTACAAAATAATTCATAGTGTTTTACATAACAGCAAAAGATCTAATAAAATCTACAAAACAACATATATGAAAAGAAAACAGTGCAGATAAAAACCTGTCAGTCACATTCACATTTTCAGGAATAGTCCCCATGTTTAGTCCTCACTCTGATACCGGGCCGTGCTTAGTCCTGACTCTGAGACTGGTCAGTGCTTAGTCCTGACTCTGAGACTGGTCCGTGTTTAGTCCTGACTCTGAGACTGGTCCGTGTTTAGTCCTGACTCTGAGACTGGTCCGTGTTAGTCCTGACTCTGAGACTGGTCCGTGTTTAGTCCTGACTCTGAGACTGGTCCGTGTTTAGTCCTGACTCTGAGACTGGTCCGTGTTAGTCCTGACTCTGAGACTGGTCCGTGTTAGTCCTGACTCTGAGACTGGTTCGTGTTTAGTCCTGACTCAGAGACTGGTCCGTGCTTAGTCCTGACTCTGAGACTGGTCCGTGTTTAGTCCTGACTCTGAGACTGGTCCGTGTTTAGTCCTGACTCTGAGACTAGTCCGTGTTAGTACTGACTCTGAGACTGGTTCGTGTTTAGTCCTGACTCTTGACACTGATCCATGTTTAGTATTATGTAAAAGTATTGAAAATGACCTGATTTTGTGTATTGAACTCCTTAAAATCAATTTTAAGTATATAACTTTGATTATGTAGAAAAACAAAATGCAGAAGAATTTCACACTGATCTTAATGTTACACATAAGTGGCCTATGAATAAGTCATGTTTCAGCACAATAGTTTCAGCCTTAAAGCAGCAATTCAGGTTCAGAAGTGTAAAATTTCTAATGAGTTTAAGTGTCCCGATACTAGGGCTGGGCGATTAATCGCATTTGCAATTATATCGCGATATGACAAGACGCTATTATGTAATCGCAGAGACGTGCGATTATTGGCCACGTGAGTTTTGTTTTGGAAGTAATTGAAGCGCTGCGTGTAAGTGCGGCCGTGTGACTGCAGCGCCTCCGGTCTGCAGCTTCATGTTACGCTCCACCGACACCTCCGTGACTTGTGCCTCACTTTTCTCTCTGTAATTCGTGTGCTCATGAGATCAACGACATGTAATGACAATACCAGGCTCACCGGTGTAAAACTGTGCTCTGGTCAAAACTACAGCAAAGGATTTAGGCTTAAATCGGCGGTGAACGAGGTGAGCCAGTAGCCCTCGCTGTACTCGTTCTTTCTCTCTTTTCTCCACTCTCTCCGCGAAGTCTCTTCGTTAGTGACACGAAACATAGACATAATAGTTGTCTCAGGTGAATGTCTATCGCTTCTCGTTGCCTTTTAGCGCGTATGTGCGTGTGCCTCTGACTTCAAAATTCCACCGCGTTACGAGTCCGCGCTGTAACATAAAGTGGTCCGCGGTGACGCGCTGCCAAACGAAGGATAAACTATTTAATTCCAAACACGGAGCACTCCGGTTCTCTGCGTGGACAGGGACAGGTAATCGTCCCGCCTTCTGTCCTGTCTGTGGAGCGTTGGATGAGCGAGTAGTTGAGACGGAGGGGGGGAGAAGGAGAAGCAGAAGCAGCAGCAGCCGAGAGCCGTGTGCGTAAAGTTAAAGGGGAACACACTTAGCTTAATATGAAAGCATATTTTACACGGAGTAGCTCTGGAATGAAATATAAGTTACAGATATCACTTATTTGAACTTAAATAAAGATGAACAGTGAATGAATTTGCACAAGTTCAGTATAAGTGGTTCATGTCTGTAAAAAGCAGAGCTGGTTAGGCTATAGCCTATATAGTTTTATCCACCTTCACAATTAAACGAGTTAATTCATCTTGTTGATCTAATCAGTGTTGGGGGTAATGTATTGAAAAAGTAATTAGTTACTCATTACTTTTTGAAAATGTAATTAGTTACACTACTTAGTTATTGCCTCAAGAGAGTAACTTAGTTTTGGATTACTTTGTGTGCATTATTGCAAACATCAATCAAAAATGCGATTTAAAATTGTATCATTGGCATTTAAACAAAGGCAAATAACAAAAGAGTTGCTTAGATTCAAATTCAGTAATAAAATCAATATTAAAAATGATTCTGTGCACTGTTCCAGCTGCAGATCTGTGTCTCTGTTGTTTTATCTCACACAATAAGTCACTTTTGTAGATTATTTATTTATTTTTTTACTTAAAAGTGAATAAGAGTATTTTGGTAGTAACTGTAATTTAATTACAAGTCTTTTCACAGTAACTAAGTTACACTACTAGTTACTCAAACATGTAATTACAGTAACTAAGTTACACCCAACACTGGATCTAATTTAGCCAAAAATCATTTCACAGGTACATTTCTAGCAAAATGTAACAATTCCTATAATAAGCTGTTGATTTTGTGTTACTTTTGCTCTTGTCTTTATGCTGTGGGAGAAAATCGCAAAAAAATCGCATTCGCAATATTTCCTGGAAAAAATCGCAATTAGGATTTTTGGCTAAATCGCCCAGCCCTACCCGATACATATCCCAAAAAGGTTTTGACGATGTATCCCGATACTGATACATTGCGTATAGGCCTATTGGGGCTTTGCCATAAAGATACTTAAATACAAGTGTAAATATATAATTAGTGATGTTATTATTGTAAATTTTGTCTTTTATTGAGATGAAAATGTTAGACTACATAGATCTGCCCTAGTGCAACAAGTGAGAAATGCTCATCTTCAGTTGAATTAGTGGAATTGTTTTGTTTTTCATGTCCAGCTCTGCAGAACTCAGAGGAGGAGCATATGGTTTTGTCTGAACAGTTGCCTTTTGTGTGCCAAACTGTGGAAGTGATGACAGAAAACTCAGAGGAGCAGACTGTGTCCTCGTCTCACTCGTACCCGCTGCAGATCTCACCGGTCTCCTCATACGGTCAGTGCACAAGGCCTGGAGACACTCTGAAGGACACACTGTGCAAAATCTTCTTTAATGAGTCTTGCCACATCAGTATTTCCTCATCGTAATCTTACAAGCTGTTGGATTGATCAATTCATGTTTGAGTAACAGTGGGGTTGGGAATCCGAGGGTTACTCAATGCAATGCTCTATATCTGGCTGACACTACAATAATTTAACCTTTTTTGCATTAGAGACAATAATTAAGGTTTAGGCTACACTTTCAGGTACACCTTTTTGTCTTCATTGGGAAATGTGTTCTTTGTATTCTTAAATGCCTCTGGGGCATCTCCTCAGGAGCAGTAACCAACACAGTGTAGGTTCAGTGACACATCTCCAGATCTTCTTGCTAGGCTTAGTCAGGACTACAATAGCTGGAGAATATTACCCTAATGTGCATTTTTTTGGTTGGTGTGGGAAATCGAAGTGTCTGATGGAAACCCACCCAGACACGGGCAGCAAATGCAAGGAATCAAAATCAAATTGAAATCACAATTTCAATGGACAAAATTTGCAAATTGGACTGCATAATCTCCTTTATGAACTATAAATTATCCAGTGTTGTTTTTGCACCAAAGCTGTTAATTTTGCTGTTTACATACTGTATGTACAAATGCATCCTAAAACTTCTTATTTTTTATTATTTTGTCCATTAACAATTTCCAAGGCACATTTGAAATGTGTTCTGAGAAATTAGAATCATGAATCGAATCGCAGTCACAATACTGGCCAGAAAAATTGCAAAGAGTTTTTTCCTAAATTGCGAAGCCCTAACATAATAGAAAATCATTAAAGAGCACAGTATTACAGTACAGAAAGCTGCAAGTTGCATATAATGATGCAATACGCATTTTATTGAAAGTCCAGCCTGTCAAGTCAAGTTCCAGCCTGTTATTTGTGCACAGTAATATTCCTACTCTGGGCGCTGTAATTCGTAACTTTATGTATTCGTTTGTGAAGCGCCTTGACGTCTCAAAATGAAAATGAAAATTATAAATGTTTTAAGTTTGCCAGAGCGGAGTACTAATAGATTTGACTCTGAGCTCACTGGAGGCACTGCTTACATGTTTTCTAAATTATTCTTGTGTTTGTGTCTTGTCTCTTTTAAATTTTTATATTTATATGGACCTTGAGTTTGAAATATATATCGATATTCTACATCACAACGCTATTTTTAAGAAGTGTACATTTTAGCAACAATTATTTATTTGCTAAATCACAATCTGCACAAACCCAATAATTAGTATTTCTGACAAAATAACCTTGTGAAGCTCTTGTCTGGGCTTTGGCCTTAAAATCTTGAAATTTTGCATTAAAAGCATTCGATTTGATTTACACCTGCGTAAATCCCATTTTAAAATGCATGAACATGAACTCTCGTGATCTGACTGCACAAGAAAGAGCTGCAGGTGCATTTAAATACGTTCTTATTTCCTTCACTTCTTCACAGTTTAAACGTTTCCTGCTTCAGATTTTAAAAACATCTTCCTCAAACCAGTAAATCAAACTCGAATCCAGACTGGCTGCTCAGGCTGATCCGGTTTGCATGGCTCCACTCCTTATCTTTCTTTTGTCTCATAACACTGAACTTAACCTCTGCTTTTACTGCCAAGATAATCACACAAACACTGCAACAGGCACCAGCTCTTTGAAGCCTAGTACTGCTATTGTTAAAGATGTCACGTGCTGCATCAACTACTAAACAAACTGTATTTTCAATTCACATTTAAAGGACACATGATGCAAACATAACTTTTTTTGTTTAATCATAACATTGCTTCCTCATCAAAAACACAGCTACAGTTCTGCCTTTGAGATTCTTTTCTTTCCCCTCTGAGCCGCAGGCCTCTACGCACAAACATGGAGCTGTCTTAAGATTTGTGAGTGTCCACACAAATCACCAAACCAGCCTGAAGCGGTGTAATGCCTGTAACTGACCAGAGTGTGGCACTGTGACACTGACACTGAAAGTCACAAAACAAGAGAAAGACTCGACACTGAGCATGCGCAGAAAAGTTGCTGAATGTAAACAGAAACACAACAAATATTCTGAATGAATCAACGTGGATCTAAAACCTCCAGAAGAGACACAGAAAGTAGATTTATGCTTCAGATTCTTTGGAATATTTTGACAAAGCTTCAAAAATGGATTTAATGCACATTGTAGTGGATTGACTTAATTTTTCTCTGTCTTCTGTGGTTGACGATGCAATGAGACAGCAGTTTTTTGTAATGAACATCATTCCATGTCATCATTGAATACATACAACTGCAGAGATGCTAAACCAGTGTCCAGAAAGCCCTACTTCGTGTGGATGATGTGTAGTTTAGGTCGATTATTTGTTCTGAAACGCCTGAGCTTGGCTTCGTGTGGACATGTCTCTGAAATCTGAAGTCATCCAGATTCGTTTTGAGCATTTCTGCAGCACTAGAATATTAAGTAGGGCTGGGCGATATAACGCTATATCGTAAATCGAGATATTTTTGTGGCTAAGATATAATTTGGGCCATATCGTAAATATAGAGATATGTTGATCCTGTGTAAATAGAGGTAATAAAACTGATAAAAAACACCAGTTGGTCATAGTTAAAAAGAAAAATAATGATGGTTTTATAAAATTCTGTTCTTAACTGTAGATTCACATTGGTACTTTGTAGTCAGTCGGCTATACGCACAGAAGAAAGGATTTAACTTCTAAATGTAGCTTCAACATATTAAGATAAATGTATATTAAAATGTATTACAAAAAAATTAAGAAAAATAAGGACAGATTTTTGTTTATATCCCCCAGCCCTAAAGTCAAGCAAGATTTAAGTGATTATATTCTCTATGTCATTTTATCTTCAACCCGATTCCTTACGTGGGAAACACATGACTGTCACGTGTGCTTTTATTGTACATTTGTTTTAATTTCTAGTATATAAACAGTTTTAAACAGCTCTGAGTGGACAAAGACAAAGAGGAACGAGAAAATCCTGCAACTTTGGTTGTGGTTACATGCACATTGAAAATATTTTCAGTATCAGATTTTTGGAGTCATACTCAAGTCAGACTGCAACTGATTTTTGCAGATTTTTTTATTCCATTTGAACCAGATTTCTCTTGGGCAATACCATCTGAGAATCCTGGTTTAGGTCATTTAGACATAAATGACTTCTAATCAATTTAACTCATAAATTTTGTGTATGTTAATGATAATTATTATGTTTTCTTACATTTTCCATGTACTTCTTGCTCTAAATCACAGACAGGACTATTTTTGGTTGAAACTAGGACAGTTTTCAGGTCTAAAATAGGTCAAATACAACTGCAATATTGCAACTGTAGATCAATTAGATAACAAACCCCAAACGGGTAAAATTGTGGAAATTCACTGTAAACAATAGATCTAATGTATTGCTTTGCTTGTTTCATAGACTGTTAGGGTTCAATTTTAGATCAGAGCAAACCATTACATTGTTCTGTAATAATGAGAAACACCACAACATCTTCTACTTACTTCATAAAATATGTGAAGTTTGCAGTGACATAATGTTGTCTCCGCTCTTTGCCGTCTCTCGTCCTGCCACATTCCTCACAAACAATCACAGTTCCATTGAATAAGTAAATGAACCTTTTCTGAAAACAGTTACGCAATACCATCACCTGCACCAGAAAAACAGGGTATTTTTAGTTGGGCTGCATAATATGTGAAAAATACACTGTGAAAAAATATTGATATGAACTTGCTTAAAATAAATTTAATCTGGATTTGAGTAACTTAAGATGAATAAGATTTATTTGCTAGACTCATCCACTAGTTTCAAGGTGTTTCTGTTTGTAAGAGAACTTTGCTTTAAAGAATAAAACCAATTTAGCAGCAATTTTATTTTTTTTTTTGCGGTCTACGTAATTGTAACTTTTTTCTGAAAATATTTTGATCGCGATTAGATTTGCAATGTATGTTTTAATAGCCACGTTATTAAAAAAAAAAAAAAAATCTATCATTACTCACCCTTCAAAACACTGCAAGAGTTCTGTCAGTGAGAAACTTTTGTTTCTTCTCTGAGCCTCAGAAAACGCTGTTCTGAATTTCCCAAAAGCCATGAATTATCCAGACTGGTTTTAGCATATCAGGCATGATCGATCTGATTATTTCCATGATGTAATTTTCTTTGCAGCCAGTAGAAGTAGCTCCATTGGTAAAAATGTCATGTGTGCTTTGTTGCACTTTTTGAATTGTTTATACACGTCTGTGGTTCTCAAAAGAATGTTTAAAAGACAAAAACAAACAGATAAAACAGTTTTTTTTTTTTTTTTAATCCTTTAGTTATAGAATTGTGTTTTATGTTCATATTTTAAATGTGTCCAGTTGAACTGCCAAAATATATCTTTACAAACAGTTCTAAAGCTGTCACTTAGAGTACAAAAGCCCTGGGAAACTACTGAAACTAGTGCCAAAGAAATGTTGAAATACATGCTTAATTTATATTTTCCAAAATTGCAACAGCTTTAGCTCAAGATTTTGTCTCTACTGTAATAACTTCTCTGTTTGTCCATCACAGGCAGCGACACGGAAAGCGACACAGAGGAGACACATAAAGTAAGTTACAATTATTATTTTTTTTTTTTTTTTTTTGACCTTTATTTAACCAGGGAAGTCCCACTGAGATTCAGAATCTCTTTTGCAGGGGAGCCCTGGGGAAGGGTCAGGGGAGGCATTAATGGACATGTTTTTAGCTGTAGGAGGAAACCGGAGTACCCGGAGGAAACCTACGCAGACACGGGAGAACATGCAAACTCCACATAGAAAGGCCCTGGCCGGCCCGGGAGTCGAACCCAGGACCTTCTTGCTATGAGGCCAGAGCGCTAACCGCTTGCGCCACCGTGTCGCCCCAATTATCCAAAGACGTTTGTGTGATAATTGTGGACGTGTTTGAACCTGTTTTGTACTTGTTGAGTCAAAAGCTGGGAGTGTATTTGAGATTTTTATTCATGCGTTTCGTTGCTTCCTGTACGGCAGCGCGTGTCTGAGAAAAGGGGAGGGACCTACCAGGAACTACAGTCAAACATTAACTGCACCGGTCGCCGTCATTTAGAAAACCACTGTTCAAACACAGAAGGAAAGACTTGAGAGGTAGAAGGACAGCTATGAGTCAGCCGAGTGCTTAAAGGTGCACGAAGTAGTTCCAAATAAACTGGGATTTTACTGACATTGTTGAGTTGAAAAGCAAAACAAATGTACAAAGAAAAGTTTACAGCATTTGTCAAACAGGAAATGTACAAGACATAATTCACAGGGCTCCATAAAAAGATGCATTATAGAAAAGTGCAGATAAAATTATCTCATTGAAGCACAGGCAAACAGAGCTGTTTTGAGTCTAGATTTGAATATTGTCAAAGTAAAGGCCTGTCTTACATTTTAGGAAAGTCTGCAGACAATTGAATGCCTATTCTAAGTGTTAAGATCATGGGTTCGTGTTTAGTTCTGACCCTGGCACTAGCAGGAGGCCGTCCACGTTTCTACCTGGCTCTGGCACCTGCAGGAGGCCGGTTCGGTTTAGTATTTGATGCTAGGCCACTAAGAGACTTGCACACAAGCAGATCAGCTCTAATTTCTATCGTCTGACTGACCTTAGAGGTGTGCAATATATCAAATAATATCATCATTGTTGTCTTGAAGATATGCAAAATCTGAATATCGAGTATATCACTGTCTAAATTTAGGCAGTGATATTTTAGTCAATTGATCACTTTTGGTTTTATAGAAAGCACATTGCAAGCTGATTCTGTTTTACATGAAAATCTCCTTAGGCCGTTTTTTTCTTTTTCTTTGAGAAGTTAATCAACATGCAAACATCTGAGCTTGCGGTCTTGTGAATTGCTAGTTTTTCTTGTGCCCAGAGTATTCTTCAAAATCCCAAGAGTTACATTAGAGGAAAAAATAAAATCTGTGATCCACTCGTCAGGAGGAAGTTGCAGTGATGGAAGGGAAATAAACAGGATATTGACACTAAAACTACATCAGTTTCAAATCAAATATTTGTCTTGTCTGAGTCAGTTTGTGGGTTTGGTGTCGTCATGAACTGGGTCAAACATCACTGGGTCAGAGTCCCACTAGTTTTTACAAAACAAGAACCTGTGCCGTAAGTCTGCTGACAAATGTTGGTGTGTTGATTATGTTCTTTGGTCAAAAAGGCTGTACGGTGAATTCTGCATTGTACATTTTTTCACAGCAAGTTGGAGATTTTGGTGTTGCGTTGCCAAAATGTGTAGATTAATGTTGGTTGACATATTTCTAATCTTATATACAGTACAGACCAAAAGTTTGGGCACACCTTCTCATTCAAATACTTTTTTTTTTTTTTTTTTTTAATTTTCATGACTATGAACATTGTAGATTCACACTGAAGGCATCCAAACTATGAATTAACACATGTGGAAGTATGGTACAGTGGTGAAGTGTGAAACAACTGAAAATATGTCATATTCTAGGTTGTTCAAAGAAGCCACCTTTAGCTTTGATTACTGCTTTGCACACTCTTGGCATTCTCTTGATGAGCTTCAAGAGGTAGTCACCTGAAATGCTCTTCCAACAGTTTTGATGCTCCTTCAAGCATCTCTGGGAAATCCTTCACACTGCAGTCCATCTCACCCCAAAACCATCTGGATTGGGTTCAGGTCTGGTGACTGTGGAGGCCAGCTCATCTGGCGCAACACACCATCACACTCCTTCCTATTCATTCATGGTGTTTATATCTTCAATGTGCATCTACAATGTTCATAGTCATGAAAATAAAAAAGACTCTTTGAATGAGAAAGTGTGTCCAAACTTTTGGTCTGTACTGTATGTATTGTTATCAGCAAATATCAGAGCAATATAGGCTCAAAAATCTATATATATTTGTTGCATCAATAAATATACAAAATCAGAATTGTAGTAGATCTAAGCCTGAAACATAGCACTTTTTAACTGACTCACTTCCTGTCTCCGCAGTACAACAGCGCCCTCTTGCGATCGGCCTACTCCTCGTCTGTCCTCAGGGTCCCGTCCTGCTCTTTGCCCAGTATGTCCACTTTCGTCAGCTCCAACAAGCCAAACTTCCGCGTGACGAGCACTCGCGACCCAGCGCCGCTCATCAGCTACCACCCGAACCCATGGACTCCCACCTTTCACCCTAGCGCCATGGCAACGTCCTCAGCTGCGGGACACGCCCACGAGATGAGGGCCAGCGTGATTAGGAAGACTTCCGACGTCACCTCCTCCTGACCAAAAAAGAAGATGCACTGCAAAAACAACTTTAAATCCACATTACAGTCTAGCACTTGAATTCAGAACAATTATCTTTTTAAGAAGTTTTTACTATTATTTATGCAGTTTCTAGGTTGAGATTTTGAGAAGTCTTTCTGACAATTTCTAATTTCTAATACAGTGTCTGTTATAGGTAGTCCACCATAAAATACAAAACAAAATCATAGTAACAGGTCATGAACCATTTTAAGTTTTTTAATTTGATATAGAAAAAAAAATCTGTTAAAGTTAAACTGTTTGACTAATCTCTTACAAAAATAATTTGTATTATTTAGTAGTCACATTCCGTTACTTGGCACCAATATTATTTTTATAATAATAATCAAATCAGTGTTTTTTTGAAAAGCCCACAATCACAGCTATAGTCGTCTTATAAAGCACTGGATTTACGTAATGCTTTTCAAGACACCTAAAGACGCTTGATTTTTTTTGAATTTTTCATTCAATTAATACTCAATAGTGGTAATCTAATATTGTAGCCACAGCTGCCCTGGGGCAAACTGACTGACGCGAGGCCATTGGCTCATCAGACTAGCCATTCACATACACACCAGATTCTTACTAGGCGATATGGATGAAGTGTCTTGCCTAAGGGCACAACAGTAATTTCTCCTCCAGTCGTTCCAGTGTAGCACCAGAGGTTTCAGCGGTCTCCCATCCAAATACTGCCCAGGTCCAAACCTGCTTAGCTCCTGAGATCTGACAGCAGCTGATAATAGGCACAGCCTCATGCTCATGTGTTATGCACAGTTTTTTCTTGCTTAAGAAATCTTAATCGTCGTTTCTATGAACAAAAATTCCCTACTTCTCCAAAAATCAAACTTATAGCTTAGCTAAAGTCAAAGCACAATCTTATCAGATCTTGGTAGCTAAGCAAGCTCAGTCCTGGATCGTACTTAAGTGGGAAACTGTTGCAACAGTTAGGTTTCAAGAGACAATAGTAATGATCATAGAAATTCACAATGGCTTCAATGAATGTCTGTTTAAACCTTTTATTCGTCAGTATTTCCCAGGGCACCTGTGGCTAAAATAGAATCTTAATGAATGAATAATGCACTGTAGAGTGTCTTAAAAGCACTATGAAAATCATTATTGGCTACTAATACTTCTTTTGTTATACAGGCAAACAGTCTCAAGCAGGTGGCAGATCCTCGATAAACAAAAATAATAATAATATTGAAAACAGACAAAATAAGAAAAATCTAGACCAACAAACTTGACAAAACTATTAAAACCAATAATAAAAACAAGAGCGTTATTGTGAATTCAAGTTCTTCAAACTCACATGGATCGTTGTTTTTGCAGTGCTCAACTTCTCGCTGCTGCATAGGAATCAAACTAATATGAGGAAACAACAAATTTTACTTCTATTTTATATTTTTAAGACAAATCATTGACTGGAGCGATCAACATGGACGACTCATCTGTGGATCTGCTGATTTCAGTTCAAAATATTACTACTATTTTCATGTTTGTAGCTGCCAGACAAATGTGGTGGGTTTTGCAGCCGCCATATTGGGAAGGTCAAACTGTCTCTCTCAGGATTTTAAAACCACTTGAACTTGATATTGTTTACCAAAATGTATGGAATCGCAAGTCACGTCATTTTACTGGTTTCAAAGCATTTCTGACTGATTATAAAAGATTTGGTTCTAAACAGAAAAATAAATAATGTGTGTAACTGATTGGCAAGTAATGTTGCTCAAGCTAAGAAGTAACGTCTTCAAACAAGTCCCAAACAGTTTGGAGAAAGAAAATAATCTATACATTAAATTTGTCCAGGTCGGTTCTAGAATTTGAACACAACTTCTTGCCGTTTGCCTTAGTTTAAACATAAAACTTTAATATATTTTGTTTGTGTTCGTTTGATTTGACCTTCCCACTATGGCCACAATGAACCAGTTTGTTTCTGTTTTAATGCCTAAAAACATCTACAGTTTTCACAAGTCAAACTATACTCACAATACCTGTGTCATTGCAGTGAAAGTTTGGACTAAATGTAAATCCTATAATTTTTTATGACACATTTAGCAAGCATCATAACCGTGTGCCTCTATAATTATTTAAATTTAATTTATTTGAAGCAAATATTCTAAGTGAAAATACACAATTATGAGAACATTTGAGAAAATATTGACAAAGCAAATTTTTTTTTACTGCCTATTTCAACAAACTAATCATGTGAACTCATCAAACTATTTTTTCCAACTTAAAAGTAAGGTAACTTTATGTGCATATTAAGACAAGTGAGTTTTTAAAATATGTTTATTATTGTACATAGAAAATTATATGTATTTGACGCTTTTGCACCTTAAAAACTGCACTGCTGTTTAAAAATAAACTGTGTGAATGAGAAAAGATGAATTTGTGCCTTGGAAACAGAGGCTGGAGGCAGAGTTTATGTTGTCGGCTGCTAAGACAGACTTGGCCAGGACAAGCTGGGACTAAACTGGGTCTGAGTAAAGACAAAATCAGCTGTTTGCAACACGACTTCACATCCAGCCTCTCTCTGTTTTCTGCTTGACTTGTCTCTGAGCTGAAAGTCCCTTAAGAAAGTCCCTTTAACTTCTAAGACTTACACTGGAAACTAGAGGTGGGCGATATGGGAAAAAAATATATATATCATGAAGTTATTTTTTAAAAACTTTGTCACAAGTAAATTAAAATGCTTATTTTATGTATTTTTAATTTATGTTCAAATCCATGTTTCTTCATGAAGATTTATTGCATTTTACTCACAAATCCTGCATTTTTTATCCGTATTCTGCTCATGAACTGACATCAAGAAAAGCCCCATTCAACCAGAGGCCCAATGACCAAACTAGAACTGATCTCCCCTCAACCCATCTCCTAAATATAGATCATACATTGTTTTGTTCTTGTTTGCAGAGTTCATTTTAGTTTTGTTGTAATTCTGTTTAGACATGACCTGCTTTTGGCTCAATGATAGTTGGTTCAGTCTTAGGAAGTACTGGTCTAGTTCTTGTTTAACTCTGGTTCAGTGCTGGTTTGAAAATCTAACAGTGATTATAGCAGTAGTTACTAACATTATTGAAGCATATTTTGTAGATGTGGATTGTTTGTACAACCCTACATGTTGACAGAAGTGCTGGCATGTTATGCAAGTTGAATAGTTCTGATGTAGAACATTAGATGGTGACAAACAAAGCATCAATGGAACAAGACTACTAGTTAGGTTTTTGAAAACATGACTTAAAGATAAAGATAATGGACATGTTTTTAGTGGTAGGTAAACTGAGTATCGGAGGAAACCTACGCGGGCACAAGGAGAACATGCAAACTTCATATAGATTGTCACCAGGTAAACTGGGATTGAACCCAGGGCCTTATTGCTGTGAGATCAGAGCATTAACCGTTGTGCCACTGTATCGCTCAAGATTGTGGATTTTCTAAAATGAGACATTTAAATCATTATCTTAAGAAGTGAGAAAATCTATGCGCTACTTCTGTTTTTTTTTTTTTTTTACTAACACTGCATTCATGAGCAAGGACCACCTCACGTTAGCTTGCAGGTTACATATTAATTTATTGTGATTGAGAAAGAGAATGATGGTGAAGATGACGATGTGATGTGGCTCGGGACGGCTGAGAGACTGTTGGCTTTCTCCGCCCAGCCGATAGAAAAGACCCCCTTTGTAACTTCAAGTCTGCAGGACAAAAGAAAAGAGACAAGGGGTGTAAGGGTGAGGCAGAGAGAGCAGAGACATCAGTAGGTCTGAGGCTGTCCTGGATGAATAGAATTATGGGTAGTTGGGTGTTGTTGAGGAGGAGAGGTCGTGGTCTCCTCCTGAGCTTTAACAGTATTGTAAATTATATTAATATAATTGTAGTCTTAAATGTAGTTTTTGACACAAATATTTTCAAACTATATAAAAAACGCAGGTATTGATCAAGCTATGTCAAAAGGGAAAAAAAAAATCCAGGTTAAATAGATTTGAACACAACTTTTTTTTATTTTTTATTTACACTAGCTTTCTGTGGGATCATGGTACACGTTTTTGACAGTTACCATATAATGTGTGATTGGTGCATCCACCTGTCACTCACTCAGAGCTCTAGATTCAGACATTTGACCATAAAAAGCCTGCAGTCGCCATAGAAACCATGCATTGTCACATCATTGTTCAGTGTTGCACTATATCGCCCACCTCTTAAAAAAATAAAATCTTAAAACTTAATAATGTAGCTTTTCTGGTGGAGAGTCAGCCACACGCTTGTTGCCATGGAGATGATGTTGTTTTGCCTGGAATTTCCCACAGTATGGCTTTTTATGTGTAAATATTTAACAGCAGGTGTTATTTTACTGTGAAAAACATGTTTTCTAAATGAGGCAAAGCTACAGCATTTCTATGGAGGGAAAAAGGTTTCACAGTGTACCTTTAAAGCAGAACTTTGTAGCTTGTTTTCTCATGTTTTGTTTCTTTGTAGAGCGCCCTCTGTGTTTGTAAGTAAATTACTAATGTAAATATTTATAATTTTATAACTTCTATGTTTGTTAAAAAGCTGTAGAGTTCTGCTTTTTAATTGGGCGTTTTATTAAATATGCACAATGTAAGATTTCTGGTGGAGAGTTTGCTTTCTGTCTGTTTCCATGTTTGCCTCTAGTGTTCCTTTTGTGCCTTTTTTTTTCTCAAAACACAACTTGAAAAACATGTAATCATCTAAACGTTGAATGCTATACTCTGGAACATGGCACAGAAGCATGTGACGAATCCTCCAGTAAAAGTTACTTAGTGATGCTTTAACTTTCAGGACAGAAACAAGCTCTTGTTTTACCAAATACTAATTTGTTGTGCCTTTTAACCTTTTTTTTGTGAACATTTATGACTCTGAATGCACTTGCCCTCTCTGTGTGACTATGGGAACGCCAACTATCACCATGTCCAAAAAACTAGATCTATACTGAAACAATGAATGAAAGAATGAATGAATGCACAGCCTGAATGACTTCAGCCACTGCCACTGGGAGGTTTGAGGACTGATTTAAGATGTTTCTACTTTTTCTAGTACTTCCATTCCAGTTTAGTCACTATTTTAGGTTACTTCTTGGCTTTAAATGATAACATCACATTAAAGGTTGCTCTAGGTCAAAGCTCCTCTATTGTTATGTGTTTAATTTGATAATATGAATGAAATATATACAAACTTTGTTAAATTTATGTTTATGTAAAAAAAACCAAAACGTGAGAACTGTATCGTTCCATTGTGATGTCATAATGCTAATTCAATATACAGTAGTTTTTAAGCTTTACTTCACAAACTTGTTCCTAATTTATGGAAAAAAACTATCATTTATATTTATAACAGGTGTTATTTTCCAGGTAAAGTTAACATTAGTAAATCACAGAGACCCGTCATATAAGGATTATCAACTACACATGCTCCATGCCTTCGCCCGTGTTGATAAACAAATAAAACCTGCATTTAACATTGATTACCAACAAACAGGACACATTTTGATTCATAATTATCATTTATCATAACAGTCTGCATAATAAGAACAGCTAAAATGAACATTGTTTAAAGGCCATATTTTCTTGTCATAAAAATGTGTCTAATTGAATTCACCATGTTTGTTTGTGTGAATAATACCTTTTGAACATGTAATACATGGCAAAGTACAAATATTGTATCAGTTAAAAAAAAAAAAAAAAGTTCAAATTGAATCTGTAATGAATGCTGAGCTTAATGTCTCTCATCTTAAAATCCTCATTGGTATAACTCAGGGGTTTCCAAACTTTTCAACCCGGGACCCCCAACATAACCGGTCTAACTAACTCGCGACCCCCACAGCCAAACATTTACTTTTGTAATATTTTTAAGTTACAACACCATTTAATTTTGTTTCTTTTGATGGTATATTGCTTGTATGACCTCAATTCCTCCAAAAATGGAATAAATGCCAAGTCATAATTCTAAAAATACATTTTGAATTCATCTCGCAACCCCCAGATTTTGCTCCTCGTTCCCCCGAGTGGTCCCGACCCCCACTTTGGGAACCACTGGTTTAACTGACAGTTGTTCTGGTGATGTCACAATCCCAAACGTGGTTGTGTAAAAAAAATTCTGTTTGTTTTTTGCAATCCACTTTCCTATTGATCCATGATGAGCACTTGGTCATTGCAAATACATTACTAATGCTGATTCACCCCAAACTCTCACTGTTCTTTGGAAAAACATGTAACAGCAGAGTTTCATCGACAAAAACATACCTGACGTTGTATTTAACTTGATTCATACATGTTTCATCATTACTGTTTAGTGAGTCTGTTTACTCTGCGCCTCAGAACAACACTGTGTTTCAAAGTTCCCAGTTTTAGGTAGAACGTCATTATTTCCAGCGCTGTCCTGAAGTCTATAAATCATGACCAGACTCATCTGATCAAAATGCTCTGTGACACCTTGTGATGTCATCAAGCTTAGCATCGTTTTAGCCTCATTTGAACTGGTTTATTCTGCATTTCTCAACTTTATGAATCACTAGACTTTTTTTAAGTGGCATTTTTTGTTCATATGACACTGTAACAGGAAAAATTAGATTGTCATTAATTGTATAAACAGGCTCTTGCCGACCATCTGGACTTAAGACATCTTCACATTTTAGATTTAGAATGAAGCCTATTAGCCTTAAGTTTCCTCCAGGACATAGCTCATTGTAAACTTACAGTATATAAATGAATGAATGTGAGTGAATGTCTTTGCAGAGGCCCATGAGTTTCTGGAGGGGCGCCATATGTGGTCAATATTTGTTCACAGCCCTTTTTTTCTTATTATTTTAATTTTACTGCCTCTTCTCAGAGCTGTTTGTGGGTTGTAATGAGTTGGTTAGATCTGTTCTAATTCTTATCGTTTGTACGTGTGTAATTTTTAATACAAGGCAATGATGAACTATTCTATTAATGTAAATTAAAGAGGTTTGCAAGCTGTATTCTTTGCCTATGTATTTGTGACGACATTAGAGGTCTTGGGCTTGGTTTGTTTGTTTACATCACATAAAAAATAGGTAAACTATCTCACAAATACATGTAATAAAAGGGCAATGCAATTCAAGAGCAGGTGGAAAAAACAACAACATGCAAATCTATACAACATGCACTGGAGTGAAAACAAATAGAGCTGGACAATATGCAAACATTAAATCACAATATTCATGGAGCCAGAACACAATTTTGATTTGACCACAATTCATGCAAACTGTCGATTTTCTTATTGTTTATGAGAGAAAATGATTTGCTTCATGCATGACTTTCAAGAGTCATGATGAATTACTTTTTTTTTGGTAAAAATGTGAATTCATTCGGTTTAAAGATCAGCTAACAGGATTTCTATGTCAGTTCATTACATCAATTAATGGTGTAATTCCTGAATGAATGAAACCACTTGAACACACATACACACGGTGAATTCATTTCCCCTCATTATAAAATGTCACCAGAACATAATTCATATCCACAAGGTACAAATGACTGAACTAGATCACACATACGGCCTTAGAGCAGTGGTTCCCAACCTCTTTTGTCTTGAGTACCGCCTAGTCATGATCTCACACACTGAGAACCCCTTATGTCCACCAGTAGCTTGCCACCACTTTCTAAAGAGCTCGCCAAAGGATTTTAGAATCATGTAAATTATTCCTTATCTCTCAAATTGTATTTATTGCATGCCTATTTCTACTGTAAATGTATCTTTAGACGCCTTAGTGTGTCGACTTCTAAATAGATATTGGCAAAATGTTCATATATGCCTCTGTGCACAGTTAACTTAGTTTGGTCATTGCTAAAAGTAGCTTGCTAGCAATATTTTTTTGCAAAAGAAGCCCTGCCTTATGTTGTGTTTTTAGGGATATTTTTTTATTTATTTTATTTTATCAGATATTTTCATTTATAACCATTGCATTTTATTGTTTTAATATATTCCATCTCAAACAATTGCCTCTGAACATGTAAAATGTGCTGCAAAAAACATTTCACATTACAATACTTGCAATACCTTTTATTTATAAGGTCTGCAATCATCCCAAGTTTCCCCTGGCAAATGATCACATATTTCAGCTGTACAGTTTCCATTGCTCTCTCTCTGATGGCCTAAAAATGGCTTGGACAGTGCAGGGCTGGACTGTGGTCACTGGTGTAGCAAATTATTGTCATAGCAAGCACATTTTTGTAAATCATAGGCTTTTTAATTTACTGTTACGACAAGTTATTGTGATAAATATTAAGACAACATGCAATGGCACATGGTTCATAGCCAGGTGAATCAAATAAAATAAATATAAAAAGTTACACACACTGTACTCTCAAAAATGTGCCCTGCAGGTCTGTTAGTATTGCACTTTGACCCAAAGTCACCTTTCTATGCATTCTCCCACATGACCTGAGAGTACAAGTAAACAATCAAACTCTTCCCCAAGTGGCCTTAGAAAAACTGACATTATTGCAGCTCTCTATCGACCTAGACATGCAGTTAATATTGCACTCTTCCTTATTGGCTTAAAGAAGACCTATTATGATCCACTCTTCATACTTTTTCATCACCTATCCACGCCCGTTTATCTGTAATTACTTGCAATTGGTCAACACAATCAGTACAATTCATTGGTAATTGTGCTGTAGAGTTAGGTTTAGGGTTTCTCTGCTCCAAAATTTGTAATTCAAAGTTTGCTGCTTCCTAAGTTAGGTTTTGCAGTTTTGCAGTTTTAAACAGGAAGTCAGTAGACTTGTTTCTATTTCAAAGCCATTTTTGATCAGTTTTCTGTTTCACAATGAACAAAATGTAAAATACTGATCTGCATTTGTTCTAGTTGATTACTAAAATACACAGAAAAAACACAATAGGTATCTTAAAACTTACTTAAAACAGTGTTCTTAAGTTTATCTCAGTGTTTTGAACGTGTGCTTTATTCAGCTTTGTGCCTCAACTCGTGTCTCTTTAGGAACAATAGCCTGAAATCTAGAGCAGCTGTGTGTGGCCTACATCGGGCTCGTGACAAACAGGAAGTGAAACAGGAACCGAACATGAAGCAAAACTGAAATTTAGCTCGTGGTTAAACAAATGAAGACATTGTTTTTACACACACTTCTGTCACTACGGTTAAAATTGTGCTCGTGGCCTAGAAACAGAACAGTCTTAGTGTCATTGTGAATAAAAAAAAAAAGTTCAGCGGTGATGGATGAGCGCTTTTTTGTTCTCAAGTTCAGATACAGCAGTTTATTGAACCAGTTGAAAGGGTTAGAGTTAGGGCAGTGAAAAGGGACATTATGTAAAAATCTTTATTCATAAGTTTGTTTGTTTTTTTACATTTAATTTACTAATATAAAGAAGAGTCCCGCACTCTGAGTGCGGGACTCTTCTTTATATTATTTTTCGACGAGCATTACGCACGCCGTCTCCTACGCACCTGCTCCAGAATATGATGTGCGAAGCATTCTCTTTGTATACTTTTAATTTACTCAAAGTTAAATTTGGATTGATTAATCTTGTATTGTCCTAGTGATGATGCTCCAGTGCTCTGAAAATCCTTGTTGGTCACCTACCACTTATCCCTGCCCACTTTCTTGCCTTTTTTCACTCACCAGAATGTAACTTTTTTAGGGTCGTAGGATCGAATTTCATTCATAAATGTTGACTGAGCAACATAACTTTTGTTTTCACACAGTGATAAACTCTTGTAGTTAACTGACAACGGAGCTTTTTCGACTTGTTTCCACTGTTTGTGTCTATGAGTGAAGGCTCTTTCTACAGGCGGGGTGCGCACACATCGCCCGTGTTGATAAACAAAAAATCCTTCTATAAAGTACAATTCACAAATGAGGAAGTAAGCCTAAATCTATTATTTTTTGTTTATTTGCTTGTTTTTTTGTTTAAATATGGCAGATTTGTGAATCCCAAGGACAGACTGAACTGAACCTTTGGTCACTTTGTCCCTGAGACCAGGACTAAAGCTTCTGAGCTGTAAAGTTAAATGAATGTTAAAACACATGAGAACACTGTTTGTCTCAATGTTTGAGAGTTTTTTATGGAAAAACTTGCTTTTGAGAGGAAAATGTAACTGTAAAACTTTAAACTTAGTTTAGCTTGAGCTGAACCTGTTTTGAAATGCAGAAGTTCTGTTTAGGATTCTGTGTGAGCAAGTGTGTCAAGGTGATTGAGAAAAACTGTATAGAAACTTTGATCCTTTGTGCCGTAGTTTGTTTTAACAATATACATATGATTGTAAAGAAACAGCCATGTTTACGTTCTGAGAGAGTTCTCTTTGATGATGGCAGTGTTCCGTTCATTTTAACTTCATTTTTGCCACAACAGGAGTTTTTCACAAAGACCTTGTTGTTGTTTTTTATTATTATTACATGCAAGAGCAGATAAAATGTTGTAAACTTGAACTTTGACCTGATCTACTTCAATGACTTTGTCATAAACCAACAATAAATAATCGACTTACAGTGTACAAGTGGGGAGAGTGTCTTACCAACTTCTGTGAACGCAAACAGACTGAAAATGAATGAATGTTAAAGTTTGGAGCTGATCAGAATAAATACAACGTGAAACGGATTTTTAGACTGCAAAAACAATATATTAAAAGCTATTTTTAATCACAAATGGTGTCTTTAACATACAGTTTTTTGTGTAATAGCCTGATAATGATGTTTAAAATGTAATAAATGACTAAAATGTGATTTCATTTGTTGTTGTTGTTGTTGCTGCTGCTGCTGCTGCTGCTGCTTCGGAAACACTGTCCAGATGACTACTTTGAAGGCTTCTACTGTTGTTGTTGCTGCATATTCTCAACAGTTGAATGAAATGATTTGAGTATCGGGGCTTTTTAAAATTATGTTCTGTAATGATAAAAAGAGTAACTCTGACATCTGCTGGTGTGAAGTCAAACTGCATGTATTTATCTGAGTTCTAATTTTGATCCAAATGTTTGTAAACACAATGTAGGAAGATGAATAATCTCTAGAATCATGTTAATTTTTTCTTCTTATTGTTTTTTTCTAATATAGCCTGAGACTGATTTGATAGAAAAGTTGCTGTAAAGGATCAGAATGTGATTATATTTTTGTTTTTCCAGCATAACCGGATTACCAATAACAATACAATAGCTCAACCTAATCTAGCTCAGACGTGGGCAAACTGGTACCTTTTTAAAAAGTGTTACTCTGTTTCATTATTTTATTGGATTGTTTTTATTGGCTGTGGTGCATGCGTCTGTACTTGTGTTCAAAATAAAATATTAATAGTTTAAATTGCAAATATTTTACAGAAACTTGCTTATAACAATAATGTTAATAGTTCAGCCCTCTGCCCCTTGTCTGCGCAATTATCATCCTCTCGCCCTAACCCTAAATTTACCCAACGTAGCCAAGTGACTATTTAAACTATAAGCAGTCTCTGAATCTTTCTGTGCAGACAGAACTGTTGTATGCAGTGATAAACTGACCAACTCTGACATCTGCTGGTGAGAAGTCAGATCACTCTGGCTGTCTCAGTTAACTACATTTGTGCCGATTTTTCACAAAAGGTTAAGGTTTTTGTCTCCCATCTATGGTTTAAAATTTTAGCTGTCAACTAATGTGTGTTTGCAGATCTCTGGATCTTTGTATTCAGGCAAGGCAAATTCATTTGTGTAGCACAATTCATACACAAAGCAGGCAGGAAAATAGGCACCAAAATCACAAGGCCTGTCTAACATCTTCAGAAAGACTGTTCCAGGTCTTAACTGCATGTAACTAAAAACGCTGATTTCCTATGTTTAGTCTTGATTCTGGTCCATGTTTAGTCCTGATTCTGGTCCATGTTTAGTCCTGACTCTGGTCCATGTTTAGTCCTGAACCTGGTCCATGTTTAGTCCTGATTCTGATCCATGTTTAGTCCTGACTCTGGTCCATGTTTAGTCCTGACTCTGGTCCATGTTTAGTCCTGAACCTGGTCCATGTTTAGTCCTGATTCTGATCCATGTTTAGTCCTGACTCTGGTCCATGTTTAGTCCTGACTCTGGTTCATGTTTAGCCCTGACTCTGGTCCATGTTTAGTCGTGACTCTGGCACCAGTAGGAGGCCGGTCCCTGAGGTCCTCAGAGTCAGAGATGGTTCATGCAGCACTAACATGTTAGAGATGTACTCTGTTGCTTGTCCATGGAGAGACTTAAACACAAGCAGAGCTGTTTTAAGTCTATTCTTTGAGCCACAGAAGCCAGTGCAAAGACTAGCACAGGACTAATGTGATGGTACTTCCTGGTTCTGGTCAGGACACAAGCAGCAGCTTTCTTGATGTACTACAGCTGTTTTACAAGCTGTTGTAGGTCGAGTTTGTGTTTTACTCGCCACAAGTCATAGTTTATTACAAAATAAACGCTAAATACATATAATATTTCATAAAATAGTTATGGCATGTGTACTATTAGAACTAAAAATACAAATGTTCCTCAAAATATTCCTGTCATAGCTTGGGTAATTGCAAATGTTGTTCTGTGGTTGACCAGCAGGTGGAGCCATCGCCTTATTTATGAGTGGAAACATCCTTGATTTCTGAGGAATTTGCCTCACAAAATAAAACAGGATTAACAAATGCAATAATGTACTACAGAATGCATGTTTACAGGATGAATTGCAAACACAACCCTATATTTATGATTTCACATAAATGAAAATATAGACGTTTGAAATTGTCACATCTGAATTAACATGGTTATAACATGATAAAAAATGATGGAGAAGTCAGCGTTTAGATCTTTAAGAAGACTTTGAGACAGAAACAGAAGCACTGACAACATATTTACAGCAAAAGTGGAAGCATTTATAACAAGCAGGACAAATGGTTTTGCACCCACAATACATTACACATGACATCTTCACAAAAGACCAAACCAATTAGACTTTTTAAGCAGCTTTGTCAGCACATCTGCTCTTGTTAGCAAACTTGTCGAGCTGAAGACCTGAAGCTCTTTGTCCAGTGTTGGTCCAATTACCTGAGCGTTTGGAGTCTGTGCACTGTTGATAGATGGTTGTGCAGAACAGTGCTTTTGTCATGGCGTAATGTGGACCTGTATCTTCACAATATACCCATCGTGTTTCAAAGATGTGAACAAATATCTCTATTAGAACTGTGCGTCTGTAGAGACCTGAGGGCACAGAGGACATTTGTCACCTACAGCTAAATGATATGATATGGCCCAAAGTGTTTGAGGTAAAGTGCTGAGGTAGGACATACTGCAAACCAATGGGTCCTAACCTTGTTGTTTGGAGATTTTGTCTCACATGTTTGTTATTTTCAATCCCTTTAAACATATATTATTAGTAGCCATCACACTCTCTTGTTTATATTGGTATGAGTTTAGCCTGCACAAGCATGCATATAAATACTATTTTCTTAGGATTAATCTTGAGTCAGGTTGCAAAGGCAGCAGTCTGAGATCCAGTTTTCCCTTTACACACTGGGGGGAATCCCTAGATGTTACCAGGCCAGTCGATGAACATCATGCCTACATCCTCCTGGGTCTTCCTCAAGGTCTCCTCCTGGTGTAACATGCCGGTAACATCTCACCAGAGAAGCTTTTTCCAGGAGGCATCCGGAACAGATCCCCAAGCCACCTCACCTGACTCGAGTTCCTCTCGTGTGACTGAACTCTTCACTCAATCTCAAAGGAAAAGCCCAGCCACCCTGCAAAGAAAACTTTTTTAGACTGCTGCTATTTGCAAACTTGTCCTTTCAGTCATTATCCAAAGCTCCTGACCATAGGTGAAAGTTGTAATGTAGATTTACCAGTAAATTGAGACGATTTCCTTTTGACTCAAGTCCTTCTTTACCACAACGGTCTGATACGGCTGACGCTGCACTGGTCCACCCGCTGTTCTCTCGCTCCATCAGCTGAAGAAGGCAAGACACTTTTTTAACGTTCGAGAATCTTGACTTTTGTTTGGAGGAGCTGAACTCATTAGAATACTTCAAATTCTTCTGTTTTGAAATATTTCCATGTACCCTCTCCCTAGGCAAGAGTTCACTTTTTGAATATATTCTTGTATAGAGACCTATTATGTATTAGATCTGAAGGCAAGGACATTTTTGAATTTATGAAGAAAATAAACACAATTTTCTATAATCTGGGATATTTTTGTTAGTGTTTTTTTTTTTTTTACAATTTTTAACTTCTACATACTTGTATACTACAATATGTAGTATATATCCTGACCTAGAATCCAATTAATCAAGCCCCCAAACTGTAGTGTGGCCCAGCCTCTGCTCCCCCCTCCGTCACTGTTCCTGTGCTGAACACAGTCAATCTACTTCAATTCAATTCAATTCAATTTATTTTCCAGAATGTGACATCATTAGTCTATGGAAAACAAAGCAAAGGAAAACTGGACCCCCGTGAAGCAGGATTTTGTGAACAAGTTTACTAAAGCTTGACATTTTTGTCAGTACAAGTAGCCCCATGTTTTATGAGTCTTCTGTCGCTGCAGTAGTTTGTGCAGTGAAATATGCAGTACAAGTACAAGTTCATCATTATTTGTGGTCATAACTCATTGAGTATGTATCATATTGACATAAAACCTGGTTAATAGATTATGATTGGTAGAATTACAAATTCTTAAGATAAGATATCCTTTATTTGTCCAACAATGGGGAAATTCCAGTGTTTCAACGCACATTATAAGAACAGCAGGGAAACTAGAAATATGCAATCAAACAAGATAGTTTTAAAATAGACTTAATATATATAAAGTTACAATAGTTTAGACTCTTATTTACAATAAATGTTTGCTATGGCACAGTGCAGCATATGACTGAATAAATAGATAAAGTGGCATCATTTGCAACTAGATGGCGCCCTGCCCATGCATATGAGTAATCTTTATTCCCATACGGACAACACACCGTTGCTTCACCAGTCCTCAGATACACTCCACAGCTTAGCAATCATTTCCTTTTGTAGTGTTTTTTAAAAGAAAAGCTTCTTGCTCTCCAAATGACTTACAATAAAAAGGCATAAAGAAAGTGTGGGTGATAAAGACTTGTTTTTTTCCTTTATATTAGTTCATTTCAGTTCAATATTGTCATTTCCAAAGTCGTTTCTCTGGTTCTGTTTGTTGAGGATGAACCATTGTAAGTTTGCTTCAGGCCAAATCTGTGCATCTCAATCTCATGTCCTCACACTGATCAGTGTTTCTGTAACTACATTAAGCCAGGCACAGACGCCGTCATGTGAGGAAAACAAAACACAAATTACAACCTAATGTCTGTGAGGCAGAGAGGAAACTCAAAATGAAAAAAAGCAATTGCCTTCCACAATTATAAACAATATACGACATTAGTTTAGCACAAGCGTGAACGTGCCTTTAGGGAATCCTGTTTTTAATGGGAAAACTGAACCGTGAAACATTACAGTGAGAGATTGATTATTTCTGTCTGTATTACATTTTACTGTCACACATTTTTTGTTTTTTAACTATTTGAGAGAAGAAAATATGTGTATAGTTGTTTTAAAAAGTGCAATTGATATAGCATCAACACAAGTCTATCACAAAAAACCGACTCTCTCATGATCATTTAATTTTTACAACTCCCAAAATATTAAATAATAAAATGCATCGTTGCTTATAAATGTGCTTGGGAGATAGACAGGTTTTGTATACAAGCAAGAACATTTGGGAGTTTGTTCATCAAATGTCCGTTCATTTAATTTAAAAATACAAATGATTAAGTACTTATAGACTGTATGTTAGCAATAATCAATGGAACATAAAATAAATAAAGGAATGAATAATCAGAATAGAGAAGACCTATTGTAATTTTTATGTATATTTAGGAAGAAACTCACATGCAGATCAACAATTCACAGTTTTCTTTGTAAAATGTAGCTTTAATAAGCCTCAAACTTTAAACAACAAATTTTTGTTGTTGGACAGAGACTACATGATAATTTTGAACCCTACAGGTTTTAGTCCGAATCAGAATTTTTAAATAATTGTAAAAACAGACAAGTGGGCAGGGATAGGTGGTAGGTGAAGACAAAGATTTTCTGAGCACTCTTGCATCAGCTGCAGGAAAATACAGGATTAAACTCAAACCTGCAAGAATCAATCCAAATACACTTTAGGTAAACTAATGAAGAGAGAACACTGCTATAACATGGTTAACTCAAAAAAGTAGATTTTACATAAAAGGTTCTCGATAAATTAGGGGTCCACTAAGAAGTCTTGTACCCAGGGCCTGGAAGTTGATGTTACACCCCTGGTGTAGCGGCCAAAACTGCAAGGTTCGCCATGGAGGCACTATGTGTGTGTGGCGTCTCGGACGCGTGTCTTCCAATTAAAGAGTCCAGAAAATATTCCTTTGATTTATTGGCCCTATTTCTTGCCTTTCAGATCTCCGTCTTCCATGAACCACAATAGACATGGTCAAAAGACTGTTAA
Organism: Mugilogobius chulae; assembly: GCA_038363315.1. Classification (NCBI taxonomy): domain Eukaryota; kingdom Metazoa; phylum Chordata; class Actinopteri; order Gobiiformes; family Gobiidae; genus Mugilogobius; species Mugilogobius chulae. The sequence continues at coordinate 22,011,604 of CM076400.1, read as the reverse complement.
TCTCCACACTGCAACACCCCTCTACATAAGACAGCCAGGAGCCAAAACAAAACATACAGCACCTGCAGTGGCAGGAGAAACAGAGGGGCAACCTTATATAAGGTTGTTTTTATAAGAATATCCATGGTCCTGTGGAAGGAGGAGGCGAAGCACTACATGTTTTTAGTGGTAGACGAAATGGGAGCAATAGCAGACAACCTACGCAGACACAGGGAGAACATGCAGAGTCCACACAAAAGGGCCCCTGGCTGCCTGGGAGTCATTCCCTGGACCTTCTTGCTATGAGGTCAAAGTGTTTTTCACTGCACCACTGTGTCGCCCACAGAGTTCAGACTGGATTTATGTCTTTGGGCAAGACGTCTGGTGTAAATGCTTTGCATAGTGCTGAGTACGTTAGTGAGTCAGTGGCAAATGTTTAAACAAATGCAATTTTTTTGTTTACCAAAAAACAACATCTCTGAAGACTTCCCAAGATTGTTAATTTAACAAACATCAATAGATAATAAAACTTTAACCACTCATAGGTCAAAACCAAACACAGAAAATAAGAAACAGTGATTGGTCATTCCTTTTTCAGAGAGCCATGAAAAATACAACATATCCACAGCAGTTAAACCATTCCAAAAGCTCTGTCAACTTTTAGTACACCCTAAAGACAGAACACCACAGGAACAGAAATGTAACACAATATATGAAATCCAATGCAAATCATGTGAAAAATCATACATAGGAGAAACAGGCAGGGCATTCAACATCCGGAAAAAAGAACACCAGAAGGAGTGTGAAAAGGAAACATCAGGAAGACTCACCAGAACACAAAAAGAAAAAGCAGAACAGGAAAGTTTAAAGTCAGCCATATCAGACCACTGCAAGAGAAATAACCACATTATGGATTGGGATGGGGCCCGAGTCATCGGATCTGAAAACAACAAATATAAACGCTGGATCAAGGAGGCCATCGAGATCAGAAAGCGGGGCACCAACAGGATCAACCGCGACGACGGGGCGTTCCTCCTGTCCCACACCTGGGACACCCTCCTCCAGAGACCACCGGGCGACAGGCGGCGTGGTCAATCTGATCGACGGGCTGACCACGCCTCCAGGAAGTAGCTAATATACGACACGTCATCACCTACACCGGTGACTGTCCTGAAGATGGCTCGCTGATAGCAGCCGAAACATGTCGACAAGGTAAATAGATCAAACAGTGTCACTTGTCATTATATAACACACTCACCTCACAACAAGAGGAGAAAACTAACTCAAAACACACATAACACAAAGATCCTCCAGCTGACCTGACCAGACCTTGTAAGATCTGGAGAAGAGTCTCAGAGTGTTGCGTTGTGACGCTTACCGCTCAAGAGGCACGGAAGGACGAGTCAAATACAGAGAACAAACTGTGAGAAACCAGAGCCTGATTTGGATCATGAAATGGTCATGTTTCTTTTCACAAATATTGTAACTAGTGGTGATGTTGGGACAGCAGACAGACACGTTTAATTCCTGGCCCTTTTCTTCATCTCCTGTGTCCACACCACATTAATTCATCCTGCGTCCCTGCGTCTCTGTCTCTTCTCCCTCAAAAACAGACAGCTTCTTTAATTATCCTGAGACGCAGGTGGCGAGGTGGGCCCCAGCACGCAGCTCGCTCAGGGGGCTCGGTCCTCACGGCGCAGCCCAGTTCTCGATGGACCGCTTTAATCCAGCCATAATTGAGTCCAGTGTCAGACTAACCTTCAGAGGGATTTTTCATCCACAAAGTTATGAGAAATGTGGAAATTCAAAAGGATGTTTAAATAAAAGGTTTGGTTTAAACAACTGATGAAATCATCAACTTTGACAGTTTCTCAATCTACAAGTGTACAAATACACACAAATAAACTGAAGGAGTTAGTGCTGCAGTCTTCTGGTAACCTTGTGTTTGATTTTATCCTGAAGACATGAGCCTAGATAAATTCATCTGTTGAAATCTACATCTATCACTGTATTTGAAATGCTTATGATATTATTGTTAAATTTCCTATATCATCAGGCCCCATCCCAACCCCAGGAACCACTACTAGACAGAAATACTAAAGACGCACAGCCCGATCTTGCCCCTTTGTCTTAGCCGGTCTTAGCCTTGGTCTTAAGTATTCCTCTGTTGGCCACTAGTGGCTCTCTCCAAGCTCTATACACTGTCAGTGTAGAAGGTCTGGCTCCAGCCAGATGTGAGGGGGTGCAGTTTTTTTCATTGAACCTGACACATGCTCACGCCTGTGACAAGTGAGCAGCTGCTTTAGGATCACAGGCAAAAGAGAACTGTAGCAGCAGCTTCAGTTTGGAAAAAAACTGTAATAATATAAATTTATTTGGTGAAAGTCTATGTACTTGACAGACTTTAACAACTTTGTCTAAAAATGTGTCTTTTCTTTTACATAAAGCTTGTTGACTTAATAAAAAAGATAATCAGATGTGAGAGTGAACATGGGTCAGTGTGAATGCTATGGAAAGGCCAAAGAGGCCATCATGTATTTTTTAAACCATTTTTTATGTGTCAACACGTTAAAAAAATGTTGGCCTCATTTTTAGACAAAGTTGATCAAGTCTGTCAAGTAAATAGACTTTCACCAAATGGATTTCTATTATTGCAGTTTTTTTTTTTCAAACTGAAGCTGCTGCTACAGTTCTCTTTGCCTGTAATCCTAAAGCAGCTGCTCACTTGTCACAGGCGTGAGCATGTGTCAGGTTCAATGAAAAAAACTGCACCCCCTCACATCTGGCTGGAGCCAGACCTTCTACACTGACAGTGTATAGAGCTTGGAGAGAGCCACTAGTGGCCAACAGAGGAATACTTAAGACCAAGGCTAAGACCGGCTAAGACAAAGGGGCAAGATCGGGCTGTAAATCTTTTGTCAGAACAAATAACCACGTTTTGTGTGTTTTCTAAAAGAACAAAACATTGATGACAGTTCTGCCATACATTTAGGTATTTTGCATGAATAATTTGCAGACATATTAGTCAATCAGATGTTGTACTTGTAACACAGCCAATAAGTGGATCACAGAGTGGCCTAAAAGTTGCCTAAAACATGTTTTTGTCCTCCAAACTGTGTCCAATGTAATTTACTTTGTGATAGGTGAACGATCTGCACATGTATTCAGATCAACGTGTTTTCCTGAGCTCAGCACCTAGTTGGCGCCTCTCCATCACCATGTGCCATTAACACAGAAGATGCGCGTGCAACTGGATAGCAGAAAGAGCCACAGCTGATTGTCTCAAGCTGTAGCAGCAACACTAACCAGTGCTGTTGTCAGATAATTACAAGAGTTTATCACTGTGTGAAACAAAAGTTATGCTAATTCAACATTTGTGAATGAAAGTTGTCTTTACGACACATACATATTTATGCAAGTGAAAAACATTCAGGGCGTTTACATGGAAGCCAAGAAAACTGGATAAGTAGCCTAGTCTGATATAAATGAGTTTTCCAAAGGGCATGTAAACCCGGGCAGACCTACTGAGGAACTGTAAACCGGTTTTCAGAAAACAAATTGGTACGCGTGCTCCCAACCGATTGTAGTCTAACTTCTGACGTCATGTAAACAGACAATCGGTCTGCAGCTGGATAAATGTAACTGTGAATGCATACAACTACCTTCCGCTCCACATTCCAACCATGAGGTTAACACTTCTATAGCAAAAAAGTGCCCTGCACAAAGTGACATGCAGCCACATGATTAACTAAATGCTTAACACGGTCCTACTCAGTCAAACAGCCCCACTTATCCCAGAAAGATCAGTGTGTAATTTTATAGACATTATTACAAATACTTACTAATAGTAAACCATATTTAGGTGAATCAACATAATGGAGTCTGAATCATGCAGTAGTGAATCTGACACAGCAGGACCAGACTTTCGAGGGTAATCGGTTTATTCTTGTGCATGTAAACAGGAGCAAAACTGGTCCGACCGGTTTGAGGGGAAAACCAAATAGAGGCCGGTTTTGTAGCTTAGTCTGCTTTCCCTGATCATATAAACACACTCACTGCGGTTCACTACTGCATGATTGAAGCTATAATTTGTTGAACTACTTTAACATTGTTAATGTTGTTTATTTTTATTAACTGTTTGTAATACTGTTTGTTAAATGAGTTTTTTTCTGGAACATGTAGGACTGTTTTAAACATTTAGAACAGTGTTAAACATGGAGTTAAATGTGAGATTGTGTGTGCCACTTTGTGCAAGGCACTTTATAGTTCTAAAATTCTTAATTTATTGTTGGAATGTGCTGTGGGCAGGAGTTCTGAGCATGCTCAGTTGCATTTGTCCGCCTGCAGACCGATTGTCTGTTTACATGAGTCTGAAATCAATCGGTCGGGACCACGTGCGCCAACTGGTTTTCCGAAAACCGGTTTACAGCTCCTGAATAGGTCTGCCCGGGTTTACATGTGCTTTGGAAAACTGGTTTAAATCGGACTAGGCGAGTTATCTAGTTTTCCTGGCCTCCATGTAAACGCCCTGACTGACTGTCTCAAGCTTCAGGAGCCAGACATCTGTCATCCTGGTTCAGACCTAATCCAAACAGTTTTCCCAGACAACTAGACGGATAATGTGTTTTCGTTGCTGAGATAATGCCATATCAATCTCTCTACAGTTTTGAAAAAAGTTGTGCTTATAATACACTTAATTCAACCAGTAAAAGGGAAATAAAGTTGTGTTTCCCATTAAAACACAACTTGAGTTTATTCCCAGTTGTAAAAGCAAGTTCTTATTTAGTTATTGCTAAACATATCTTGAAAAAAAACAAAAAACAAACATATATCACCTTTCAGGCTCTCTACCACCAAACTTAAGTACCACCTTTAATGAACTTTTAAAAAGAGATGCATTAGCAGCAGAGACTTATTTCATACTTAAACTCATCCTGACTTCTACATATTTGCTTGTCATATGGATTTACTTGGACTCTATGAATCTTTTTTCTACTCCTACACACAAGCTTAATTGCAGTGCATTTTAAATCTCGGTTTTAATCCTTTTTTTTAACGAACATCTCTAAAAGTTCTAAACTTGACCTCTTCTGTGTCAGATTTAAACAGTCTGCCTGTGTCAGCGCTAATCTGAAGAAGCACTAATCCATTGTAATGTCACATTTTAAGACTCGGAGATACAAAGAGCCAGCTAAATGCTAACAGTTCATTTTGATCAAAAGCAGCAGATTCAAGCCTCACACAGTGTAAGTTATAAAGTCATTCAGACCAACGGATGAAGGGGTTTTATGAAGCTTATGTAGAAACAGCACTTGAAGCTACAGTGGATGAGGTTTGAACTTTTTAGAAGAGTGAACATGAGCATAAATGAGCCCGCTTCAGTAGCTCTCCAATGTACTTTATGTTGTTCATTTTCTGACTTAATCTAGGCTTTGTACTTTGCCATTTAACTGAGCACACAGAACGTATGGAAGCTACACGATTAATCACAATCAAATCAAAATCACAATTTGGTATCACTTTCTATTAATTATACATAATTTAATGAGGCTTTAGTAAGGCTAAAAAAGCCTTACTGCTCTAAAATACAATTACATTTTTTCTCGTCTGTTCTCCAAGGCTTGTTTAAAATGTATACCTAAGCCCAATCAAAGTTTGTTAGTTTGTTTGACCATGCACAGATAACTGCAGAATCCTATTTATGCCCTTATTTTTATTTATGATGTCACCTTCAAGAGCACACAATCTTTCCAGCATGAATTCTTGAACAGCCGAAGTTATGAAAGCCTGCTTCTCACTCCGCTTTGCCTTCCTCCGTCACCGCAGGGCCCAGATACAGCGCTGTAGACACATTTAATTCTGCTGTAAGAAGATTTAGGGCAAAGAGCTGCTGTCACACGGCTCTGATAAGACTGTACAACGAGAGGACAAAAGCTCCAAGGACAAAGAACAGGTGACAGGAATTTAAATGACATTTACAACTTCAGCCGGCTGGCAAATGAGAGGTTTGTGCACCATTCTGAGTCGTGATCTCTGTATGTTACCGTGGATAGTCTCTGTTTCAGCTGTTTTATTACATGTTTTATCACTTCAAAATGATTTCATGTTGTGTGTGTTTCCTTACATTATGTTCCATCTCTGTTTTCCTGGAATGAAATGCCACACTGATACCCTGATAAATCTCTTTTATGTATGTTTTACTGTCCTCCACTGAGCCCTATGCTCTTCCCGTACAATCACATCACAATCATCACAATATCAAACACCAAACACAATGTCCTTTCAATAAGAACTTACACTAGTATATCGAAACACAAGAAAGAAAATGTCTTTCTCAGTAACTTTAAAACCTTGAAATCACAAGAATTAGTAGCTCACACACTCTTGTAAAAGCAGCACATCCCTGAAAACACAATGATTCCTCGTGCCTCGACAAGTGAGGCAATAAGTGACAGCTGCCACTGAGAGAAGTCTGCAATGTTGACTCAGACTTAAAGTTTAACAGCCATATCAAATCAGCAACATCAGCTGCTTATTTATCATCTGAAGTCTAAACAGGACTGGAAGAGACTTATCCATGCATTTGTCTCCAGTAGATTAGACTACTGTTATGACTATTTACTTCAGGGGGCTTTCCAAACAAGAGTCAAGATAGTACATTCAGAACCCTGCGAGAATAGAACTAGGAAACACGACCACAGTAGCTTCCACTGACATCTGGTAGCTCAGAGAAGAGACTTTAAAACAGCTCTGCTTGTATATAAGTCTCTCTAAGGTTTACTGCAGGGTGATTCAATTATATTTTCCAATGAGCCACATTTTTCACAGGGCTGTGGTCTAAAGGCAAGCCAACAAAGTTGAACTACAAAAGTGTTTACACCTACTACTGTTTCCAAGTTTACTATTTTTTTTATTGTCATAGAATTCCAAACCAAGACTCAAGATTCACAATGCACTTTTGATTCAGATCAGGATTTGTTTGCCTGAATAGTTCGGTTCGATTGGGTAATTGTGAATGCGCAAACTAATTTTGATCCGGTCCAAAATGCCCAAATCTGGTCCGGTTGGAGAGGTCGGTCTCGGCTCGGTTGAATCGAGCTCTGGAGCGGATTGTTTGTTTTGTGAAGCAAAAGGAGCAAGAGCGAAATAAAACCAGGAAGTGAACACTGACGTGACCCAGGCTGAGACACACGTGAAGCTCAGAATCAAAGCAAATAGCATGTGTGAGATCGATAATGAGATAAATAATACGCAAAAACACATGAAAGTATAGGAGAAGGACGGGGGATGATGCGGGTATAATTAATTATGATCACATGACCGTATGTCACAGTTTTCTTGCGTTATTTACAAAAATAACAAAGTTATAACTCTTAGATGAAAGCAAAGACAGAAAGTTACACTACAGCTCACATTACCGCAGGGAAATGGTCAATATTCATCTAATATTTAGCTATACAGCTAAGTCAGCAGATGACAGAGCCAGATTTTCTCATACAGATGAACTTTTTGTTACGTCTTACTCTCGGCATTTGGAACGAAATGCCTAGCCCTCCTCTCTCGTCTTCTAAAGTAAAAGTCCACATTTTCCGCGCTCCGACACTTCGTCTGTCACTCACTTTGGTCCCATTAATGTGAGAGAAGCTGTGGGATAGATCAATAAAAACAAAAATATAAAGTCCAGCAGCGTGTTTTCTGATGTAAGTTAGCTGTAGCCGCAGTTAGCCGAGAAGCCCGGTGTCTTCTTTGCTGCTGACGTAACGTGTTTCTGTCACACAGTGTGATGTGTGACAGACACAGATGTGTCTCTGCTGCGCTGGTTTGATTGGCAAAAAGTGTATTGTGAACGTGAACCGAGCCAGTTTTGAGAAAGATACAATGTCGCAACTTTGTTTCCTAATCGAGCCGAGCCCGGTGCGGTTTGTATTGTGAATGCAGCCTAAGTCTATTTGGATTACATCAGATGTAAACTACATCTTGAACAAGGCGAGAGCACAAAATCTGTGTGGACTAAACCGGGACTACAAATTAAGGTGTTGTCCATTTAAATGCCATAACAGAGTTTGGATCAAATGAGGCTCAGGCTGCTGCGCACTAAGAGCAGCAAACTCAGCCAAAGTAATAGTTAGCTAGTTAGTTAGTCAGTTAGTTAGTTAGTTAGTTAGTTAGTCAGTTAGTTATCTTTATTTGTATAGCACATTTCACAGACACATTGTCACCAAGCGCTACACAGTGAGATGAACCCCTCCCCTCCCCCACTCAGTGACAGTAAGCAGCCCTGGGGCAGCTCAGCAGAGATGATTCACCCAAACTAATATGATCTGGTCTATTTTTCTTGATGCTGGGCCAAAACATACTGCTTAGTGTTTGAATAGTCCTGGTTTACTTTATCTCTAATATGTTGTTACCTCATCAACCATGTTGAACTATGAAGACCTCAGGGACTGGCCTCCTGCTGGTCCCTTGAGTCATGACTACAAACAGTGAATCAGTGTTTCAGTTTTCTGGCACAAAGATTTGAAACTGTCTCCCAGAGGTCATGAGACAGAGGTTTAGAACAGCTCTCCAATGAACTGAATTCATTGTCTTATTTCTCATTGGGTCCAACTCAGGCCTCAAGACATTGTTAAATACATAACTTTTGTTTGAGCTTTGAGAGGAACTAAAATAACTGAAATCCTTTCTTTGCCCCACAATGGGGAAATTCCAGTGTTGCACTGGACCTTTTAAGAACAGCAAGGGAACAGAAACATGCAATCAAACAAGATAAATATTGTACCTAGTTAGACTAAACTGTTTGTCAATAAGTTTCTGCTATGGCTGAGCAGTATGATAGAATAAACAGAGACACTATAGTTTTATGTACAATATGTGAGACTGATTACGAGCCACTGCAGCAGATGGGACAGAATCAATAAATGGTTCATGTAATTCTATCTCTCGAGAAAGAGACAGTTTGAACAGTTTAACTCACACTTCACATAAAATCTGTGTTCTTTGTGTAGTTTTAGTTTGTATGAATAGATTAGTTTTGAAAAAAATGAAATGTGATTTGACAAACTCAGCATATCAGTTTGTGTCTCATAAACACATGTACAGACAGTTTAAGTGTGCATGAAGGTTAACCATTCCCATGTTTTATATTTTGTTTTGTTTTGCATTCTGAAAGCTGAATCTCCAAGTGTTTTTACTCTGCTCAAATCTTCAACACGTCAATCTCTGTCAGTCATTTCATTCACCTCCAGTGAACAGGAAAAGCAAAGGATGTTTTCAAGACGCTACATGGGTTCAAAACACATTTCTAAAAACCCAAGACTTTTTACGACATAGTGATGTTCCAAGATACACAGAATATGACAGTGAAAGATCACATTTTTATGCTTGGAGTACATTCCAAAAGGATTTAGACAAACGTAACTAGTATTTACAGGAGGGACGTGCAATGTGGCAATATGTGCTCTACAAGACTGTTTTCTGACAAGATAGTTTCACTTTACTTACAATTCGTATATATTTTTTACCTTGTACCATTTAGTTGTGTTGAAAGGCTGACTGTATTTACTTCCTCTGGGAAATCTCACTTTATTGTGATTGGTTAATTCCACTTGTGCTGTAACTCACACCTGGGGTTTAAATTCTGGAAACAGCAAGAACAGCCAGAGGGTGTCTGATTTATTATTACTGCAAGATAGATTGCAATACATTTTCTATGGAATTATGAACAATCGGCTTTAAAGAAACTTCTCTGCCCCAAAAAGTTGCATCACAAACTGATAAAGATTCATTTAGCAGGTCTTCTATATAGTTCAATTACAGTATGTTTTCTTTGTGAATATGAAACTTTGTCAGAGTTTTAGAGAATATGGAATTTACAAATAATCACAGAAAGATGAAAATCAGAGCATTTTGAAGGGTTGTCTAAGCTCCATTCTGACTTGAGGAGTGAATTTCTGCAGCTAAAAGAACCAGAAGTGAGTCAAAAGACATTTATTAAGCTACATATTTACTTTAGTGTAATACAGATATGTGCATTTAAGCTATTAAATAAAGCCGAAACAGAGTTGTGAGAAGAAACATATCTTTTTAAAGGAGCTTTGTGTAACTTTCTGGCGGTGAAAAGTTTAGAAAAAGAAAGTTAAATGCATATTTTGTGACATTCTGAATGGAGATAAATACATTTTAAACCATGCTATGAAAATAATACAGCCAAATCAATTCTTTTTCAATGACAACAAGCTAGAGGAGGCCCTCCTCCAGACAAAAAACATGCTTATATTTAAGTTTTTTTGGTTCAAAAAGTTACACAGTGCAACTTTAAATAATAAACAATTAAACTAAAGCTGAATCATTTATTCCAGGTGTTTACCACATTGACACGCAGTGTCTGTCATGCACAAAACCTTCACATTTAGCCAAAGTTTAACATGTTTTCTTTGATCAAGACCACATTGTTTAACTTGGCAGTGTTGGTAAATGAGATATGTACTTATGTACATGTACAAGTATGTTTGTGGTAGACACAGTGATGCAGTTGTGCAGTGGTTAGCGTTCTGGCCTGGGTGCAACTATGGGCAGCACAGGGCCATTTTAGGCAGAGTTTGCATCTTCTCTCCATGTCTTAGGTTTTCTCTGGTGCTCCAGTTTCCCCTTTCACTAAATACATGTTCTATAGCGTCTTCCCTCTTCCATCCCCAGGACTAAGATGTTCAGAAACAGCAGATTTGTGCGATCTAAACTCTTAACAACATTTGATTCAAGTTTAAGTCATATTGTTGTATTTATTGACAAAGATAAACTCCAAAAGCTACATTTCAGCCTTTATTCCATTAGTTACCACTGTTGCTTTCCCGCCTCAATGATGACCACCATAAACTTTTTGGATTTACTTTGCACAAAAACTTTGGCTCAGGCAGGGTGTAGTCAAATCAAGCGCTCTCTTGTTTCTTAGAGTTGTGGGTTTGCAAGTTTTCAGCAACTTTTGACATAAATATTGGTTCAACTGTCTCCTTCTCGATTCACTTTATTCAAAACAGATGCATAATGTGAAGAGGCAGTGGATCAGGGGGGAAGCTACAGGATATGCACGGAATAAGATAAGCCTTTACTTGTCTTATGTTAGGGAAACTCCAGCGTTGCAGCACACAGTTCAAGAACTTGTTGGTAGATAGAAATACGCAAGATACAAAATACAATAGTGGAATTAAATCTTCTGTTTTGATGTGTAGCTTTCTCTTTTCCATCAAAAAGCATGTTGTAAACGAAGCACTTACAAATAATAAACTGTGTTCTTTCTCAGGAATAGCCAAAAGCAGCGTTCTGTTGCGTTAGATGGACTGTAGTGTCACTTTTCTGTCTGTAAAAGATAAACTGCAGTCAAAAAACAAATGCATGTGGATTTTTTTAACCATGTTCTAAATGAGTTTGTAAGAGCTAAGAACTAGTCAAGACAGGATGTACAGCTCACTTCCTGTTTTGCATCATGAAATTAGGTACCTCAGGTTTAACTACAACACATTTCAGGTGAAGCAAAAACTGAGAGCAGTGCAGCATGTAGACTGAGGTAAAGGGACCAGTTTGGATAAGGTTTTTGCCATTTTGATTGACTTTTAATCCAAAAGTAATTTTCAGTTCAAAAAGAACTTTAAAGCCTTTTTCTACTCATACACAAATGAGAGATTACATTGTCTTCTGTTATTTCAATATAACAAACTTTTACGTTCTTGCACTGCATGCATGTTGTGATTATTGTAAGCAGATTGTTGCAATAATAAGTGAACAATTTACAGTAAATAAATCTGTTTATGTGTAACAATAGACTTACCTAAATAGTGTTATATAGTGCTTTTCCACCTTACAAGCCACTCAAAGTGCTTTACAATCAAGAATCCACTCATCCAGTGTAACAGACACTGAGGCAGTGTGAGTAAAAGTGTGTATGACAGGTTAGACCACATTTTCAGTAAAACAGTGAACATGATTATATTTAAGACTTTGATGTGCTTGTGCTTGTTTTCATCTAAATTGGCTATTTATGAGGTTTGTAGTTGTTCTTTTGTCCACCAAATATGTGTTCCAGTGATACTTGGAGCTCGGATCTTCCAAGTTCTGACTCACTGGAACAGCCCTCAAACTCGGAGTTCCCACTCGGATACTCTGAAAGAATTTCAGCGTCCGATGTAGAAAATCGAACATGGCAGCACCCTGCGTTTTGAGAAAGAAAAACCTACGACAGCTTCACTACTGATCGTGCCTGTGTTATTTTGTTTAGTTTGTCTTACAGTTCGCCCGCCTCTGTGACTTCGCTCCTGCGCTGCTTATGCACGTCTGCCGTTATAAACCTGCTGTTATGTGCTGCAATGCTAATGTTGCTAACGGTTACACAGAACTAATGTAAACAAAAGCAGAAATTCACTCTCTTGCGATGTTTTACAAACTGTAAATGTAACGGCAATGTCCGAGTTAATAAACTGACATAAAGTTATCTGTATTTTGGTGTTTCAGGCTGTTTCAAAGCTATTTATAACTTGATTGGCTCATTACTGTAAAAGTAATCCGACTTGACCACTGGAACACACAACACTCGGAGAAAGCACCACTCCTAAGTCCGAGACCTCCGAGAACGACTGGAACGCACCATTACATAATGTAGAGGTGAACTCACAACTGTTACCTAGCAACCGGGCCAAAGCCCAAAAACACAGATGTTAGGATTTGACAAATGATAATATATTGTAACCATAGACATATAATTAGTAGACGCGCAGTCCGACTCTGATGCTATCGAACACTTAGCATCTGAGCTAGTCCGGTACGATTTAAGCTAGTCCGGAGCGTTCTACTGTTTATTTTCCTATAGCCGTTAGCATTAGCCTGCAAAAAACACAAGTTATGAAAGATCCAGAGAGTGTCAGTTGGAAAAATCCTAACGACCACATCTAGCAAAGGTCAAAGCCTTGTTACAAATTATAGTTGAGTTTACAAACCGTTTAGTTTTTTTGTTGTAGGTAAAATGTGTATAAAACTGCTAACAGCTAACGAAGTTATGCATCTTTTGAGACTCCAGTGATCACCAAACGTTCGCTTTTACATATTACTAGTGACAAAAGCAGACAAATTACATAAATAACACCAAACAAAGTTATAGCTTCACTTATCTGCGGAGGCGCGTCTGTCGCATCGACAACTGATGGAGCATTTCCAGTCTAAGAATACAATGTATAGTAGTTTGAGAAATACAATTCCACATCGCCAAAGTTGTTTAAAGAAACTTCATAAGACATAAATCAGTCCGTTTTGCTCATGGTTTTGCTGAAATCTCTTGTTTCAGCTCATTTTATCCATAAAAGTGCAGCTCCTGCCATTGACTTCAATTGATTTGCGTCATCATCTCTACCGGAGGAATATGGCGTCGCGCTGTCCGTGTTGTAGCAACAGAGCAGAGACGCCGATTGCGCGTCTACTAATTTAATGTCTATGATTGTAACACTTAAATTGTGTTAAATGATTATTTAAATTCCCAGGACAGAGTCCTGTTTTCTTATATTTTGGTGCTTTTTGATTCTGTTTCAGAACTCCTTCCTTCCATTACTTCCTGTAATTGTCAATTTATTGTCAGTTTATTCATGAATTTCTTCTTAATTTGCAACTTAAAAGCTGCAAAACTATGATAAATATTTATCAGAGGACTATCACACTAAGTCAAAATTAGAAAAATGTGATAGTCTGTCATATTGGTTTTAAGTGTCTTGCCCAAGGACACAACAGCAATCCATTCTTGTCATCCCACTGTGGTGTACCAGCGGTCTCCCATCCAAGCACTGACCAGGCCCTAACTTGCTTAGCTTCTGAGATCGGACAGGATCAGGATTTGAGAAACAAGTATGGCCCTTTATGTTAAAATGACTTTATATTCATTTTTATTCCTGTAATTGGTCCCTTTTCACAGCAGGAGTCCTGCCTTGGAGGTGCAATTCTTTCTCCTCTGAGCTCCAGAAAACACTGTTCTGAACATCCCAAATCTGTGAGGTCTTTAGATTTTCTGCTCCTTTTTAAGCTAATAAATTATCCAGAGAACAGGCAGTCTCAAAACAATGACAATTTGTTATTCAGAGCTCTACCTCAATTTCTCAATATTTGATTTGTTTTACATTTGCTTTAAGATCTAATACATAAGATGCCAAAATGAAGGTTTTCAAGAGCATATTTAAAAGATGAGAACAATAGTACATATAAGTGTTCAGTAATGATATCTCTAGGTGCAACAGAAGAAAGCAGCCTAAAAATCTGAATTTGTGTGTTTAACATGTACAAATGAAACAAACCAGAACTTCAGATGTGTCTTTAATAGAGAAAAAAAATATCATCTATCAGAACTTGCCTAATAGAGGCCCTTTGAAGATGCATAACTTTATTTCTTATTAAGTTCAAACAGGGACAAAACATGTTGAGTGCAGCCACGGTTCGGCTTATTCTTCACTTCATTGTTCCTTTTGTGTTTGAACTCCGGTTAACTGTGGTCTGAGCAGAAGGTCAAATCTTCTGAGTTTATCTCTTGCTCCTGTTTTTTTCGCTCTCTCTTTGGGGCGACCTCCATTTTGAGCAGGTCCAGGATTAACCAGCCTCAAGTGTGTTTCTGTGAATGAGCTTTTTCACGCTCAAACCAGGATTAGACAAGGAACACACAGTCTCTGCTTGGGCCAAAGAGAGTATTGAGTCACACTGGAACTTTTTTCTGTCACCAAAATGTACATTGAGTTGCGTTTAGTTTCACATTTGATTAATCTTTTTTTTTCAGTTGTTCATGTTCATCAACACACTGCCAAACCACAAAATGACCATCTATTTGGTTGAAGCCATGTGGCGACAATTTTCTTGAGTTTAATGGGTAAGTTTAAGGGTCTTTCACAATAACACAACCCACAGTCGATGTCGGTAGGAAGGGGCATCGATGTAAAAGAACATTTACACAATCAAGAATCAAAACAGCCACCAGTCGCCAAACAAATGCCGAGTGAGCGTGATGTAATGCTTGACAAAAAAGACAAAACATAAGTAGCACGCGAGTAGTTGTTAAACTCTTGACAGCAAACAGATGTTTGTAATATTGCGTCACAAATTAAGATAAACTTTTATTTCTCGTCACAGTCCAGTCTTCATACTGCTGTTGCTCCAACTCCTCAGTCCAAATAGTGCCCGGTTTGAACCCATGCAAATAACAACAATCCATGCTTGCCTATGCTGTTTTTCCGTAAGTGGTGTGCTCGTAGCGATTGTCCAATCAAACAGTCGCAGGTGCAGCAACTGGCTTTTCAAACAAGCCTTTAAAGACCTGCCTCAACGACCTGCTCCACGCTCCTCTGACCCCATTCCCACCAAACACACAAAAACCGCCTGTCGCCAAAAGTTGCTAGACCAGTTCAGACGGACGAACCTCTGCTTGGTGTGAAAGACCCTTTAGGGCTCAAGTCACTAAGTTTAGGGCTGGTGCTTGGCGTAGATTTATCCATTAAACCCAAAGAAAATGTTGCCATGTGGCTACTACCAAAATTTGTAGTTACTTTACATTTTGACTTTTCAAAACATGCTCATCATGCGTTTTTGACAGTTCGTTGTGTTTTCTTCTGAGACTGGGCTGTGGGTTTTGATTTGGAGGACTGTAGGCCTGTAAATGCTTTTTTATGTCCATAAAATATCACCAGATTCATTTTGAGCATTTCTTTCGCCAGATTGCATTTGGGTTACAGTTTGAAGCAAACATGAGATGACTTAATACATTTACAAGACCATTTTCAAAAGCAATTAACATTACAATGAATTCATAATATATAGATTCTGATGCTCCGGCAAAACAGTGGCACCTTGGTCAGCTCTCTAAGCATAAAGCAAGCTTGTTTCTGTGTAATCCTTGGGAGGCTTGGAGCTATGTGGAGTTCTTCCGAGTACTTTGGTTTCCCCTATCACTAAAAAACATGCACAATCAACGTCAACGTCATTAGTGATAATGCAGAAGCAGATAATTCAACATTCACAAGCAGAAGCAAAGAGAGAACTGTCACAGAGGATCACTTGTCGTTCTTTTCAACTGGGAAAAATAAAACTTAATAATATTGGGGAAAAAAGAAAAATGGATTGTAGATGTGACCATCACTGACACACATCCATTCAAAGACATTTCTCCTGTTAAAAGATGAGAGCATCATTCTAGGCACAGCAATAACCACAACTAAAAGTTTTATAGCACACCCTGAACATAACCTTTGCAGTTGTGGCAAAATAAAAGTTCTTTTACAGTTTCAATATATATATTTTTTTCCGCTGGTGATTTCTTGTTTGCAATAAATGTCTTCTGCCTAGTCTCTAACGTCTGTACTTTTCCGTTTCTCAGAAAAAGCTATTGCAGTTTTGAGGTAAGAGTACATTGTTCTCTAAAGGGATCTGGACTGATGGATTTGCTCATAATGGAGTCGCGTCTGCAGGGAAATGTATCAAAGAGAATTTCAGAATAAAAGACTTTTGAAATGAAGTCATCTCAGTGAAGTGTCTCTCAGCGAGCTATAGTCACACAGATGAAATGTAATGTATAAGAGAAGAAGACACAGATACCACTGTTTTAAAGAAGCCAAGGAGAGTTAGTTTGGTTAGTATGAAGGATTTATAGATTATAGAAAACAAACCAGTAGCTCAATGGGTAAAACACTTGCCCACAGTGGTGAATGTTTGTTTGGACTTTGGTGTTATTATGCTTCTACACCTTTGCCATTTTTTTAGACCACATAATTTAAACTAACTAATCCAAGAGATCGATAATTACACATATTACACATAAAAGTAACAGAATGGCAGGGGCTGATCTTTGACACATATTTAAAAATTATTATTAAAAAAAAAAAAAAAAAAGTAAAGAATTAAACAAAAATAGCTCTCGTTGACCAAGGAAAAATGATACACATTTGTTCTGGGTTGGCTTCACTCTAGCAGATTAAATTATAGTTTCACATTGATTCTAGTCATTTCGAGGCACTTCTCTCTCTTCAAATGTTCACACATTGTCCGAGCTCCGACACTTCACTGTCACTCACACTGGGTCTGTTGATGTGAGGCAGGTTGTGGGAAAGATCCATAAAACCATAAACAAGTGCAACACTAGGCCTATGTCTTGCGTCAATGGCTTTTGCTCACAAAGGCGTCTGTTGCCTTATTGGCTGTTAGCTTTAGCCTTTTGCTTGGTGCTCTACAGTCTTTTGGACATTGCACTTGTGATTCCTCTATGATTCTTTAATTGTGCCACGAGTGGGACAAGCTCAAGTTGAGTGAAGCCAAAAGCTCAGGCCTGATCATTCTGCCCACTCAGAGCAGGAGTCAAAACTATGGCTTAAAAAACGTTTATAAAAAACTAAAACCTGTTGAACCAAAAAAAAAAAAGTGCTTGATGTGAAAATAGGTACGAATTGCCTCACGTTTTGAAGATTCTTAAAGCAGTAGATGCTGTTTCTTCTGAACACGAGCCATTTGAGTTTGCATTGAGCTATCTAGCCTGTAGAGAGATTTTGCCATCGCAGTACTGATGGTGCGGCTACTGCGGCTGATTTGCAGCGGATACAAGCTAGAAATACTGTATCTAGATATTCTAATAGACCCATGTTTGGATGTGACACAGTTCAGAAACAAAGAGGAGTAGTCAAGGAGCAGATGTGTTTCTACTGCACTGGCTCAGTTGTTTAAAAGTGTGTTATGAATGCAAACCGAGCTAGTTTAGAACAAGGTATAATATAGCAGTGATATTGTAAATGCAGCCTAAGGAGAAAAAACTATGCCTAACTGAGCAGAGCCCAGTGGGACACAGGCACATCATTACAAAAGGACCAACAGTCATGCCCGAAGAAGGCTTTGTGTCCATGTTATAATAAAGATCTTTTAAGGTAACATTGTGCCTCTGACAAGTTTTTATCATTTTATTTAATCCTCTATGTCTAACAGTCGTTGGATTCATCATTTTTGTATTTATTTTATGGTGTGCAACTACATTTTTTTTAAGCTTTATTTCATGCCTTCGTAAGTCTGGCTAACATTGTTCAAACTTGCTCCATAGCTATGAACACACAGTATTTTAACTCTGTCATCGCTTACATCAATAACATAATAACAAATGTAATCTCATATATCACAACAGGAACATACTTTTGCCTCTCCTCTTTGCGATCGACTCAATGAAATCAAATCTTTTCCTAACCGTATTACAAGCTCGTCCCATATCTTTGACTTAAAACGCCCCGCTTCTATAATGTAATACGGTTTTAAAAGGATCTGGTCCCGGTGTGTGTGCGCGGTCTGGATGAAAGGGAAATGGAAAAGGCTATTGTAGCGTCTGTGAGAGTCGACTTTGACGTTTGGGAGATAAGCCAGTGGAGTTAATCCCGTCATATCTGCTCCAGCTTTGGACTGAACAAATGGGTGTGGGCTTTACAAGAATAACTTACACACCACACGCTGATTTTATGATTTTCCGATGGGATTGTGCCTCGGCTGTGACTGACGGGGCTAATTGTGTTTCAAAAATAGAAAAGTAAAGTGTCTACTATTTTTCACCAAGTGTTTCTACGTCATTGCTTTACATGTAGTGGTAATTAGTTGGTTCTGAAGTTACTGAATCCCATTACAGACTCCCATACAAAATACATTTATTAATATGTTTGAAAATGTCCACAGACTAATCAGCTCTGTGGTAAGGCATGATCATAAGCTTTATTCCTGTCAGGGGTCATGGGTGACTGGAGCATATCCCTGTGACGCTGGGTCTTGTTCTGTAAACTACAAAATTCTTAAAACGTTTTTTCTGATTTTTGAGAATTGCATGTATTTTGAAATGCCTTCGAGAGTTTATAACGGGAATCAATATTTCTGGAGCTCCATATAGCTTTGAAATTCTGACATAACACATGATTAGATTTTCAGTTAGCCTATATTAGACCAGTAAGAGAATTAAAGCGGCTAAATAATGTACTGGAGTTGTTCTATTCAATGTGTTCTCCTGGCTTGCGTGTATATAACAAGCTATGACAAATTGCGTGTCATGGCTGGCGACGCTTCTGCCTTTTTTGGTGTGTTTATTACACACCTATTTTTTCTGGCGTGGTATAAACACATCACGTGATTTAGTTGAGGACAAACAGGAGGTTTTATTTGGGGTTAACGACTAAGTTTAGTTCTGAGGCTCGGAGTTGGGTAAGGTTAGGATTAGGATTGTGTTAGTATTCATGAATAGTGACTTGTCTTTACATCCGCCAAAGAAATAAACAGGAGCAGAAACATGTGATATACAAACACACACATACACACAAAATGGTAATTGAGTTCATATGACACGCTGTTTACAATTGCATGGTACAGATACAAATATTTTTTTTAAAATAGGCTGTTCAATTACTGTGAAAAAAAAAAAAAAAAACATACTCGGATGCCCTACCATCTCCAAAGACATGCATATTTAGCATATTTAGGTCAATTGGCAACACTGTAAATTCAC
Source organism: Mugilogobius chulae (assembly GCA_038363315.1). Lineage (NCBI taxonomy): Eukaryota > Metazoa > Chordata > Actinopteri > Gobiiformes > Gobiidae > Mugilogobius > Mugilogobius chulae. Next base: position 21,992,103 of record CM076400.1, on the reverse strand, counting down.
TTAGTGAATGAATGAGAGAGTGAATGATTGATTGTCTGGCTGCATTGTTGGGTAGAACTTTGAAAATGTATTCTTAATGCTAAACAACAGTCCCCCCCTTCCCCTCCAGAGTTGGAAATCCTTTGTTAACAGTTCACTGCACCTGTTGTGAATGCATCGTTAAAAGGTTCATAGTGAAAACAAATCCCATCAACAGTTAAAAATGAAAGATCGAAACACAAGTGTCTTCTCTTTGTTGATCATAAATAAAGTCCTGAAAAAGTTTAACAAATAATCCAGCCATCAACAAACTTTTAATGTAATTGTCAAAAAGGACAGTCTGATTGGTCAGTCTGTCTGAAGGCAGTGAATGCCTCTTGAACAACACCAAATCTGATTGGACACTGTTTTTTGTTTTTTTTTTTGTGCCCGCTGAGATGCTGTTGTGAAACATTACACACTGGTTTCTTTTGATGATTTTAAAAACATCACGTCTACATTGTTTTCAGCTGATTTTATAAATGTATTCTAAATGGACTGTAAGTTCTAATAAACAGTAGTCTGAATATGTAACGCGGTACATGTATTTCGTTACTCCACAGCACTGTCTATGTCTTTCTGTGTTAAACCTGCGATGAGTTGACCACTGTCCTGTGTGTTCTCCGTCTAAAGCCTCCGTCTAAAGGTCACTTGGAACTCCATAAGGAAAAAAGAGGTAAAAAAAATAATGAATTAATATTATATAGAAAAGAATAATGTTTTAGTTGGTTGATTATGTTATGACCTTAACAAACATGACTGTTGACTACCACAAATACTTAAATGCATTTGTTGTCTGTTCCTTATTACTTTAACGTCCCTTTTTCTCTCATTTGATGTTTTGCCGTGGCGTTGACCAAGCCCGACCGTGTTTCCAACGGCAACAGCTCAGCAGCAGTCACTAGTCGATGTGGCCCTCTGCCTTAAAGGTGTGGAGTGTTTACACATCGCTAAGATTCCTCAGCTGCTTCACACAAAAGGCAGAAGAAGATGTTCACTCTGCTCCAAGGACGATTCTTTGTTCCTCTGTCACGACTCGCCGTTTTAAAGAACTGCTTTGATTTACTTCAATCGACGCAGAAAAAAAAAAAAAAAAGCATCTATATGGTTAAAGTCCCATTTGTTACAGCGTTTACATACTCTGACTGTGTGCATAGTGGGCTGGGTTCAATAGATTAAGATGTCATTGATGGTCAAGCTTAGATTGTGGGCAAAGGCCAGCAAGGCAAGGTTTTTGAAAGAAAAAATCCAATAAAATAAATATATTCAATTACTTTGGTTCACAAATATGCCTTTTTTGTTTGAAATTCTATTTTGTCTAAGAATAAATAAAATTTGAACTAAACAGTTCTGGGGGAAATCAGGATTAATTTGTTCTTCACCCTTGGTACATTTAGTAGAGGTCCCTCAAGTTAATTTTTTCAGCTTTTGAGGATTGGTCAAAACCTAAAATATACCCAGAACTAGTGTTCAGGTCCATTCTCTAGACACCAAAAGAATTAATTTTATTAATAAATGAAAACTAAACTTTTCTTCTACACAAAATATTTGTCAATTAGACATCAGACCAAAACTATGTTCACAAAGCGTCCAGCCATGTGCTCTGAAGGGTTTAAAAACTAACCTGGCTAACCTACCTTTCATTTTTGGATGGGAACAATGTCAACAATAAAAAACATAATTGTCATTAGATCCTTCAACCATTAGCCTTGGCAAGATTTTAATTTTGCCAAAGCAATGTTTTTTTTCCCCAACGGCTTTCAGCTGCACTCGGTTTTCCACCACCAACCCAAAACATGCACCATGGATAAAATCTCAGCTATTGTCCTGCTTCTGACCCATTGTCAACTGAAATTTCACGTATCCATCGATAAACTGGCATAGTTTAGGAGCTGATTATTTGTTTATTATTGTATTGTCCTAAGCACAAAAGGGTGGGTCAACACAGTCACCTGAAGGGAAAAAATTAGTAAGAAAATGTAAAAACTAACTTGAGACTTGAAAGAAATACTACTACATTTCTCCAAAATGAATGCGATGATCTGCTTTGACAGATACATAACCTCTCTGAAAATGTGATTTTCTTTAATATCACCCTTGAAGGTTGCACAACTTTATAAATGAAACCACTAAATGGAAATAAAACATTGGCATTGTGTTTTCTGCAGCATGCCTGACACAGCCTTGGACTCTTGACCCTCAAGAATATCTTTGAATGCAACGGAGAAAGCTTTAAGCTGGTAATGAAAAGGGCCAGAGTGATTTGAGTTCAGAAAATGGTTTGTGTGGGAGAGCGAAACGTGGGTGCACAGCCTTGAGAAAACAGTGTCTCCGGGAGTCCCTCTGATAGAAATCTGCAGCTCTGACGTCAACAGCCAACGCACTGCAAACAGAGAAGAGAAGACGCATTGTGAATCATGTTTCTTATTCAATACAATGGTGGAGCAGAAATGCATAGAATCAGCGCTGAAATACCAAATAATAAAGCAAAGAATAAAGAAGGAACCTTGACTTGTTTGAGAATGGAAAAGTTAATGATCTGACACTTTTTCAAACTGCACAAGCAGAGAAACTTTGATGAAAGTGCTAAATGCTATAGTAACCATACGTGGGGCAGACACATTTTTTGAGACTCATTCGTTCAAGCTGATGTCACGATCTAGTAGATCCTCAGACCTCAGATTTTCCAAGTTCGGACATGTACATTTATGTGTGTCCATCAGTCCAAGTGAAGGGAGAGCAATTCCGAAATCTTGAATCAGACGTAATACTGCTTTTTTTCTATTGTTAATTTATTAGTGGTAGGTGAAACCGGAGCATGCAAACTCCACACAGACAGACCCTGGGCTGCCTGGGAGTTGAACACAATGCTTTGAGGCCTAACTGGTTAGGAGTGAACTTAGAGGCAACCTTAACTTCATTATCTATTTATAACTATTGTAATATACAATGTACTATTTCAGTTCAATCCTCTGTATCGGAATGTTGTCTCTGAAAGGTGCATGGTGTAACATTCTGGAGTTGAAAAGTCAGCAGAAAAAGGCAGTTAAGACTTTGGGACACTCTGCATGGGTATTAGGATGCTTTAAGCCATAATGTGAAAAGAATAAATAAAAATAAAATTAAAAAATATTGTTCTCTACCATGAAAACATATGAAAAGAGATCCTCGTCTAGATCAAATGCAAGTCTGTTTTGTGATCATGTAAGTCTTCTCAAAGTAAACAAGCTGATTTTTATGATTTATTTAGTGCAATAAAGTTATCTAAATGACAAAAGCATGTCTTTTTTGGTCAAAAAGTTACACAGTGCACCTTTAAGCTTGGCGTCTACAGCAGAATCTTAGTCATCGGCTGTAAAAGAGGTCTGATTTTATGGTGTGGCTCCAATTTGTAGTCAGTAAAAGTGAAAACGTCTAAACAGTTGTTGCTGTTGATGAGCTGTACTTAATACCAGACATGAGAGTAAGATGTCCTGTTACTATAATTTGTCTTTTTCAAACAAGCAAACAACAGCAATGCTACAAGTAACGGCAAAAAAAACAGAGTCCTATTTTCTTATCTCGCTTTCTATTAGGAACCTTTACGAGCTTTTACTTGTGAAGCAGCAGAGTGTCACTGCAACTGTCTTAAGATTCATGATTTCTGACTGTGTGACATCTAAAATTAGAACTATTTGATTGCAATTTGTGCTGTGGACACGAGTTTTTACTTTGAGCTAAATTATAGTGCTGGGTTGCAGGGGCATGTTCTTTCTTGGTCAAATTAAGATTTTTCAAAAGCTCTCAGAGAGGGGCTGCTGTTTTGATTTTTGACTCCTTAGAAACAAATTGGGCAAACTTTCAACCATTTGGAGAACGATTTCCAGTGAGCATGTTGTATTCATTCGTTCAGTTTTCTTGTAAACCTGCAACTCGACTGCTTCACACAGAAGACAGGATGGACACTGAAGTTGAAGAGGAAATTTCAAAAGCGAATGATCATCTTATGCTTTGATACATATGTGGTAAAATTGAGAATGTTGATAGCAGCCTGCGCACTGCAGTGATTTTCTCTCAGACACAGATTGTAGTCTGCACAGTAGCAGAGTGGTTAGAGCTCTGGCTTCTCAACAGAGTGATGAGTTTGAATTCTTGGTTGGACCAAATCAACATCTCATAATCTCTGTGGTGAGAGTTTGCATGTTCTCCATGTGTTACCTGAAAGCTTATCATAGTTTTTTGACATTTCGTTGTATCTATGTTTTCTCCGGAAACTTGGCTGGAATGAATGATTGTCAGTCTCTATGTGTCAACCTTGTGACAAGTTGGTCCAGGGTGTTCCACTGCCTAAGGCCCAAAGCCACTGGGACAGGCTTAAGTCACCTGTGACTCCTAAAATCAATAAATAGAAAAAGAGTGACCAGCAAGAGTGACCTAAACACAGACTGCGGAGGCTCTGCAAGTGCCAGAACAAAAGACAGAAATAAGATGAAGACATACAAATATAACTACAAATAACCTGAATTGAGTAAGTACTAAAAAGTTTAAGTCATCAATTACATTATCACAAATGTTCAATTTTACATCCTGATAAAAAAAAAAATAAAAAATATGTTCTCTTACCCTAGTGTCAAAAATTACAAGTGCAAATTGGAAAAAAAAGAAAGAAAAAAACAACTATTGTCTTTGTAGTAGTAGAGATGCATTGTGGGAATATTCAATTAACGGATATAATATATCCGTTAATTGAAGTTTGTGATCAATTATTGTGTTGAGTTTAGGGAAAGTTCTGTCAAACCAAAATGATTTTAGCCCCGAGATCAGAAAATGATCATGGATTTTGACTCCTCTTTCATCTGTCTCTCTTTGGTTTGTGTTGTTTTCTTATGTCGAAGATTTCCCTCTGACATTTTAGCGCAAGTCTTTTATCTCTGGATTGTAGAAAATGTTTGGCAAAAAAAAAAAAAAAAAAAACACAGCAAAGTACAGCTTATTCAATGTCTTAGGTACACCTATTGAAATTAGAGATCAATCAAATCTCAAGCAGTAAACAAAGAAGCAAATGAGCAAACAAACAAAAATATTAACATAAGTAAAATCCATTTGAAGAAGCGTTCATGACATCAAAACACTCTAAATGATCAGATTGCAGTATAAATTGTCCTGACACGACCCGAGCCTTTCGTCCCAAACAAAAGCCTGTAGATTTGGACAGAGGAGCAGATTTATGGTGGGCCGTGCTTGGCTCCGCTCTGTGGGAATAAAGCAGCTCTAGTGATAAAACACAGGCTAAAAGAGCTAACAAGCTAACAATACAAGAGCCACGTGAAGCAATGCATTATGGGAAGACAACGAAAGGTGGAAGGAGAGAGAACCAGATAAGGGGAAATTTGGGGCCAAAACACTAGAAAGATATTATTTTCATTCACAAACATTGTGCAAGTTGTCCACCAAGTAAATCAGACATGCTGTGTTTTCTCTGTGTTTAGTAATAAACTTTGACAAATTTACATCAGTAATTTACATAATAAATAAAACAGGTCTATTGACTTCTTGTTTAGAACTGCCAAACTGTATTGTACAAATTTACTGTGATAACATTCACTGGAAAGTGGCCAAATAGCATATTTAAACCCTACATCCAAATGGGACAAGAGAGGATCAGTGATTTTTCTGAGCACTCCAGTGTCAGCTGCAGGGCAATGCAAGATTACTCAAACATACATGATTTAATCAATTAAGGAATCCACATACAACTTTGAGATGGTAAATAATGAGAGGACATTGGTATAACATGGTCAGAAATGTGACTTTGACATATAATCAACAACTCACTTTTTTGGGGCAAAAATAAACTACCGAGCTAAAAATATTTGGAACTCAAAGTTGTGTCAAATTAACCGTTTTGTTCTCACTTCTAATTCGAGTCCAGTTGTTTTTGTGCTCCAAGGAGTTCATAAACAGCTTGTTTAAATTATAAAATGCATAATGAGCCATAATTTTTATTTTTGTGTTGCACAAAACATTCATAACATTAACATCACAAACTGCTTCCTTAGATTATTTGGTGAACAAACAAAAAAAAACTAAACACATTCACATTCTAATGGCGTGTTCCTCTTGGGGCTTAGATCTTCAGATTTTCTACTTGGATTTCCCACTCAGGTACTCGCAAAACTTCAGAGTCCAATGTACAGAAATCAAACACGGCAGCATCCTGTGTTTTGTGAAAGATAAATCTCCGACAGCTTCATTCATGGTCGTACTTGTGTTATTTTCTTTTTAGTTTGTTAACAGTTCACTTGCTTATGTGAAAATGCCTCTGTATTTGCACTGCGGCCGTTATAAAGCTGCTTTTTTATCTATTGATTGACCTTTATTTTACCCAGAAAGTCCCACTGAGATTCAGAATCTCTTTTGCAGTGCAGTCCTGGTGGATCGAGTGTGCTGCCATGCTATTGCTGACGACTGCAGAGCGCTATAATGTAAACAAAAACACAAAGTGACTCTGTTGTGATGGTTTACAAACTGTAAATGTGAGAACAAAGTCCACGTTTATAAACTCACAAAAATAGATCTGTATTTTGTCTGATGTGAGTAATTTCCTAGTTATTTGTTTAAATGTTGGAGTCATTACTGTAAAAGTTGACCACAAGAACGCACAACACTTGCAGAAAACATGACTCCAAGGTCTGAATTCCATCCTCCAAGAACGACTAGAACTCAGCATTAGATTTAGAATCAAGCCAGTATAAGAGCAAATAAACTTTTAAACTTTTAGAAGGGTTATGGGCTGGATTTAATTGTTTGGATGGCCTGATCTGATACACTTTGACTTCTGAATTACCCTGGAGTTGAGGAGCTTTTTTGAATGAAAGTCAGAGCAGTATCTCCAGACTTAGTGGAACTTCCCGGTGACCTGGTCCACTCACACTGTTGTCTGAATCCTGGCAAAGCGGCGTCTCCTCTGCCCCTCTCTCCCACGGCTCGCCCCGACACCACGTTTGCTTAAATGCTGCCATCAATCTTCATTTCGCTCTTTTGGGAGGGAACATTTTTCTATCAGCAACTCGATCCATCTGTCCTCGTCCGGGCCAAAGCAGCGCAGGATTAAAAGAGAGTTTAGTTAGGAGGAAAGAGCTGTGATTGGCTGGACTGGAGTAATTATGTGGGGCCAGTGGAGTCCTCAGCGGAGATGGAGTTAGAGAGAGACGCGACGATCCGTGAAGAGGAGGATTTTGGCCAGAGGGACGGCAGGTGCAAAGGCTAATGGGCCAAAAAACTGAGGTCGAATCCATAACCTTTATCCTAACCTGCAATGTATCATGTTAATGTAACAGGGGCGGCCCAGAGTCACACTGGGATGACTTCATACAACAGATAAAACAAGTCCGACTAAGGCAGATACTACAAGCAAGACTTTTTTATTTTTTATTTTTGATCCGTCTTTTATCTTAGCATATAGGCTTTCAGGCAGAAACATGTATTATTTATTTGAATCCACTTCATCTATAGAGGAGCATTGTGACTTCAAAGGCTGTTCTCTATAATTGCATTTTCCCCCATGAAGTCATCAGGATCAAACCTTTAAAGCATCTCCCACACACACCAAACTGCACAGCAATGGAAATGATAAAAAATACATAAATAATAATACCAAATATATATATATATATATATATATATATATATTAGGGCTGTCAGTTTTATCGCGTTTTTATCGCGTTAACGCAAAACTATTTTAACGGCAACTATTTTTTTGACGCAAATTAATCGCATGGTTACTTTTCACCATTAAAACGCTCCAATGACGTGAGGTTCATTGAAAAACACAGTGCACAAGCAGAAAGAGACCTAGACAAGGCTCTGCTGGCTTACTTTTGTTGACTTTGGTAACGTTTCCACTCGATCCCACGACTGTCTGAGCGTGAGTGTGTTTGTTTACCTCGGCTCCGTCCATGTGCAGCTCGATCAGCTGATGAGGAGGCTCCGTACATGTTTCCACCTTCCGTGTCTTGACAAAGCCGCGGTCCGTGATCACTAAATGCGATGTTTGTCCACTCAGGTTGTTGAAAATATCCAATATCCAGAATAGGCTTTCAAAACTCCGGTAAAAACTGTCGTAGTTCTACTTTTGGCTCTGCTAGTTTAGCGGTAAAGCTTCGCTCGTTTTAACTAACACTTCCTTTAAATCTTTCAAAATAAAAGCTTCATAATCTCCAACTGCAGAAAGCGCTTTATTGTGAAAGAGCAGTGTAATAAATGCTTAGAATGAGTGAGACATCTCACTCCCACAATTTGGCCTAATGTTATGGGAATGCATTATTATAAAATAATAAAATATATATTGAAAAATTATAAATAAACATTAATTTACTCTTCCAGAATGTAACAGATTCTACAAATAACGCCATAATAAACAGGAATTAAAGCTAAATATATTATTAGAATGTAAAATACATTAAAATATATAAAGTAAAAACATTTAATTATATGCGATTAATCGCGAGTTAACTCAAGACAATCATGCGATTAATCGCGATTAAAATTTTTAATCGCTTGACAGCCCTAATATATATATATATATATATATATATATATATATATATATATATATATATATATATATATATATATATATATAAATAAAAGCACTAAAAATAGTATAACTGAACACAGGTTTATGCACAACAACAACAAACAACAACAGCTCTAATTTCATGGAAAAGTACAGCTGAGAAACTTCTATGAAATCACTTCCAGACCTAAACGTACCCATTTTTGTAACTTCACACCTAAGCTTAGCCGTTAAACGAAAAGAAATGTCCCGTCACTTCAACCAAAACACCAAGATGCTACGAAAATCGCAAAACAGTCTTTGGAGAAAACATATGATAAGCACGTCTTCACACCTTTTTTCTATAATGAAATAACCATGAATTTTGGTTGAAGCAATGTGGCAACATTTTCTTTGGGTTTAACGGATACGTTAAAGGGACTGTACTAGATTTTTTTTGCAACAAGATAACTTAAAAGCAATTTCCCCCTAGCACTGATGCCTTGTTAATGTATCTATTCAGGTGGAAATTAGTCCCCAAAGTCCTGTCTTTGTCTAATAAAATCCCGTTTGTGTGCAGCTTTTTCTGTTTTTGTTTTTAGCATTGTGGCTAACTGTTGTTAGCATAGTGACTCACCTCGCTGTTAAAAGTTGTGAAAAAACATTAAAACTCATCATGATGAACAATAGACCCCTTGCATGTTAGTAAACATTGCATCAAATTCTGGTGGGCGGAGCTTAGCCGGAGGCAAAAGGCAACGTAGCCTCCATTTAAACCAGTGTAAACTAGCACGTTTTTGGAGGGATTTTTAAACACAAATGCAGAAAAAATGTCAAATTCTGTTCGGAACTGTCAGGAAATATGTCGTAACTTACTCTGTGGACCCGACACAGACTTTGGTGACTTACTTCTGACGGATAGAAGCATTTTGTCTGAGCTTGTGTGGTTCGTCTTGGATCTGGATCTGTTCTTTCACGAGACTGAAGAGGTGATGTTTACATTTGTTTGAGGTTAGTTTTACTTTGCTAAACCCAGTAGTGGCTAAAATGCTGTCCTTTAACCGTTCATTCGCGTCTTGAAGCTAATGCTAAATATGCTAATGTGCACCTCTCGTTGTTATACGTGCTTCAGAGGCACAACATTTAATAGTAATTATTTTAAGATTAATTTAGTCCAACAAAATTGGTTGCTTGTAGCTTTGAAAATCTGTTAGCTCTCGTCAAAGTCTTTGCTATAGCAGAAAATGAGGGTCTTGTGTGTAAAAATTGAATGATTGACAACAGTACAGTTTTAGCTAGATTTCTAAATAAAACAGATCAGTTTGAACATCAAACTGCACCTGCACGTCTGGGTAAGGTCAGGCTAACTTTAGACACAAAAGTCCAAGTCACAGTTTACAACAAACGACATTTTAACCACGATAAAAACCTCGAACTTTTAGTGCGTTGGCTATGAGTTTTCGTCTTTTTTGCCTCCAGCTAGAGCTGTGACGTCACCGTGACGTGGCATGAAAAGGGTCTATTCTGAAGCTCAGAATGCATTAGCTACGTAAGGAAATCATGTAGCCTGAAGGAAAAAGGTTAAAATTAATTATTTCTGTTTGTTTACATTTTTAGGATGCAAAAATCAGGTACAGTCCCTTTAAGGCTTCAAGTTACTGAAAAGAGTAGTATATGGCTGAGGCTTGGAGTTAGGTTAAGATTTACACATGAAACCTAAAGAAAATGTCGCCACATGGCTTCAACCAAATGTTGGGTTTATTTTACACTTTGGCTTTTTGTAATACATTGACGTAAAAAAAAAAAAAAGAAATGAAAAAGTACTTATTCTACAATTTTTACATTTTGTTGTATATCTAGGATTTCTCCAGAGACTGGGCTGGAAAATAGCATCTAATAGGGACGTCTTATAATAGACATTCACTCTCTCATCCATTCACAAAGAAAATATTGTATTGTTACCAGTTAATCTATTACATGTTTTGGGAGGTAAGAAGAAGCCGGATTACCCAGAGAGAACCAACGGTAACACAGGAAGAGCATGCAAACTTAACCCAGAGCAATTGGAAGATTTTTGTCCAGCAATGGATTTCACCACTCTGCTACTGTGCACTCGTGTGTTTAATAGTGTAAACCTGAAGAATCTACAGAAAATAATGATTCAACTTAAAACATTTTGGTTGACTGAGACCCAGACTAAACAACCAAAACAACATAAGCTACAGCTCTAAATCTGATGTTTCTATAATTTTCAGTTAGATCAAAACTAAAAAACTAAATAAGATATTCACAATTCTCTCTGTAAAAACCTTTTGCAAGTCAGCAAATAATCAATAGATTTAAGAAGATTTGGCTTGCCTGCAATTTTAACTTGTTTATACATATGAAAATGCAATATAGTGCATTGAGTGAACAACAGCAGAAGTTTCATGGATTTAAGCAAATATTTTTTTTTCCCAATTTTAACTTTTTATGACAAGAAAGCAGTCTTGATTATTTTTCTTTTATTGGCTTAAGTTAATATTTTTTGAATAATTTTCTTACAAACAGATATTGCTTTTAATTGTAACCTTCGTGAACACTGGCAGCACATCTCAAGCAACAAATGAATTCATTTCTCTTCAATGCTTTTAAACAGAAAACTTTCCTATTTATTCCTTCAGCGTCTGAACTTTGCTCTGAGTTGGCGGAAAACTTCTACATTAAAAAGACCCAAGGTTCAAGTTGAAATAATCACATCATAATTTCATTAAACTGAAATCATTTCTCTGTAATTACAGGTTTGTGTGTTAAAGTAAATGTACAGAAAACAGAACTTAGGCAATATAACTCAAGTGATTGAGATCAAGATATTTTCAGGCTGATGTGATAAACATAAATGTTAAATCTTAAGAATAATTCTAGGCAGGGATGATTTATGAAGTGAAGCAAACCTCCTAAACTTGTCCCAAAAACACATTTCAAACTAAACCTTCTGCTGGAAAAGCATTGGGAGCAGGGTAAAGGAGAGACAGAGAGTGAAGAGCAGCAGTGTCATTGGTTTGTAACAGTCTCCAGAGAAAACGTAGAACTGTCAAAACCGTACAATTAGCACATTTTTGACAACTGTTTTATGTCAATATGATATGAAAATCCAAAATGTAAAATAACCATGAATTTTGGTAGAATCCCCGTGGCGAAATTTTTTTTTGGGTTTAACCTGTAAGTTTAGGTTTTAAGATACTAAAATTGGTAAGTTTAGGGCTGGGTTTTGGGGTAGTGTCATAATCAAAAAAGTGTGATATTACATACAATAATGAAAAAATCACTGACATTAGATACATTATTGGATTATTAATCCACTATATTATAAATCATTAATTTTATTTTTTCCAGAGGCCCGTGTTCAAGTTCAGAATTGTGTAACAATATGTCATTATAGCAAGCATATTTCTGTAAAACATAGGCAATTTAATATGTTGTTTTGCCAATCAAAAGAAATGTAAAGAGTAAGATTTATTCTCAAAAAGTTTGACACTTCAACATGGTTTTGTTTCATTAAAATAACAGAAAGAAAGAAAGAAAGAAAGAAAGAAAGAAAGAAAAAGACCGAACGAGAAAGAGAGTATGTGAAAGAAAAAGAGAGAGAGAGAGAGACAGACAGACAAAGAGAGAGAGAAACAGAGCAAGAGACAGAGTGAGAGAGAAAATAGAAAGAGAGGGGGAAAAGAGAGAGAGAGAGAGAGAGACAGAGAGAGAGAGAGAGAGAGAGAGATTATGAAAAGGGAGAGTCCTGATGTCCTTGTCTCTGCTCTTAAAATATTACAGCTAATATTTGCTCTATTTAGTAATTTTCCAGTCTCTAGTTCATTACGATAGGACAGATCAGTAAAAGCCTTCTCTCTCTCTCTTCTCTCTCTTTCTCTTTTCCCCCTCTCTTTCTATTCTCTCTCTTACTCTCTCTCTTGCTCTCTCTCTCTCTCTCTCTCTCTCTCTCTCTCTCTTTCTTTCTCTCTTTCTCTTTTCTTTCTCTCTCTTCTCTCTGGACTGTTTGGTGTTGACGGTTCGATCTGTCGAGTCTCGTTTGATGACAGTTCAGTGTTGTCCTGGTTTCCTCTGATGGGACGGTCTGATCCTCTGCCTCGTGTTTGGGATCAGACAGTAAACAGTCTGAGGGCACATCAGGGCACAGCCAGCCAGAAGCCAGCAATCAGAAATGTTGTACAAGTTAAATTAATTTCTCAGACAATATTAAGGCGAGACACTTGGTAAACTGAAAAATTAAGCTAGCATTTATAAGTTTCATCATGTGGTACTTTTTTAACAGAAATTAAAAAAAAAATGTATTAACATTTAAGATGAATAACATTTTGAATGAATAACATTTAAGATGAATAACATTCAAGATGATTTCACTTTTGAAGAATTCCTATTCACACAGCGTCTTAGAAGGATTAAACATTCTATCTTTTCAATCTTAAATAACTTTTTTGGAGTTTTTTATGGGAGCCCGTGGAGGAACCTTAGGTGCCACAGTGGGGCAAACAGAGGAGAAACTCGTTGCTGTGTCCTTAGGCAAGACACTTCACACACATTGCCTAGTATGGATCTGGTGTGCGTATGAATGGTTGGTGGTGGTTGGAGGAGCCGATGGCACAAAATGGCTGCCTCGCTTCCGTCAGTCTGCCGCAGGGCAGCTGTGGCTACAATAGTAGCTTACCACTACCCAGTGTGCAATGAATGAATAATGCATAATGTGAAGCGTCTTTGGGTGTCATGAAAAGCGCTAGATACTGCAAATCCAATGCATTATTACTATTATTATTATTATTATTATTATTAGTAGTAGTAGTAGTAGTAGTAGTAGTAGTAGTAGTAGCAGTAGTATTACTTATCATTATTATTATTATTATTATTATTATTATTATTATTATTATTATTATTATTAAATGTCCTTATGTCTGGCCAGTTCTTTTTACGTAATCGTAATCATAATTGTAAAATCATAAAAGATCCTAAACTCCTCTAACGTGCAGCCGGATTTAGCCAAAACCTGTTACAAGCAGAAAGTGGAAAATAAAATAAATAAAATAAAATACAATAATTATAATAATAATAGTGAAAACTATAGTGATGTTGCAAAGAGCGCGAGAGGAGATGAAACTAAACTAACTTATTTTACTTCAATGATATACTAAATTTATTCCTTTGAGATTGTCATTTCAGAATGCTGAAAACATAGCCAGAGTTCATGCACAAATGTTTCAGTTTAAAAACACAATGACATCACAATTTGGAAGTTCAAGTGGAAAATTCAACCTAAGCATTGATTTTTATTTTATTTTTTTTTTGTACTGAGCAAATGTGAATGAAACAAAAAGCCATTTTCATGCTTTGTTTTTAAGGAGGGAATTCAATCAAACATTAGGTCCTTCAAAATGACAACACAAATATTGCTAATATTTACATCAGAACTAAACTTGGCTCAGAATCCTGCAGCTGTATGCATGAGTTTGGTCTCCATCAGATTTCAGAGCGAGTGTATCTCTTCTCTCTCTGTGTCTGTTTCCTCACAGACGTCTGGCAGCTCTCAGAATGTGACGAGTGAAAAAAAACTGAACTTCAGAAACCTGTGTGAAGGTGAAGTGTGTCTGTGCTTCAGACACCACCCAAAACAAACTGTCACCACTGTGTCTGACTCCAGGGGGCGCCGCAGAAGCTCACAGGCTGGACTGCAGTCAGACATCAGAGGAAGGATTTTTTTAGTCTTTGGAGTCAGACACAGGAGCTGTGTGTTCGTTTTGACTTAAAACTTTGCTCAGTTTGCTCTCGGAATAGGGAATGGTTAACAGTTCTAAGAATTTAGCTTCACTTTAAGCAGATGCTGAGGCGAGGAGAAATGTCTGAAATCCAGTCAGATGCTCTTTAAGCCTGAGAGCAACCATGCAGCGTCAAATCACGAAGTTACTAAGCGTTTAAAGAATAAAACTACATTCAATTTTGTGAATGCTTCTGTTTCCCTCACACATCTTGGACATTGACACATCACTGGTTTGACAGCAGGCGTTTGTGATAATTAGCGATTTTTGCCATCATATGCTTTCTGTAAAACATTGCCCAATGGGGTTACCAATGATTTATTTTATAACATTTGGGCTTTAATGCCTTAGTTTAGAGAAAAAAAAAAAACTTGAGTCACATGCTTCGCTCACTTACCTAATGGATTCTGAACCTCCGAAGTGATCTATGACTTCCTCTGACCCTTTATGAGCTGTGAAGAGACATACTGGTATGCTAATGGGAGTTAGCCACAATGCTGACAACCAATGAACTTAGTGGAGTTTGGTATTAAAAGAAGACAGGACATTGTGGACTAATTTCCACCTGATTAGATACATTAACAAGTTATCTGAGCTAGGACAATTTGATTTGAATTTATTTTACTGTAAAAAAAATGGAGCATTGTCTCTTTAAGTAAAAAAGTTCTTTGTCTTGATTTATTACTTGCTGTGTGCTGCGAGTCACGACACTGGGATTTGCTCATAGTGAGACTAATAATAGTTCTCTTATTTCAGGTGAACCCACAGAAAAAGCATATTCCCTCACTGCAGTTACTCTTCTCTCAGTCCAAACAGGCTCCAGCACAAAAACACACTTCCACTTAAGCCAGGCCAATATAAAAGTGTAAACTCTCTCGGGACCAAAAAGCATTTTAGTCACAACACACAATTGTTTTAGAGCCAATTTGATCCTTCTTTAAACTCTACGACTGCCATCTGCTTCTCCTTTATTTCAGACACAATTGGGACACAAGTTATTTTGAGGAGAAAGAGGTGTTTTCCCATCATGCATCTGTGTGTGTGTGAAGTATTCAGATTTCAGCCCAGTTAAAAAACGATGAAGACATGGTTTGGTCATTGTAGTATAACCATTGTGTGGTTTAACTGCATAGAAAAGTAATTGTAAATGTATTAAAAAAAAAAAATAAAAATGCTATGTGTATTTTGCCATATGTAGCTGAAATTAGCATTTTCCTTATATAAGTTATTTTAATAAGTTCAAATTAAATTAATGCAGTATTAGGAGAATGCTGCAGTGTTCAATGTATTTATCTTTATATATTTAAAAGTATTTTGACAGTGTCTTTTGACTGTTGAACAAAAAGCAAAGCTAAAAACAACTCAAATCTCATGTCAACCAGTTTTAGCAACATGGACAGCATCATTCCTCTCATATGAAGCTTTCAGCACCATGGACAGTGTCATTCCTCTCACGTGAAGCTTTCAGCACCATGGTCAGAGTCACCCATATCACGTGAACCTTTCAGCACCATGAACAGAGTCACCCATCTCATGTGAAGCTTTCAGCACCATGGACAGTGTCATTCCTCCCACATGAACCTTTCGGCACCATGAACAGAGCCACTCCTCTCACGTGAAGCTTTCGGCACCATGGATGGACAACGTCATCCCTCTCATGTGGAGCTGGAGAACAGTCAGTACTCCTGATATTTTAATAATTATATTGTTCCCGCTCATAAAAGAAAGAAAAAAACACATTTCTTATTTTAGATGCTACACTTATAATAAGTGGTTTCATGATAAACAGTTCTGTTGGAGAAGCCTCAGATTCTCTCTCTGTTCAGGCTTCAGCACCTTGGACAGAGCCACAGCTCTGATAAAACATTTTATGAAATATTAAAGGCCTGCTGTATAACTTTACTGTTGGAGGTTATTACTAATGCTTGTCTCCATGGAGATGCTGTTGCTTTGTCCTCCAATGTATGATAAATGCAAATCGCAAATAATGCAAAGCACAGGTAGTGTTTACTTAAAGGTGCACTGTGGAACTTCTTGACCAACAATTGACATTTAGATTATTGTGCTAAAACAATAGTAAAAAAAAGTAAAAATCTGTGTTTTTTTCTTTGAGCAAGCTTGCAGGTCTACACAATGGACTGTTTTTGACCAAGAGGAGGCGTCGTCTTGTATGTCTCCATGGAAAAGCTGTTCTTTTAGTTGTATTTGTCACATTATTACATAAAATGTAGTTATCTTCATACAGAATGTTTCACTTCCCGAAAGTTACAGAGTGCACCTTTAGTTATAATTGCTTATCTATTTTACAGCATGTTTTAAAGTTAGCAATAGTTTTCTGGAAATATTCACTCATTCTCATTTGTAAAGTCCCATGTTGTCAATGATTAACGACCCACAAACTCAAATGAAACTAAATGCCCAAAGTACATGCATTTTAAACACACTGAAATTAATAACTTGAGCTTTCATTGTACTATTTATACATATATTTATTTTAGGATGGTTCTAATCGTACCATAACATTGTGTTTTGCTGACAAAGAGAATAGTTTCTGTTCACTTGACAACCACACTCCATTCGGCCAATAATATTTGGAACAATTACTAATGTTTAATTTTTTTTTTTTTTTTTTTTTTGTGATTTATAAAGTGATTGGGTTAAATAGATATAATCTCAATCAAATAATGCAATGTTATTAATAGGACAATTTTGCTTTTGCCCACCACCTGACCTTATGACATCATCAAATTTGTTCTCTGTCAGTATTTATGGACAAAATGACAAAAAGGAGCCTAACTATGCACAAGTAAGATTGATGCGTTAACACTGAGCCAGCTAGTCACACACAGAGCCTATTACACCGAGTCCTGTTCAGTTTCCAGCAGAGTTCTTCTTCTTCGTCTGGTTTGATTCTGATGCGGAGAGTGTCTTGCAGCTGAAGTTAGGCTCTGCCCGAGGCCTGCACTGATTAGGAGCTCAGCGTCGCAGCCCCACAGACGAGCACAGAATGTCTAAAGCCAAAGAAATAAATAATACAAATGTGTGGGAAAGTGAGGGGAACACTTTCTGCCTGCAGTCACATGAATTAGGACTTCAGTGGATGAATCTGATTAGCTCACACACAAGTCCTTTCACCTGTCAGTAATGAATGCTTTTGGGCAATACACAACACATCAAAATGAATCCCTCATAAAATATGGATTCATTCTGTTCAAGTCCCACTGCGCTGTAACCCTGGGCAGGAAACTCCATGTGCTGTGTGTGATTGTGGGTGAGCTGGTGGACAGAGTTAGTGCACAATTACAGCTACAGTTTAGCATAGCCTTAGCATTGGATTAGCCTAGAGTGACCAGATGTCCTTATTTGTCTGTGACAGTTTGGGCTCCACATTTCAGCAAATGTATCCACAAGCATTGATTTGTCTGTGTTGTGAGTAAGACATGTTTCAGTTTTAGACTATTGGACTTTAGTTATTATTCATACCCCATGAAAGGAAAAAAATAAAAAATAAAAAGTTGGGTAAACAATGGGCAAAAAGAGACAGGACCTATGGGCCAACAGCAGACATCTTGTTTAGTCACTGATATACACATAAATACAATGCATTAGGTTGCAGTGAGTTTTGCACAAAATACTTGTCAACAATAGCATTGGTGATTAGCACTAGCATGTCACATACAATGAGCAATTGAAATATGGCTTGTATAAACTTATGGTCATTTCTGTGTTTTAGTTCTGCAGCATATTCATTATGTTTTATGAAGAGTTGTGCCATATAATGAGGGAAAAAAAATTTACATATCTGTCCCAGTAAATGTTTTAGTAAATGCCTTGCACAAATTGCATCAATTTTTCCGTTTTTGAAGACACTTGGGGCAAGAAGCAAAAGGTGTCAATTTTAACAATTTAACAACAATGAAGAGGAAGAGACTTTAGACTTTTTTGATGAATAGTTACTGTGTACTCTTATTGAACAGATAAAATTCAAGGCCAAACTGTCGCAGATTAAGTGTTTTATCAAATTATTATTATTATTATTTACTAGCACAGCAGTAGTATGTGGTGCACAAAAGTTTAAACCTGACATTTTGTCATTTGCATCATCTCCCACTCAAAAGGTGTGTTTTAGAACAAACTTGCCCCAGATTGCATATTTGTAAAGTAACTAAGTATTTTATTTGAGTACTTTATTTGAGTAGTACAAATTCTGACCACTTTTTACTTTTACTTATTTCATTCGTCAAGAAGTATCTGTACTTTTTACTCCAACTTTTTGAAAACAACCTTCTTTTTGTTAATCTATCTGACCTGTAAATGTTTCCATGGAGACAACATTTTTGTTCATTCATGGAAAAAGAAACAAACAAACAAACAAACAAACAAACAAACAAACAAACAAACTAACTAACTAACTAACTAACTAACTAACTAACTAACTAACTAACTAACTAACTAACCAACCAACCAACCAACCAACCAACCAACCAACAACCAACCAACCAACCAACCAACCAACCAACCAACCAACTAACTATATAACTAACTAACTAACTAACTAACTAACTAACTAACTAACTAACTAACTAACTAACTATATAACTAACTAACTAACTAACTAACTAACTAACTAAATATATAACTAACTAACTATATAACTAACTAACTAACTAACTAACTAACTAACTATATAACTAACTAACTAACTAACTAACTAACTAACTAACTAACTAACTAACTAACTAACTAAAATTATTTCTGGAAGACAAACATTTTCTTATTGCTACAATTATTTATTTATAAGATGATTAAATTCAGATTAATCATAATTCATTCAGCATAAAGTCATTTCTCTAAACATGCCAACATTGTATTTGTTTACTATGTTACTTGAGTAAATTTACAATCTTTTGCTTTTGTACCTTTACTCACAAAAAAAAAAAAAAAAAAAAAAACCTGCTGCAAACTCATTAGCTTAAATGTATTGTTTCCATCAACTAATACACATCACTCCATCAACTTGTAATGCCCTGACCTTTGCAATACATTCAGATTCACATGTTGGTTTTTATCACACCACAAACTTTATGATTAGGAGAAAACTGCTCATCTACAGTCACTGTCACTGTCATTTTCCAGTTTGGTGTCGAAGAAGAGCTTCTGGCTTCAAACATGTTCTGAATATTCCAATCACAAGCTAATGAGAGGTATGTGACAGCTGCGGAGCACTCGTAAAGTTGAAGTTAAAGGGATTAGTGACTTTAACATTGATGACTGTGGTTATCCTGTAATATTATGTCAAGCTCCTCTCCCTCAGCGGACGTTCATTACACTGTGGCTCTATAATTATCAGAGTGAGCTGTCTGTCTCACTTCACATAAATGATCACCTGATTCAGTCCGGATATTACTCTCCATTATTCTCTTTGGCACTGTCGGTCTCACTGTACAGAGAACCTGTCCAACTGTTCGTCTAAATGATCTGATGTTGAAACTGAACCATTACCAAATACAGGGCTCTACTTAACTTCTATTTCATTCATTCATATTATGTCAAAGCTATGCATTAAAAAAGTGTGTCATCTTTTTGTTTTAGATTATAAAAACATGACAAGAGGTCAAAATATGTATAGTCAACTCAAAAGCTTGTAAACTTAAGATCTCAGACTTCTGACCTCTGCCAAAGTCAGGACTAAACATGGACAGGCCTCCTGCTGGTGCCAGAGTCAAGACTAAATATTGAGAAGCGTCCATTTTCTAGGTTTATAAAATAAGTGCTTGGTATAAATCAGGATTTACTGAAAACTCTGCCTTCGATGGATATACCAAAACTCAAATGCAAAAAACTAACCAAGTTTAGGAAATAGTCTGAAAATATCCTTTACGCCTCCTGTAGACTGACTGCGAGGCAAGTTTCGTTTGGGACCTGTACAAGTTTCTTGAAAAGTACCTTGTACACCAGTTCCAGTCCACTGCAGTCTTTATTTGCTCAAAGTCGTGTGGATTCATGTGAATGTTTGTCTTCTGACTTTCCGCACACGCATGACGTGCACTCGCACTGCTCTGAGGTCTGTGTACAAAGGCACATTGGTTTGAAACACTTTACGGCAAGGTTTACAACAACTTACAAGCTGCCTGTGTGATCTTAAATGCCATTAACACATTATTCCTGCTGTCAATAAATCTCAATCAACATTCTGTTGCATTTTAAACTAAATGAATGTTAATAGCAACAAAATGTAAAATGCTACAAACACAAGGAGAGTGTATTTAATTAAAGCGCCTTGGAGCTGATTGGTTGAGAGGAAAATACCAGTTGTAGGCTGTGATTGGTCGACAGCAACAAGAAGAGAGGAATGAAAAAAAAAAAAACAGTTGAATTTATGCCCTAATTCAATTCCCCGAGCAACAGCTGGACAAAGAGCTGTCCTCGTTAAGAAAACTTATTGTCGTTGGAGGCAAAAGACTTGTCCTAAGCAGAATAGAGATCAGAGATAGATCGGCAAACATTGATTTGTACTTTGGCTCAAAACTAAAGACCACTGCGGCCGAGGGGAGAACACATTTTTGCTTTTGTGCTGTTTTTCTGGGAGAGGATTTTTCTCAGAAATCCAATGCACAAAAGTGTTAATGCCAGTACGCAGAAGAAGACTGAGGCTGTGGGGTCTGCCGGCGCTCATGTAATATTTAAGAGTTCAATTAGTTTGAGGAACAGAACGGAGCAAGTGCCAAGGAAAAAGTCACCAATTCTACAGAAGAAAATAATGTAAAGCAAAGCAAAGAACTGAGCAAAAGTCAAATGAACGGATACAACAATTAAAGGTGGTGTACTAAACTTTTTTTGTTGCAAATTAATATTCCAGCTTCACTTTGCTGTCTGTAAAAAAAATGTATTTGTGAAAGCGAGGAAGTATAGTTGAACAAACTTAAATACTTTTGAGAAAACCAGAAACAAAAAAGGACAAATTGCGTTGTATACATGCACATTTATGTGACAGTGGGCTGGGTTTATTGACAACTTTTCATTCACTCCCACCCACAAACTGGTTAAAGGATCAGCCCAGTCTCCAGAGAAAACACAGATATACAACGCAGATGTACAAAAACATAAAAAAACGCCTCAGTCCTAAACTTACCCATTTTAGTAACTTGAAGCCTAAACTTATTCATTAAAAAACAAAAGAAAAATGTCGGCTTCAACCACAATTTGTGGTTATTTTACGTTTTGGCTTTTCATGGCATAATATTATAAAAGGTATGAACATGTGCTTATTGTACATTTTTGGCATTTCATTATCTACATTTTCTTCTGAGACTGTGGTAAAGGACACAAATGTTAATTCTTTCCCTGCCAGTAACAAAAATTTCTGTCATAACAAATCCAACTGTAGCCAGCCACTGACGTCTATTCCAGTCATAAGCTTTGTATTATATGCGGCAATAGAATATTCTCTGATACGTGTGTCCGATTAACCAGCAATAACAAAAAAAAAATTGATTCACCACCGGAGGGTGTATTGCATGAGCACGAGGGCGCAGAGGAAGTCTCAGGACCGGAAACTCATGTGTTTTTCTGTTTACATTATAAATATTGCTTAAATTTAGCAAAAAGGCCTGGCAGGGAAGGGGGGTCAAAGCCAGAATAGGGCTTAAATCTACCTTTTTTGTTTTATTTTTAGTAATGTTCTGACAGAGCGTCTTTAAAACAATAATATGTACAATACACTTAAAAAGGAAAAAAAAAAATCCCATTGAGAATTATCTGATGGCAGTATGTATTTCCAGAACTAAGTGGTATTTATTAATAAATAATTCATAAAAGTATCAGCATGTCAATCCCAACTTGTCCTCAGAATTCTTAGCTATGTTCCCCTCGCTCCTCCTTGTTCCTCGTTTTTACACATCCAAACCTCCCAATCCTTCTCTTTTCCAGGTTAATCCCAGTCTTCTCCACCAGAGGACGCTGCTGCAGTGACATAAACAGTGTGCTGTCGCAGGTGTGTGAGTGTTTTGTGAATCTGCAGGTGTCTAATGACTACAACGCTTTTTACTGTCTTGGGCGCCACCGTTTAGTTTGATTATTGGTGTCTGATGTTGTCTTCCTCCTGTTTTTTCTCTTTCAAGTGAATCAAGTTTAAATGAGAGCGTGTGTGAAACAATCTGTGCAAAACGAGTGGAAATTGAGGTGTAATTTGAAACAGGAAGAGAGTGTTTTCTAGCTCCCGTCAGACAATCACTTCTGCCTCAATGGTTACTGTTTGGTTTTAACTGATACACTGCTCTGTCCTGTCTTCATCGCAGCAGAAACACTAACCTTCTTCTCTATGGTCTGGTCTTAGTTTGAGCTTACAGTGGACTTGATATAGACCTGGGCTAGTTCTGATTTAGTCTTGGAAATGCTCACTTTTGTCATCTGAGGGCACATGGTCTGAAGTGACACAAAGTCAGGTTGAAATATGGAGAAATCCATCATTTTTCCAATGCCATACTTTCCTAATTAAACTTGCAGACCTATTAGTTCATCTGCTGTGATAAATAATTCAGCCACTAAAATGCAGATTGAAAGGAAATAAAGACAGACTAATACCTTGTAGGGTTGGAAATACTCTTGTATGATTTTGCATGCATCTCAAAAACGTGAACAAACTATTTAATTAAAAACTTTTCAAATCAATATTGTTACGCCTGGCTCTAGGGCGCAACATTAAGGATGGGGGGAGACAGGAGACCAGGAAGTTTTTAAGCCCGCGGGGGCGTTTATTTAAACAATAATCTAATCAGTAGTGATGTCAGTATATGTGGAAGTGTAGTGTGGTGTGTGAGTGCATGTAGGTGCGAATGAAAGTCAGTAAGAAAACGTTTTGTGTGTGGGTGTGCGTGTTGGTTGCGTAAAAAAAAAAAAAAAGAAAATGGAGTGGCGGCCCGGTGTGGCCCGAGGTCTGGCCGCTGGAGCGAGCGAAGAGGAGAGAGAGGAGAGAGAGGAGGAGCGCAGGAGCGCAGGTGGAGCAATCACTTATACCCGGTCCAGAGGGCGGAGACACAGGCTTCAGATCTGGAGCACCTGGGCAGAGAGGAGAGCGGCAGAGCAGGCAACAGCACCCAAGTCCTTCCCATGACTGGGGCCGTAACAATATAAATTGTGCATACTACTTTTAAACATGTGTAACTGAAGCAAGCCAGCCTCCTGTCTTCACTTTTCAGAACCAACACTTACCCCTGCTGTACACTGTATGAGTTTGGCGCGGGTCAGGAGTCGTGTGAGTCCTACAAGAAAAAGTGCCGAAAACCAATGTGCCCTTGTTCACAGATCTTGGAGCAAGCATGTCCGAGAGTCACACAAGTGTGCGGGAAGAATCTGTAGAGAATACTTTTTCCAGAAGCTCGGCGCAGTCTGATGTGACTTTCAAGTCATAATATGAGCATTCTCACTGGAGTCCACTTGAATCCGCACAAGGGCAAGTTTAGTTTTGAATTTTAGACAATTCTAGTCAGATATGTTAGAGAAAAGAAGCTGGAATGGTAAGGGACTAATGTAACTCTAGGACCCTGTCATCATGAATCATCCACAGAAAACAGGCACTTCAGGAATTTGAGTCTCTGCTGTCACACAGTATCTTCCACATTTTATGATTTCAGTTTCAGTGTTTTGGCAGCTTTTACACTGACATTTATATTGTAGAAAAAGGATCTTCGCTCTTCATTTCACCACACGGGGGAAAAAACAACAACAACAAACATAAATTCACATTCTGTCAGTTAAAGGTTTTGAGGTGTTTTCAGTGGTTCATTCGGACGTTCACATTTACTGAGCCACTTCCAATAATCACCGTTTTGGCTTTTCCTGGCCATGGCCTAAAAACCCCAAATAAAATTAGCTGAAATGATATTTCAGTCTAACCTGATTGAAGCACCAGCAAATTCTGCTCTCAACCTTTTCTCTAATTTCTCCCAGCGGATTTTCCAACTGTGAAAGGAGGATGTATTTAAATCTAACTAGTCCCATTTCTCTCACAAAGCATTTGGCAGATCATGAATTTTTTTGGCCACTTGCACAACTTTAGAACAGCTCTAAGTACTTCAAGTTCAGTGGCTTCATACACAGCAGACAAAGAGGAAAGAAGACATTCAGCTGACATTTTGTTCATTTAAAGCTCCTCTAAACACGCCTCGCTGCATCTGCGTTTCGACACGTCCAAATGCAAAGCAGCGGCACAACTCGACACCTATTCAAATGTTTGTGAAGAGCCTCTCCAGGATTTAGTCAGAGCTGAGCAACTGTCAAAGTGAATCTGGCCTGAGACATGCTAAAGACAGAGCATGACTGAGGGCAAGGAAAGTTAACAGCGGAAGTTTATTGAATATGGAAAGGGCCATTATATTTTAAAGGTGCACAAATGTTGCACAAATGCTTCAACCCATGTGGCAAGTACTTTTCCCTTGAGACCAGGAACCTTTCAGTGATGTAGTGGCGTTGATGCACGTTCTACGCATGTGGCACACATCAACAACGCCATATGTGTTCCTCCCCATGTCTGGGTGGTTTCTTCCGGGCATGCATGTTAGGGAACGTTTGGTGTTGGTCGCAGGTTGAGGTGCTAGGTGTTTAGGCGAATTGCCTCTGCTGAGTTGAGCCAGGGCAGCTTGCCATCACTGAGTGAAAAGGGGGTTTACTGTGTGAAGCTCTTTGGAAGACATCTGTCTGTATTGTAAGGTTTACTGCAGGCAGTGCGAGATGGACGGATGCAGAGGTACAAGCACCGCTACGTCCGTAAGAATAAAGTACAGCAAGGCTTTGAGGGACCTAAAAAACATAAAAATCTTCAGCAAGCTGGCTGATGAGCTAGCACAAGTTGGCATTTATCACACAACTAAGCAATACAGCAGCTGGGCAAACAGTAAAAACAAATGGTTTAACAATATTTTGGCACACTGTCCAGCAGCTGACATCACCTAATGTCCCCAGATCTTCTTTTGAGCAGTGCAAATGCAGCAGGTACTTCTTCCTAGGAAATAATTGGCCCCGTGAAAGAAGGGGTGGAGAAGTGTTCCTGATGTCTGGTTGCAAAAACGCAACAGTTACACAAGAATCTATTCAGAATGATCAAATTTACACATAATACATCCCCTTGTTGAGTGTGTAAACCTTTCCATGTTCCTTTGATTCTATGATCACAGCAAGTGATTAAACTGTACATGATATTTAAAATGAGCATTTTCCCTTTTATATTCTGATCCACTAAGGTCATATTTGGATCCTCTTTCACTCTCTTCACTTCCCTGCTGCCATTTGTCTTAACTTTCTTCCAAAACTTTAACCTTTTGTCTGAGAACTTCACAAAATCCCCCAGTCAGCGCTGAACTTTTTTCACAAATATTTGAGCAGCGGATGAAGTTGAAACTCCATCTCTCTCTTACCTGAGCCGCTCAAGTATAAAATCAAACTTTAGATGAAGCTATTGATGAAGCGTTGACCCATAATAGTCCAATTACCAGCTGCATCCAACACAATCACAGACAAAAGGCCACAGCGCTGATCCCTTAAAGGTGAGACGCTATTGATTTATGCTCAGAGTTTTTATAGTCGTTTGTAATTTGCAGTAAAATCCAGAGCAGCAGACCACAGCGAATTTACTAAAACAAGACTTGAAACTGGGGTAAGCTATTTTCTTAACAAGTCACTTTCAGCTTGGGCTTTCCTCTCAAAAAGTAAATTAAATCCACATCGTAGTTCACTGAAATACATTTCGTTAATAAGGACCACACTAGACGTACATGCTGTTCACAATGATTTATTGAAGTGAATGAAGAGGTGGTGGAGAAGCATCTGTGTGGGGGTTCTGTCTCAGTTATGCCCAGCCGATTCAGGATCCCCCCTTTCTAAGAGTCTAGATGCTAGAGGAGAGACATGATGAAGGAGAGGGAGGGTTAGAGGCAACAGGGTCAAACAGTGAAAGAGTTTGGAAGAGGAATAAGAGGATTCTGAAAGAAGAGGTGGCACAAGGAAGCGTAGTCCTGCCCACGAAAACTCAATTTACCCACATTATTTATGGATGTACACCACATAATTTCTCCTTTTTGCATGTGTATGAGACATGTTGCAACCCTAGCTCATTTCTATGGTGGATGCAAAAATGTGTTATTTATGAATATTTGATGCTTTTCACATCCAAAAACAGACACCATATAATTTACATGCATACTCATGATACTACATGCATACTCATGATACTAATAACATGAGACATGGAGAGATCATGATCTAGGCTGTTCTTTGTTGAATTATGTAATCGTGAAAAAATAAATAAAAATAAATAAATCCACCATGCTAAAATAGTGTGTCATGACAACACTTCTTCCTATTATTGTGTTTCTATTACACGCTCATTTTCTTGGCGTCATGTAGACATGTGATTTCTAGGTTTAGGTCTGAAGTTACACAAATGGGTATGTTTTGGTCTGAAACTTGGAGTTGGTTAAGATTAAGATTTTGTTAATATTCATCAATAATACCACCACGTCTTTACATCCATCATAGAAATATAATCATAGAAAGAGAAAGCAACCCATGAAATAGGCACGCAAATATTAGAAATTGCATTCATATGACATACATGTTAGAAACAAACTGAAAAATAATTAATGTGTTTTATTAATTGTTTGTATAATGACATACTGGTCTTTTTGGGGACTTGTAGGACTGCATTTTTTGTTCTAAACTTCATAACTTTTCTGTGGGATTGGACTTTTGAGGAGTCGTGAGCATGCTCAGTTACATTTGTCCAGCTTCACATCGATGTGCCTGGGTTTTTTAGAGATAGACCAATAAAGTAGTTAATATTGGGAAGAAAAAGTAAAACTTATTTTATTTCTCTGCATTCATAGTTATGCAGCTTTGACTTTATCATTAACATGTCTTTTTTCTATGACTTGGGCAGCAGAGCTTGTTTGTCACTATGAACTCATGTGCTTTAATACAAAGAAAGCACTGCTGGTATGCAGTGTAATATAGTGTGATCATCATAAACACATTGACTGTGTATTGAAAAGGAGCACTTACTTGAATTACTCTTTAAAAATATCTGAATAAACATGTCTTATTCATGAAACAATGAGGCAAAAAAATAATACTTTTCTTATTTATTTTTTGTTGTTCGGTCTCATCCCAGCTTTGCTCGTTTTAAAACTAAAATATGAAAACCTGGCATTCGGAAATGGGCCTTGAAAATCGCCCGTTGCGCCAATTTTTTAACAATCTGCATCAGCCATAGGAAAACCCATGTCTGTCGAACTTTACTGGGTTTTAATGTATATACACATTGGTCACTTGGTTTAAATTGGACTAGTCTTTCATAGACACTCTGATTGAGAATTAGGTTTGAACTTAGCTCCTAATGAGAACTAAAATTCTTTATTTTTCAGTTCAGACAATCCTCAGAGGTCTCATTTTTTCACAGTGCTGCATGTACCTCTTGCTTTTTATTGGAAAACTTTAAGTTTACTAATTTACAACTAAAAATTTGAGCTAAGCCAACTTTAACAGAAGGCTAATTTCATACCAAAAACAAACTTTAACATTTTATTTAGCATATAAACGACTAAGCTAGTGAGGCAGAAACTCCAAAACATGTGAGTGGAAAAAATGTATGTTATACTCTTAAAGCTATTCTCTAAAACACACTGTTTTGTCCACTAAGTTCCAGCCGCAGATCGTAAAATATGGCTGCATTAGCTTTATTATTCTGTTAGCCTTAATGCTAACCGTAAATCAACAGATCCACTTTAGCTTGATGCATAAATCCCTGTGTTACATTATGAATATTATCTGGTGTCGCAGTTTATGCTTTGTGCAAATCTCTATAAAACATTCACAAGGCTCTGGGCATCTATTTGTCAATCACAAGTATTGATTTAGTGCCGTTTTATCAGACGTGCTTTTAAACGTGTGTATCCATAACCTTTTTACGGCGTACATATGTTGGGATGGATTTTTTTAAGTGCCAGGCATGTTTACATAAAGTGCTTTCATTCATTAATATTGTATGTAATAAATTCATGACTCTCCTAAAAGGTTTTCAAACATATTCTAAGGACAATAGATTATACTGCCAATATGTTAAATAAATTAAAAAGTTGGTACATCTACAGTCTGGATATGAAAATAAAGCTATACTGGAGACCTATTGTGCTTTTACTGTGTGTTTAGTGTTAAACTCAGACATATGTGGGTCAGTAATTTACATTTAGTTCATTGTAAAACACAAAATTAATCAAAAATAACTTAGAAGTAGAAAGTAAAACTGCAGAACTGATAAGCCCCACCGACTGTATTCATTGCAGCGTGTTACTGTTTCAAGCTGCACATTTTACATGAATTGTTTTTATTGTTGGAAAGTGACAATTTTTAACCCATAATGAAGACCCAGGACACACTGAGGGGACTGTTCAATTCAATTTTAGACTCAAGGTCTGGTGAAAAATCAACCAACAATACAGTTATGATGCCACATTTGTGACTGACAATGGACTGCACTAAATCTTATATTTGTGAGAGACACAAGACTTTCATTTCAAGACTTCTTCATCCTGCAGATAAAGCTGTACATGAGAGTTTTTAACGCAGCTTGCTCATGCAACAAACATTTCTGTGCTCCTCATAAGCACTGTGAAACCGTCATTATGCCACCTGCGGGCTCTGCAGACTGGCTCTTTTGTAATTAGTCCAGAGATATGCCGTGTACAGATGTGTGCAATATGATTTAAGTCTCCTTCACATTATTAGTACATGAACTAAACTTGTGCTTCAGAGTGTTTGCCTGAGCGTACAACATTGTACATCAGTGCTATTCAACTATATTTTTTTGTTCCAAGGGCCAGATTTTGTGAGGGGTCTTGGTCTGTGGGCCAGAGATATACGAGGCAGTACCATGTTGGATACAAAATGGTGTCACATAAAACATCTCCAGTATCCAATCTCTTTTAACGTTGTTAACTAATGATACTCTGTGTTTTTTTTTTGATGAAAATACTAAATATTGTCAACATATTCCACAAAACAACTTCCACAGTATGGAACCAGAACTAAATACTAGACACACTACATAGACTCTAAATACTAGACTCTGAACAGTCTTTGTTCAGAGCTGGTATATCAATACCAGCTCTGAACAAAGACTAAACCCAATTCCAATGTTTAAACCAGGAACAAACCAGGTCTAAACTAGCACTAGCATAGAAATAAAGAACAAATATTTTTTCAAATGTTTGAAAGATGAGTAGGGGGCTTACATTGTCTATAAATATCATTGTCATCTAGATATTTCATTTTAGTTGTAACATTAAACACAACATTTGACAGGTGAAAATCATAGTCCTATTATGTTACTCAACTGGCCTGGGAATGCCCTGAGATTCCTCCAAAAATGCTGGAGAAGGTGTGTTTTGTTACTAAGGACTAGGGATGGGACGAGACAGAATTTTCACGAGACGAGACGAGCCACGAGATTGGGTCCACGAGATCGAGACGAGACAAGATTTTTAAATAAATTGCATTAATTTTTTCAATTTAGAAGGCAAATAAAAAAATGATTTGTATTATTTATTATTGTTAGTTTATATTCTTTTAGTTTAGCTTTAACTTTTGTTATTTCAACGATATGAGTTTTGATTGAAATTGATCCGCTCCCCGTGTGTAGCTCAGACTCCGCCCCCTTTCTCCTGCTTCACAGCGACTTTCGTTCTTTTTACAGTTATTGATGATATAGGCCAACATGTCTCTTTGTGGATCTATTGATGTCCGCGCGTATATTTGATGATTATATATTTTACAATGTTTAGGACTAATTATCTCTGTCAATATTGGTCCTATCTTTACGAAATAAAAACTGAGACAGAGTTTAGACAATTCTCTGTCAGAATAAGTCTGCTACAAGTCTGTGTGTGGAGGAGAATATTTACTACAGCTGCTCAAAGATACAAAACTTAATTTCATGACCATGGAAAAATCTCACAAGACAGTTCAGTACGTGTGCTCACAGTATTTTGACAGTTTGACCTCGCGAGATCTCGCGGCACGAGATCTCGTCCCATCCCTACTAAGGACCATACCAAACAGACTCAAGTCTAGATAAAGTGGATAAAAATGAATGGATGATTTACTTGGAACCTGATTTTTTTTTTTTTTTTTTGTGATCACAAGTGAACAGATTTACAACTAAATGTCAAAACAGTAAGATGAGCATGTTTTTAGGCCTTTTTATTTTATTTTTTTTTAAGTCAATATGTTTCAAAAAGCCAAAACATAAAATTACAACAAATTTTGGTTGAAGCCACATGGCAACATTTTCTTTGGGTTTAATGGGTAAGTTTTGTCTTCCAGTTACTAAAATGGTTTAGTTTAGGACTGAGGCTCAGAGAACTCATTATCTTCTGTAGATTTTTTTTATTACTTGCTGATTATTCATAAAATAATGTTTTGGATCAAGCTCTTTGTGAAAACTTGTGCTGGTTTTCTGTTTTTCCACTTTCATTTGTCCATCTGTGAGCACAGGATGGGCTGAAAGTTGCAAGAGAACAGACAAACATTGTTTAAACTTGCCAAGAAGGGTTTGTTTACGTGATGTCTTGCCTTGACACCTCAAATTGGACTTCACACTGACGGCTCGGCAGCTGTGAGCTCAACATGATTTAATTCAGTTTTTATCTTGTATAGAAAGATAAGCTTAAAGCAGCAATGCCAGTGAAATAAATAGAGAATGAATCAAAATAAGTCATGACATATGTCTTGAAGTATGGAAAATACAGCCATTTCAAAGGAGTTGGATTAGCAAGTAAAGTAGGAAAGATGTAATAAAGGAAATTGCATTCATTTATTTTTTTCATGGAAACAAAATAAAAATAAATAAATAAGTAAAAACATTTTGTGTATCCAGTGATTGTTCTTTGAAAGTAATCATTGTCTCACAACATGCAGCTCTGTCCCGTCTCGCCACACCCTGCCTCTGAAAGTTGACCCTCTCCCACTGTCTCTGCTCTGGTCCGCTCCACTGGGCTGTGGAGACCCAAGGAGTTCCTGGAGAGCTGGCGTGGAAACTGTGAGTTTGTGAAATACAAGTCACAATTTAAGACCAAATACTAAGATTTTGTAAAACAGAAACACACCTCCTGTGAAGAGTTTACACTTGTTTTTGTCCTTTTAAGAGTAATTGTACATCAAACTGTTATGAGTCTTATGAACTATTCTCCTGTCCATGTTTCAATGACAAATAGTAAGTTAAGTCTATTGTCTCCAAATATCAAAGTACAAAACTATAAATCGTGAGTAATCAGATCAAAATTAAGTGGACTGTTTTTATTTTGTAATTTCAGACATATTGTTCAAATTCTTTTTGGTGCTTTATGATTTCTGGAATTTGATGTGGCGGTTGCCATGTCAATTTGGTTAACTTGTATTTTGCTGACTTCCAGTATATTTGTAGGTGTCATAGTCACATCTCAGCCATTTAAGCCTTTTTGTGGGCATTTTTTAATATTGTTGTGGTCTAAACTACTTGCATTCTTGACATTTTCGATTTAGCAAAAATGTTAAAAAGGCAACAACTATGTCAAAAATAAGCTTTATAGAAATACATAGATAAGATTCTATAAAGTAGCATACCTGGAGACATTTTTTGCTGAAGTGTAAACACTTTTTTTATCTTATAAACTCATAACATTGGTTCTTTTGAACATCACTAAATGTTCACTTTATTTTACTTAAAATCAAAAGTGCCATTTTGTGGCTTGACAACAGAAGTGCAAATACTGTATGTGACATTTGCATTCTAAATGCAATCATAGGCTTACTATCCTTCCTCGACTATGACTCCTCTTGCTGCAGTGCATTATGGGACTTGTTGCATGCGAATGTTAGGAGGGCACTATCAATAACAATCAGAAATCATCCCAATGGCCGCATGCAATCATCTTTAGTTTGACACCCCTTTTCTAGGCTATCTTCTCAGGAGAAGTGAGCGTCACTGTGCAACAATAATTAACAACAAAATACACTTTTCAAGAAGTTGGTGTCTTGCCATTTCAATAAGGGAGACCACCTTTGGTTATACATAAAATATATAAATGTGTTTTAGTCAAATTGAGGCACAACAGAACTATCAACAGCTTCATAACTTTTCTCTTTATCCATACATATCCAAATCCATAACATCTACACATATTATCATTATCATTAAATCACCACCATCATGGCATGATTTCAGTAAACACGTGGCCACCGCCTGATGCAGTGGATTGTTTTCCTCTGTCTGTATCGTCTCTGTGGAGTCTTTACCTCGCCTCTCCTCACATCACGGCTTCATGTGTCCCAGGACTCATCATCAACATTCAAATGCTCCTCTAATCCACACACGCTTCTGAAATCTTGACACGTTCTATTTGTCCCGTTTGGCTTGAGGCTCTTCACGTAGAATATTAAGCCTGCTCCGGATCGACATATTGGCAGCTGATGTGTGAGAGCGAGGAGCAGAGATATTTGAACATGTGATTGGAATCCTGACATTTACAATCAGGTAAATATGTAATTAGGCTTACAGTGTAAACCGCCCCAGAGCATCATGGGAAGTGTAGCTCCAAGCAGGTTGTGTATTTACTCACCAGAGCAATTATTTCTTGTTGGATTTGATTAATGTAAACCACATGAGCTGGTGATAGTTTACTCACATAAAATGAAGAAAAACAAATGCATTACTCATATTTCATCATGTAATCATATAGAATGTAATCATATAGACATTAGTAAAAGTAAAAGGAGGTATATCTTGTTTTGT
Source organism: Mugilogobius chulae (assembly GCA_038363315.1). Lineage (NCBI taxonomy): Eukaryota > Metazoa > Chordata > Actinopteri > Gobiiformes > Gobiidae > Mugilogobius > Mugilogobius chulae. The sequence goes on along the minus strand of CM076400.1, from coordinate 21,958,934 downwards.
CCATGTGTTTAGTAATAATGACAAATGTAGAAACGTCATTTACATTTTATTTTTTGTAAAACACAACATTGACTTAGGCAAACTGTAGTCACTCTGCAAATGTGCCACCCGGTCCAAATTGCACTTATTCGGAGCAGTCAAATGTGAAAAAGATTAGACTCAGGTTCTGAATATCTTTTGACTGAAAATTAGCATACAAATTTAAATGCTGATACAAAATTTAAACTTTGGCAAAGATCCATTCTCCAAAAACCAGACATGAGTGAAATTATGTTTTTGTAATTTAAGAATCTGTGTCATTACTTTGAGCGGGCTCGTCTGGCTGCAAAATGGACCAATATTTTGCCTCTTGTATGCTTCCACAGAAAAGTGGTTCCTGAATAGTACACACTTTAATAAATTTGGCTAAAAATGAGATATGAACAACTATTTCAAAATCTAGGACACTCTTAGATTTTAATGGCCTAACTTTATGTCTCAGCATCCATTGCAGTTACAATGTTTCACAAAACTATGGATGCAAGTGATTAAATAACTAAAATAGTCCCATATGTATCTAGAGGCTGTTTGCTCAATTTAGCGTTTTTCCACATAAAAGCCTATATACTGAGAGCAAGCTGACCAAAACAGAAAGATAAAAAAAAAAAAAATGCTTGGTATATCTTGTCTTAATATGCATTAGCGGGTTGAAAACTTAACATTTTACAATAAAGTTTGTCCCAAAAAGTCTTACATACAGCACAGGGGCGTAGTCGCTTCATCTGCACTTCAGCTCAGCCAGGACAAGCAAACTTTTTTTTTTTACCAAAAAAGCACCTTAACATAGATCACCTACAAGTTTAGGCTAAGTTTTGGCTTTGGCTAAGTTTAGACATAAATAAGTCATTGAATAAGTCACTCAGAGTTCAATCCTCTCTCCAATATTAAAGCTGAACAGGAACAAAGCTAGACAAAAGTATATAAACTGTGACAGCAGCGGAATCCTCAGTGGGACAGACATGAGGACACTTTCAGACAGAAAAGTGGAAGTCATTTTTGTCCATTTTGGTTCAGTGATTCAAAGAGGAGAGCTGCTGAGGAGGTCAAGATGAACAAGAAGAGTTTTACATCAAAGAAGAGACTTGGTTTTATTTAACATAAAAAGAAAACATTGTCAACTGAAGCTGCTTTGTGCTGTTTACATTACATACGTGTAAACTGGAAGTCTGTTGAGGGACTACCACTTCACATATGAGATTAACAATTACCGCATTATTAAATCTGAAAAGCTAACTGCTGCAAAAAAACTATGTAAATGTTGCTTAATTTAACATCCATTAAATTGATAAGTATTACTTATTTTGCCTGACTCTGGCACCAGCAGGAAGTCGGTCCATGTTTATTCCTGACTCTGGCACCAGCAGGAGGTCGGTCCATGTTTAGTCCTGACTCTGGCACCAGCAGGAGGTCGGTCCATGTTTAGTCCTGACTCTGGCACCAGCAGGAGGTCGGTCCATGTTTAGTCCTGACTCTGGCACCAGCAGGAGGTCGGTCCATGTTTAGTCCTGACTCTGGCACCAGCAGGAGGTCGGTCCATGTTTAGTCCTGACTCTGGCACCAGCAGGAGGTCGGTCCATGTTTAGTCCTGACTCTGGCACCAGCAGGAGGTCGGTCCATGTTTAGTCCTGACTCTGGCACCAACAGGAGGTCGGTCCATGTTTAGTCCTGACTCTAGCACCAGCAGGAGGTCGGTCCCAGAGGTTCTCAAAGTCCGAGAGGGTTCATCACATGTCAGATGTATGTTGATGCTTGGCCATGGAGAAACTTACCCCGGTCTCACACTGGATCCAGTCCGTACTCCGGTCCGGCTTACGGAGGCTTTCCGTTTCTTGAAAAATAATGAGAGGCTCTCACACCACGATCCGTCCGGTCTGGTGAGCCGCGCGGCTCTGCTCCGTACGTCCGGATCGTTTCCGTTTCATTGACATTTTTCCGGACTGCCGGAGCGCTCCGGAGCCTTTTTTGGTAAAGTTGTGAAAAGAAGACACGACAAACAGGAAACCAAGCGCTCGCGGGTGAAGTGAATCCGGTGGTTTTCAAAGTAAAAACATTACATTTCTGCTACTACAACAAATATGCCAAAATGCTCGACATATACGCGACTATTGAACACACAGGAGGCAAATAAACGTCCCGTACTTACCCATTATGCGTCGAAAAATCCAACAGAAAATGAAATGACGTGAAATAAGCCCAAAACATGGCGCAAGTGTTCCTTGTTTACATATCCATGTGCCAGAGATCACGTAAACTCCCTGAAACTCCCAAGTTGAGCGTGAATCCCCGTGAACTCGTGGTCTCGCGAGGCCAGCAGAGTCCGTACATACGCATGCATATTCTGGAGGCAGTGTGAGTGACCAACCGGACCCAGACGGATCCGGATCTGGATCTGGACTGGAGGCAGTGTGAGCCCGGTGTTAGACTAAAGTCTATTCTCTGAGCCACCAGAAGCCAGTACAATGACTTGATCACAGGACTAATGTGATTGTACATCCTGGTTCTAGTCAGGACTCGAGAAGTAGTGTTCTGGATGTACTGCAGCTGAAAGAGAAAAGAGAGTAGAGTTAACAAACACTCTTGTTTAGTAAAGTTATTGTTTACATTCAGCACAATCTTTGTCTCAAACACACAAGTAGTTTCTATCACTCACTTCTTGCTGAAAATCATCACAACATATTTGTCCCTTTGGGCCCATTTAATGCAAACTCTGGACAACAGGAGACAATGGTAATTTCCTTTGCCTGAGTCCAAATCCAGTTCAGCAAAACGTCCTGCCTTTAGGGACACAATTCTGCTTAGGACCATTTTTCCAAACCCACTCTGCACATTTAGTTAAGTTATTGTAGCAGTTGCATTAGACAAACATTATCAAACTACTGGAAGCTGCAGAGTGGTACAAAAATCCATTTAAATGCATTAGAAATCGTCAGATTGAAAATAACAGTAGAGGGAGGAAGTGTCAATGTTTTTTTTATAATCGGCTTAGAGCAGTCTGAAGATAAGAGAGCTTATTGCTGTGCACAAAAGGAGAAACAGGTAGATTTTGACTCGAGTTTTACATGAATTGTATCTGAAAAAATGTTCATTGTTTTGTTGTTTATGTTCTGTTTTAAGCTGTGAAAAAAGAGTGATATATTTCTGAGTTACAAATGTGAATGAGTTTGCAAAATCCTCTTCAAAGACAGTCAAAGTCATTGTGGGGTTTGATAATGGAATAATTGACTAAGCATCAATATTAGAGCAGTCAGGACTGGCAAACTGTTGAGTCAGACTTTTGACGAGGAAAATATTGTTTTCTTTTTGGTCTCTCATTGTCTGTCCTCTAATTTGGCAAGCGGTGCAATTTCAGTGGCATGTTCTTGGATTCAATCATAAATCACTTGGTACATAGGTTTTCAAAGTCAACCCAATTGTACCCATGCATTTGAACATTGGTTTAAAAAAAATGTCACAATTCATTCAAAAGTTCCAGATCCTTAAGTCCAGAGAAAGTCCAATGTTTGATTCCACTACTGGCGCTATAATTAGTACAAATTCAGATTTAATTTAACTGGTTCAATGACGGGTAGTTCACGATCCAAAGCGCAAAGAAATAGCCTTTATCAATCAGGAGCATCAGTCAGATGATGGAGAGAGAGTGCAGGAGATGAAAACTTTAGAAAAGGTGAGCTGTGATTTGCTCAGAAACAAACAGGTGACAAGTGCCTTTGTTTTGTGCACTTCTGCTTGTTGTGTTTGTCATTCCTCAACTTGAGTCAGTGCTAAATGTCAGTGCAAAGTAGATGTGTGCATGCTCAGATGCTTCTGTGCAAGTTCTCAAATGAGAACATATAATATAGTTATCATTTCACTTTTTCTTAAAGTGTATTTTCTTCCACTTTATCCTGGGTCAATTCGCCTAGGCAGCAGTCTGAGCAGGGAGACCCAGACTTCTCTCTCCACACACACTTTCTCCTGCTCTTCCAGAGGAATCTTAAGGTTTTCCCAGGCCAGTCTAGAGAAATTTTCCCTCCAGCTTGTTATTGGCCTTACTCACCAGAAGAATATCTAAGAGGCATCTGAAACAAATACTTGAGCTACCTCAACTGACTCTTCTTGATGTGAAGGAGGTCAACTGACATTAGTGTTAAATATTTTTTTTTTAGGAGTGCTGAAAGTACAGTTTTGTAACAAAAGATTTCTCCTCGGTGGATTGTTAGCCCTCCGCAGGTTAGTTGGTTGGTGGGGCTGCCACCTTACAGCGTGTTGACACACTGGGGTGTATGTTTGTCTGGAACCTATCCTGGCGATGGGCCCGCCAAGGGTGACCCTACCAGGAGCAAGCTCCCAACGTTATCGCTCTCCAGGGTCCTCTGAACGCACAACCCCCCTCACCACGACAAGGCCAGACCCAAGGAGGGTCCTGCCTGTCTGCACAACGTCGCACCTGCTGGTTCGGCCATGTTTTCTGCCTTCCTCCAGACCATCCCACGAGAGCTATTTTCCAGTTCCAGTCCCAAAGGCTGCAGGCTGAAAAAACCCTGTACTCGATGGCTTAAAATAATCGCGGTCGACCTTCAACAACTTGGAGTCACTGTGGAGGAAGCAGAACAGCTGGTTTAAGACTGCCAGCATTGGAAAAAGCTGGTTCATCTGGTCAACTCAACGCACGGGGTTGGGATGCTGGCCCCTTAGCTGGAGCCTTAATTAAGCTTAAAGTACACAATTTCATATCAAACATAAACACCATAAAGCTTTCTTAAAAGCCTTTATCTAACTCATATGACTGACAATCTAAGGCTGACATACAGTATAACACTTTCAACAGTTTCAGGCAGCTTAAATGATACAAAATAAAGTCAACCTAACAACTTTGACTCAAATTCAGCAAATGAATCATATTGAAGAATGAGTATCCTTATTTCTTATTGACACAAATGAATGAGGACCTTCAGTCTCATCTTTAGAACCTTCAGAACAAGTGAATTTGAACAAAACCTGTAGTTTTGTCACATCTCGAGTGCGTTGGGTCTATTGTCGCTGCTCCCTGTGGACTTTCTGTAAATAGATGTTGAAAGCCAGGTCCCAGCGTGGGGCTCGTGTAGAAGGATCATAATTATGGCCTTCATGCATTAACCATGAGAAGAACAAAGGCTGAGTTTACCCACAGCTCCATCGCAGACCCAAATATACACTGTCCTATTTACTTAGCCACAATTTTTAACAACTTTAAATAAGGATCAAATCAACAGCTTTAGTGGGAATTAACGTCCTTTGAAAACTTGTTAGCTTTATTTTTAACCCAGTCTCCAAGTTTAAGTGTGAGAAATGTTCTGCAGATTTATTATGCATTTTACATAAACACGATGCTCTCTGATATTGACTCATTTTTTATTACTTAGAAAGTTTTAATTCAAGCTACCTCAACATCTGATGTAAAGACTCCAATGTAAATGTATTTACTCCACAAGGAAGAACTTTTTCAAGGAAACCTATAAGGGCATCTTCCTCTACAGTCAAATAATGGTCCATTTTGTGGCCATGCAAGCTGGCTCATTGTAAAGATGCACATTTAATTATTTATGCTTCGAAAACATCAACATGACAAAAAGGTTTGTTTTTGGCCAGTAAGTTACACAGGGTAGTTTTATATGTGGAGAGTGAAAGGAGGAAATTAAATGCTGCTGTTTTGGGTTTGTGGCCATACAGCTTATTCTGATCTTGATCTGCTGTGAGTGAACAGTTGGTGGTGGTCAGAGGAGCCGATGGCGCAAATGGCAGCCTTGCTTCTGTCATTCTACCCCCAGGGCAGCTGGGGCTACAATAGTAGCTTACCATTGATTATAAATGAATAATGCAAAATGTGAAACATCTTTTGGTGTCATGAAAAGCGCTATATAAATCTAATGCATTACTGTTGTTAAATGTGTTCAACCTGAAGAATATACCGTAATTTTCGCCCTATTGTACACACCTGAATATAAGCAACACCAACTAGATTTAAATAAGAAAAATTAAAAAGTGCATACATAGGCTGCACTCATTAATAGTAAGTCTATGAGAATCTATAATTTTGCTGCATTGCCTTATAAGCCGCATAGTTCAAAGTTTCTGAAAAAAGTAGTGGCTTATAGGCCAGAAATTACGATATATTAACATAACATATATATACCACGACATAACTGAACATGTCAATAGTGTATGATTAGCACAATCTCACACATTTTTGTGTAATTGTTCCACGTGTTAAAGCCCCAGTTCATTCCGATGGTGGTTGTAAAGATGTGTTATTATCTATGAATATCTGCAAAATCCTTATTCTTATTTAAGGCTGGGCTCACACTAAAACCAGTCCATCTCCAGTGCAGTCACCAGATGGTGTGGCTACTGTGGGTGACACACATTAGCTACAGAGGTCTGCAGTTCATCTGCAGCCACAGGTTCTGCTGTCGACCTCGCGAGACTGCAAACTCATGGGGGTAAAAAAAGTAAAAAAAGCTCCATTAATCCAGGATTTTTAGTTAAATTCACAACACTTCTTTTACAATGTGACTTGTCTTCGCACAGTGGGCAAGACAGATTTTATTTTGAAAAATGTACAGGATGCACTTTACACTCACTTGAATAATTTCCTGTATACGTCGTATAATTTCCCCAACTTCACAAAAAGGCTCCAGCGGCTGGACGAGAGACACTGGACAGTATGCTATGTGAGTGACTCATGAACGGCTTCTGTGGCTGCACCGGAGTTGTAATGTATGCAGTGTGAGCCCAGCCTTAACCTACCCCAAGCTCCTGCCCTAAACTTACCCATTTTAAGAACTTGAAGCTCATTGACCCTAAAGGAAATGTTTCCACGTGACTTTAACCAAAGCTTGTGTCTATTTAATGCTTTTTCATATTGTGCAATAAATATGGCGTTGCATAGGTATGCAAAACGGGCGACACGGTGGCGCAGCGGTTAGCGCTCTGGCCTCATAGCAAGAAGGTCCTGGGTTCGACTCCCGGGCCGCCCGGGGCCTTTCTATGTGGAGTTTGCATGTTCTCCCCGTGTCTGCGTAGGTTTCCTCCGGGTACTCCGGTTTCCTCCTACAACTAAAAAACATGTCCATTAATGCCTCCCCTGACCCTTCCCCCAGGGCTCCCCTGCAAAAGAGATTCTGAATCTCAGTGGGACTTCCCTGGTTAAATGAAGGTCAATTAAATTAAAATTTAAAAAAGGCATGAAATCATGCCCATCATACACTATTTATGTGATGTGGTATATGGACAGTGTCTTGTGATACTGTGTTGCTGTGTTACCATAATCTGAAAAAATATAACTAAATGATCATTTTTTCTATGGAAACAAACATGATGGTTCATTTTGTGGTCATACAACCCCACTCAACGTAAAAACAAAGACTTTTTATGTAGAACTTTGATTCAAGTCTATTTTGGTCAAAAAGTTACACAGTGCGCCTTTGAGCAGGAGTAAAGCATAATGTGTGAAAATAGTAAAATAACTACAAAGTTTACAGAATACTACCCACCTCATCTTACAGCAAACTTACATCTCTTCTTCACTTTTAACAAAACATATTTTTCTTCATTCTACGACACGAGGACATTCCCACTGGGTCTAGCCGTCCCCAAAACGTCTTTTATTTCATCTTTTATTTTTACCAAACCCCCCAAACACACACACAAAAAGCACCTCCTCGCCTTCCTCCTCCATCTGAGCCTGATTCTGGGCTTTGAGACGGCGATGATTAAAGGGCCGGTCCTAATGAGTCTTGCCTGTGTTTTGGACCTGATTGCGTCATGTGGACCTCCGAACGCTGCTGTTTCTTCGGTGATTTCTGGCGGAGGTGAAAGTGGGAAAAGCATGGGGGTCTTTTGGAGTTTGGAGATTATAATCAGAGGGACAAGTGCAGGTGAGGGAGGACTGTGATTGGGTCGTTATCAGAGAGAAGAAAAGGTGAAGAAGTGCCCATCGTTTTGACCAAAGCGGTTCGCACAAGTCACAGTTGAAGAGCAAAGTTGTGAGGGTGAAAGTACAGTTAAGAATTCTCAAAAATGTGATATTGTAGCAGGAACAAAGAGTATACCTTGTAAGAACTAGAAAGAATAATATGTCTCCTAAAAAGTGCTTTGATTTTTCTCCTCTGTAAAGTCTTACTTTTACAATTGCTGATATTTCTGTTGTTTACTGTATAGTATACAGTGAAAAAATGAAAAAATATAGAATGCAACACGGTTTTCTGCTAAATTTCTTTTTTCATTCATTTTCTACCGCTTAATCCCATTAGGGGTCGCGGGTGACTGGAGCCTATCCCAGTGACTTTGGGCCTTAGGCGGGGAAACGCCCTGGACAGTGGCCAACTCGTCGCAGGGTTAGACAGACAAACATTCACTCTCTCATTCACTCACAGGGAAATTTACAGTGATGCCCAATTAACCTAAACATACATGTTTTTGGAGGTGGGAGGAAACCGGAGAAAACCCACGGTGACACGGGGAGAACATGCAAACTCCACAGAGAGATCGTGAGATGTTGATATGTCCGACCCGAGAGTCGAACCCACGACTTCCTTATTGGGAAGCCAGAGCTCCAACCACACGTGCACCCCACCGTGCTAAATTTCTTATTAAACATATTTTAGATTTCTTCTTTGTTTTAGTTCTGTTGTGTTGCTTTATTGCTAAGAATGTTTGAGCTTGTTTCAAGATCAATCAAGGCCTAGAGATATGTATTTTCTTATTTCATGACTTCATGTTCATTTAATTCATTGCGCAAGTAGATTGTTTTTAGTCAGTGTATACCTAAAACAAGCGCATTTGCATATTTTTATGAAAGACAAAAAAAAAAAAAAAAAAAATGTGTGCATCGTGAAGGAAATAAGAAAGTTGGGCAATAGAAAACAAGGGGCCTCATTATCTGATGGCTTGTTAACCTGTCAATCAAACCCACCACCCTCCACTGCTGACTGGGCCAATGAGTGTGGCTCCATCCAACACAAACCCAGATCCGTCAAAAACACATCTTAATTTAAAAACATGAGCAGCAAAATATAGAGTAGATCTGAAATGCTTTACAGTGAATGGACAGGAGCCTGTTTCTGATGCTTGTGTTTAGGGTCTGTGCTTTCGCCACTTATTTTATTTTTCTAAAAAGTTTGTTCTAGTGATGGAGAAATTAGCTAAATTCTTTGCTCAACACCAAACAAATTCTTCCAGTTCTGTCTCCTAAAGTTCTTCTCCGTCTTCACCAGACTCATTAGGTCATTTCAGAGCTCATATGACCTTATTTAGCTTTGGGCCGTAGAGACAAGATTAAAGCTCGTCTGTGGCCAGCAGCAGATCGAGTTTGTCACTGAGTCTGGAGAACAGACAGAGGTTTCCACGTGTTTCATCACCTCAAACATGGAGGAGTTCGTATTTAAAAAAAATCCTTTGTTCATGATGAGGATGGATAGACTTATGAACTCTCTAGACTGTGTAATGACTGTGCTGCAGTCCTGGACAAATCTATAGACTGTCTGTCCAGAATGTAGGCATTTTTTATATATATTTTTTTTTTAATTTAGACAGAGGCAGCTGCTTTTTTCAAGTGAATATCGATCAACAGGTTTTATTAAGTGTTTTGTTTATTATCCCAGCTCAACAGTGCATTTACAAAGCTCTTTTTTCATTTGTCATTTATTCATATTTTTTTCATTTAAGACGTGACACTTTCTGCTTTTTTTTTTTTTTGATGATTTCCGCAGTTAATTATTTTTACTACTTTGACTCTTCTAGAGACCATCGATGATCAGATGCATTGTGAGAAATTTTGAGTGCACTGGCTTTTGACCTCTCCTCATTGTTTTCATCTGATTAAACTTTTCATAATTTCACAGTGGTGCAAAAAGAGTCTCGTGAGTCACTTTGGGATGAGAGCTGATTGGCTGTACTGAATGTAACTTAAAAGAACATATTTCTCTGCAATATTTTCTCTGTTTTGACACGATCAAGCAAAGTCCATGACATCGCTTCATAATAAACCGTCTATGTGAGTATCTCCTGTCTCTCAGGATTTATGTCTGACTGAAGATTATACATGAGTGAGACGATGATGACATGTGACACTTAAAGATCCATACCCATCACACACAGGCGTCATGTGTAACAGACTGTGGCGTGTGGTGCAGAGGAGACAGGATGGACAACAGGAGAAATACTCTACAGGAAAACACATCATCCAATATCTTAAGTCTGAAAGATGGTGTATTTTTATGAGTATGAGTATATAATGGGTGGTGGGTGACTAAAGCCTATCCCAGTGACTTTGGACAGTGGATTAACACATAGAGACAAACACATAAAGATAATCATTCACTCTCACATTCATTCATCTGAAGAATTGTACAGTGTTGCTAAATGAGCAAGACATGCATGTTTTTGAAGGTGAAAGGGCACTAGAATACCTCCACCCAGTTCTACAGTAACACAGCCAGAACATGCAAACTCTCCTCAGAAAGATCATGAGATGCTGATTTGGAGTTTGCTCCGTGACCCCCATGTTGGGAACTACTGCATTTCACTACATTTTTTGATACTAAGTCGTTTTCTTGAAAGAACACCTTACAATTTGAAAGCTAATGATGCAAATTTTGAAGTTCAATAACCGAATAGCTAAAAGTAAGTGTGGGCAGCACTGGCTAGTTTACCAGGTCTTTTTGAAATGTTGTTGAGCATGTTTCATCAGTAAAAATAAATAAATAAATAGAAAATGAAATAAAATTAATTATTCATCATCATCCTCATCCTCCTCATCCTCATCATCCTCCTCCTCATCATCCTCCTCATCCTCATCATCCTCCTCATCCTCCTCCTCATCATCCTCCTCATCCTCCTCATCATCCTTCTCATCCTCATCATCCTCCTCATCATCCTCATCATCCTCCTCATCCTCCTCCTCCTCCTCCTCATCCTAATCCTCCTCCTCATCCTCCTCCTCATCCTCCTCCTCATCATCCTCATCCTCCTCCTCATCATCCTCATCATCCTCCTCATCCTCTTCATCCTCCTCCTCCTCATCCTAATCATCCTCCTCATCCTCCTCCTCATCCTCCTTCTCATCATCCTCATCCTCCTCCTCATCATCCTCATCCTCCTCCTCATCATCATCTCATCCTCATCATCCTCCTCCTCATCCTCCTCCTCCTCATCCTCCTCCTCATCATCATCTCATCATCATCTCATCATCATCTCATCATCATCATCTCATCATCATCTCATCATCATCTCATCATCATCATCTCATCATCATCTCATCATCATCTCATCATCATCATCTCATCATCATCTCATCATTATCATCTCATCATCATCTCATCATCATCATCTCATCATCTCATCATCATCATCTCATCATCATCTCATCATCATCATCTCATCATCATCTCATCAGAAGCTAAACAGGGTTGGGCCTGGGCAGTACTTGGATAGGTGACCTCTGGAACTTCAGGTGCCACAGTCTCTCTTGTAGGGCAGCGAAGCGAAACTTCACACTTCACCCATATTGCTTTGTCTGCTGTGGCTACAATAGTTTAGCATAATCGGCGTGAAAGAATAATGCATAAGTGTCTTTGGGTGTTTTGAAAAGTGTTGTATGAATCCAAGATGTTACATCTAACCATAAGACACAAAATTCATTACTCTGAAGACTCTGAAGAAATAAGAAAAATGCAAGACTTTTGAAAAGATCTTGCACTACGTACATTGCATTGCATAATAATGGGAAAAATGCCACAGCTCAAGCTACATTTAAACTTGTGCAACCTAAGTGGTAGATAAACGTTCTTCTATAAGCTATGCAAGTTTACTGTGAGCTAAGCCTTTCTGTTTCCAGCAGTATTATTAAGCATATAACTTCTCCTGTCTCTGCTCCACTGTCCTACGATTGGATTTCCATTTTTTTGTGTTTAATCCTCAGGTCTCAAACTCTCCTTTCTGCGGACCAAGCACTTTCTGAGCTCACACTTTGCTTTGCCCCGTTTCTACCAGAGGCCAAACAACATCAACACTAAAGTTAAAGCTTTTGCTACACCGATGATCTGCAATAACGTATTACACCTGAGCGTTTCGCCGCTATGAGCGATGAACCAGGGCGCTATCGGTCTAACAAATAGTTTTTAGCCGCGGCGGACATTACATTACATTCCAATTGGCCGAAAAGCAAAGGATTGTGGGACGAGAGAGGGGCCAGGGCATGGAGCTGCGGTATGAATCATTTTAAAAAGGTCCACAGAGAAACGGTCGGAGGGTTATCGAGTGAAATGAAAACAGCAGAAGAATCACAGCGACGCTCACAATCGCATTTTCACTCCTGCTTTTAAACAAGAGAGCAAATGTTAAAGAAAAATGTGATTTATTATTTGTTATTAGGATTACTGATTGAATAAACTTTGTCATTGTGAAAATATTTCTGTTGGGATTGAAACTTAAGCAGTGATGGTGGTGAAGAAGAGAAGGAGAGCGTGAGGACAGTGGAGATGCTGCAGAAGTAAGTTGTAACTGATGTGATTTGATCTGAATAGGAAAAATAGCTAGGGGTGAAAATATGCCCTGAAATTTGTACCATGTTTATGTTAAAGCTCTTTGAAATTACTCACAAGTGAAAGACAATATGTCAATTGTCAAGTTATAGAAAGAGGTGAAAACAAATAGCTTATTACACAAAGCAAGCAGCGCGAGTTGCCTTGACGTGAACTGTTTGCATGGACTGTTAATGGACTGTTATAAAAAAAAATAATAATAACTGAAAATGAAGCCAGTATATAAAGACCATAGAGGAGCAGATATTCTTAGTTTGGTTACACTGGCTTTTTGTGACTTTGATGAAATAAAAATTTTGTTCAGCTAACCAGTGAGATTTGTTATTTCACTGTTTCTACCTAAGGCACACTGTCACATTGGTAAGTTAATTTTGTTGGGTCTTTTTTTTTTTTTTTGCACAAACCTGTTCCAGTCTGGACTCACAGAAAAGCGTATCTATGCAGCGCAATGCTAAACAGTGCATGAACACAGTTACAAATGTTCAAATGTCTATTTCACATGTTGCTGGTTCAGTTAAATTCTCTGGTGAGGATGCAGTTAGTAAATAAGCTTTATTTGCCCTGGAGAAGCTCAGAAGAAGCGAGTCACCAAAACACCTGGCGCCTCAACCTCTGACCAACACCAAGTCGTTCCCTAAAATGCATGTGAGGAACCAGCAGTATTGGGAGGAAACCACCCTGACAGGGCGAGGAACATGCACACTTCACACAGATAGGCCCGGGCCGTGGGAGGTTGAACATGCAACCTTCTTGCTGTGAGGCAAGAGTGCTGCCCATTCTGCCACCTTGCTGCCAAAGATGTGAATAATATTAAAATCCTAATCTTAACAAACTCCAAGCCAAGGACCTAATCTTGTCAATTTTTGTAACTTCAGAACTGAACTTTGCTGTTAACGGCAAATAAATCACCTCCATGTGGAAATGATTCCAACCTAAATACACTATAAGAGTAATAGCCTGAATTGTCAACGCTTTTCACAGCATGTCTACTCAACACAGGGTGATAGATGCACAATAAAGTGTCAAAATGATACGCTGTTTACATGTTCCACAAGAACATGTTGGTTGTATAATGTCATAGGGTTACAGAGGTTTAGTCAAAGAGCTCAATAACAAAAAAAAAAACAAAACAAAAAACTTGACAAACAAATTCACATGTGATTTCAGATAAAATTTGAGCTGCAGCTGAGTAGAAAAAGTAATATTTTCCAATCCTCCATTTGCTTTTTTCCAACAAAAACTCCATTCAGCTAATGTCTCCAGTTAGTGAATGGAAACTGACCTTGTTACTGTAATATTGTAGATTATCCTATTCACTTGTCCACATCTTTTAATTTATCCAAATAAACTTGAATTCCTTTTCATGTTGCAACTATTGGAAACTTAAATCCAAACTCACATTCTGACTTTTAGGTCAATGTCACTGATAAATGTGAACTTTGGAAAATTCTAAAATTATTCACTCTTTGGCCTTCATGATGTTTCCCGTTAAACTTTGAGTCTCATGTCAAAACCTTGTCAGTGTGTCAAAAACAAACGTTTTTTGAGGAACTGAAGTTCATTTTATCTCCATGACGACTGTGAAGATTCTTTTAGCATCTCATAAATATTCCCAATGGCGGCTTGTACTTTCTCTTTCCCTTTGCTTTTTAGTTTTAGTTGCCATGACTTTTTCCAAACCCTCTCTTTGCCCTCTGCACAAAGCCACAGGGGTTTTGTCGATGCATTGAGTCGATAAACAATAAAACAAGTCCCACAAGTTGCCACAAATGAACGACCTGATCCGTTTGAATTAATGTAACGCGACAGAATGAAGTTTGAAACAGAAGACTTCAGGGCTGGAGCTGTTTCTGGGTCAGCGATGGAGTTAAGATGCATTGATTAGAATAAGCCTCTGAGTAAATAAGAATTAGTGAAGAAAAACAAGTGTTTGTAAAAGCATTCGGGGGATTTGATGAGTTGTTAATTTGGCTAAAGGCTTGAAGCAGTGGTTTAAAATGTTCAACTATTTCAAAAGAATGTGTAATCCTATTGTAACTTCTTCAAAATAGATGATTCAGACATCCATCAACAAAAGAGTGAACAGTTATTACTGTAATACAGAATGGCTCATGCACTTCAAAACAATGTATTTGAAAACTGGATTTTAATCTTTGTATTTGTTTTTTTTTGTTTTTTTATGAAGATGGTGTTTATGTGACTTATTAATGGGTTTCTGCCTTGTTTTAATTTTGTTTTTCATTCAAGCCAATTTGTTTGTCGTTCCATTGTCCAAATTTTCTTAGTCCAAAATATCCTAAAACAGGTGAAATATGCTACCAAAATATAGCTATTGCATTCTAATCTAGCTAAAACAACTAAAATTAAGATGAATATTCAGAATTCTAGTAGTTTTAACTGTGTAAAGTCTGCTGTACATGGATTGTATGTGACGTCTTGGACCTTGACATGGTTTATGAAGTGCTGAGAACTGTGCATATTTGTGGATTACAAAAGGTCCATTAAACACAGTATTTTCTGGACTCTTTGATTGAAACACCATAAACACTACTACCACAGCACAGGGCATGTTTTGGCCTCTGTTTCTGTTCTGAGCTGGTGTTGGATGAAGCATTAGTTCACAATGAGCAGTTTTAGAGCCGTGAGCAGGTGCTGCTTCATGTTTCTGTCCAGGACTTCACATCTGAGAACCATAACACTTCACACTGTCCCAGTGTGTCTTCAGCTGAGGCCAGAGCGCTGAACAGGACTAATAATACTGCAGACTTAGACCAGGTTTCTACTGGAGTGGGTGGGTGAAAAATATACAATTTTCCAAATTAGTTTAAAGGACACATATTATTGCAATTTTTTGTGTTGTTCCTTTGTATCAAACAACATGCTCCTGAGCACCTCCACTTTGGAATCTCATGCATCAGAAAATCAGGTGACAGTCATGTGTTTCCACATCTAAAAATTAAGTTTGAGCTCTACAGACTGCAATAGAAAATTGTACAGAGAACACAAACAAATCGATCTTTCCTGTAATGCCTAAGCTGCCAAAATGCTCAAATTAAGTATAGATGGTGCATGGTGTTAAAAACAGAGCAGACGATCTCAGAGATCTATCTATGACATCACAGATCAGGAGCATTCAGAACAGTGTTAGAGGGGGAACAAACCTTTTCTCACAGACAAAACTTCAGCAGTTTTATTGATGAAGAAGAAGTCAAAGAAACGTCATGCACATTTGCTACATTGACCATGTCACTGGTTGAATATGTAATGAAGGATAAGTATATAGTCATTCTTTTTCTACCCCTTGTTCCTGTTTGGGGTCACAGATGACTGGAGCTTATCCCAGTGACTTTAGGCCTTAGGCGGGCGATTCGTTGCAGGACTAACACAGAAAGATACTCAGATAGACGATCATTCACTATGAGAATGTTACCTAAACATGCAACCAGAGAGAACCCACAGTAACACAGAGAGAACAATCAAACTCTCACCCACAGAGACGGAGCGATGTAGATTTGCTCCGAATCAAGATTCAAAGGCACAATCTCTTTACTGGGAAGAGAAGAGCTTCAACCACTCTGCAATAATAAAATATAACTATTCATTTTAAATGATGAATATAACTTTACTAAAGTAGCCTCCGCTGACTCCTCACAGCCCTTTGTGCATCATTTCTCTGACAAATCTGAATCACTATTTCTTTAGCTTTACACAGAACTCCACAGAGATCTGCATTTCATTTCCCAGTATCGACTGATGCCAATTTTAACGACTTCTTTAATAAAACTGAGCTTGTGAAACTTAGGTAATGGCAAAATGGAAATCCCTCTTCCAACATACCACACAATGCAGCGAGAATTACTCAGGAATTCCAATAAAAAGTCTTCAGTAAGAACTCAATTGAACTTTCCAATACAGTATCTTTTAAAATGGAAATGACATGGCACTTTGGATGTAACTTGGATGGAGTTGTAACACAAGTTTTGAGCTGTTCTGGGCTGACTGGTCACGTTCTGTTTGGGTCTGATGTAAATTCAGTTGCTTGATGCCTGTCCATTTGAAGTGTGTGGTATTGACTGTAGTTTGTTTTTCTTCTGACGCTTCTTGAATGTAAAACTGTGAGCAGTGTTGGTGACAGAAAACCCATTAAAAAACATCATGATCACGTCAACACAGAATGAGTTTATGTCTAGCAGAGAACTACAACATCTTAGCAACAGAGGCTGAAGGAATAGTTATGTCTGGACTAGTAACATTATTATCAAAAACAGTACTTCATCTTTGTTCAGACCTTGCTTATGTCTTGGCTTGCCCACCTGTATATCTAATAATGTTCTTAGAACCCGGATTGTGCCTAAAGAGGTGACCTAGCTAACACTTCTGGCCCTGAAGCCAAGGGTTGCTTAAAAATCTGTCCCTGCCCTGTTGTAAGATTTCAAACTTTTGTGAGGAAATTACCAAAAGCCAATCACAACAGTTAGACAGCGCCATGCTATGACAGTTTAAAATGGGTGAAAGAAAGCTTGTGTAAACGTTTCATGAGGCTAAAACATAGGGCCATATTTGAAACCAGAAAAGTCGCAAAGGGCTGAACTGCAACCCCCGGCTCATACTGCATCCAGTCCAACTCTGGTGCAACCAGGAGCCTTTACTTAACTTGAAAAGTCAGAGAGTGACACGACGTACAGTCCAGTCCGGTGTCTCCGGTACGGCGAATCTGGTGCTCCGGAAACGTTTCGTTGGTTTCAAATTTTGGCCGGACACTGGCGAATCTGATGATTTTCAAAATAAAATCATTATGTTACCACTAATGATACAACATAGGTCAAAACTCGACATATGCCCGGTTATAAAACACATAGGATGTAAATAAATGTCATCTGTGTTTACACATACATGTGCTCAGTGATCGCGTAATCTCCCTCGTTGAGAGCGAACCTTCTTAAGTTCAGGGTCTCGCGAGGTGGGCAGCAGAGCCTGTGGCTGTAGCAGGACTGTAGACATCCGGAGCTAATGTGAGTCACCCACCGTAGCAAGACCGCTCCGGTGACTGCACCGGAGTTGGACTGGATGCTGTGTGAGCCCCGGATTAGTGTAACAAATTCTTATTACTGAACACAGATTTTGGTGAAATATAAAATGATAATACTGAAGTGCAGACACATGCTATATTGCTAAACCAATAGAAAAATCATAATACTAATACAAGAATAGGAACACATATTCTCAAAAACATGTCCCACGTTGCAGTTTGCCTCACCAAGTCCAGTCCTTGAGAGTCTGCCTGTCATCTTTGTCAACCAAAGGTTTCGCAAGTATTCATCCATTATTTATCTAAAATGTTTTTTGGTAAATGTTGCATTAGTGCCTAATCAGTCCCAGTCCAGTATTTATTGATAAATATGTCTTTAATTATTTAAACTCTGTGACCTTATCTAATATCCTAATATCCTCTGGTCTATTCTGTCCTGAGAGCAGAACAGAATACATCACAGCTCCATCAGTAGAGGATTTAAGAACAATCTGCTGTTAATAAGGGATTTCAAAGATGATAGGAACGAGCAAATGAGAGAGGGGTCAAAGCAGGTGAAGCTGAGAGGACATGAGGCGTTCAGGGACACTCAGAAAACACAGCTTTCAAGGCTGGTGTAATGTCCTGCCAAGACTTTACTAATCTTTGCAAATATTGCTGTATTAGGCACAATTCTGGTTAAATGACAGTCTTAATCCCTCAATGTCCTTGTTTTCAGAAGTTAAAGAAAAGTAGATCAGCGTGTGCTAGTTTTAGATGCACCAGAGCTGTCCTTGGTCCTGAAATATTTTAAGTTAATTACAAATACACAAAGATGACCATGTTTTTTGAATAAGCTATTGTTTCTCTACAAGACTTACAAGATCACTGCAGAAGCTTTGTGTGTGTGTGCTTTTCCATTTTAAAAGAGACAAGGTAGTGAATCTTTCCAAATATGCTGTAAACTCTTTAGGTGCTGGAGTTTTCCAGTTGAAATACATTTTAGCAAAGATAAAGTCTTTCACCTAAATAACCAAAACTAACATTTCTTTGTATTGCTTTATGAAAGTTTCAAGCTTTGGAAACTCACCAAAAACAGAGAATCTGAAATAATAAGACTTGTTACTTTGGTGCTTTAATGGTTAACTCCGTCATTCAGACAGACAGGACATTTTTTTGTGACAAATTTATATATATATATATATATATATTTTTTTTTTTTTAGTAAATTAGACCTGGTTTGGCTCTGGATTGTTCCTTATTAAATTCTGCTTTAGTTGATATCTAGTCTTACTTTAAGAGTGGCTCAGCACATTTTTGATACAAGCATTGTGTTTTGGATATTTTGTGCAACATCAAACTGTGTTAAAGCAGTGACAAGTCATGTAACTCCGACTCTGAGGCCATGATTTTCCAGAAATTTGTCTTTCAGAAAATTTTGTTCACTAGCCCTGACTTAGATTCATCATACAGGACACTGTACAATGAACTACCTACCCAGTGTAAACTCAAACCATAGCTAATTATAGTTACCATCACTTTCAATGCAAACGAGTAACAAGCTGTTTGTAAACTCAACAATGACTTCTAACAAGGCTCTGATCTGTCCTGATGTGTTTGAAAGGTTTGCAGTTGACAATCTTTAGATTATTTACAATTTGTGACTGGCCACTAACTGCTATGATTAACAAAACAAATACAGAGTCATGGAAGTGTATCATAAGTCCTCTTTAGTGCAACACATTTGCAGTTGTTCTGTTGTTCTCCACTTTGCTGATAATAGGCTTTTTTCATGCTGTGACTTGACCAGTTCTGGTCTGATTCCGGTCAATTCATTCCCTCAGATGTCTAGCTCAAATCCCATAAACAAATATTTAATTGACACAAACGGACAACCAGCTACAGCCAGAAAATCAGCATGTTCAGACCTTCATATATAAGTAAATACTTCACAATGGAAAACAAATGTGTTTATAAAATGTAATTCTACACACTGAACTAGCTTATTACAAAAAACACTCGGCCTATAGTAACTTACATTACTGTATAAGAACTCTCTAAAGTGTATTTTGCTTAATATCTCATGTCTTTTATGATTTATCCACAACTGCTGCTAAATGTCTGACTTGTTAAACAGAACATTACTTCTCCTCTGACGCCAGGCCGCCCTTCGACTACAGTTCAAATCACTACATTTCATTTTGTCTTCTCTCTGTCAGAGGCAATTATTCCATGGTGATGTTTATTTGTGTCTAATGACGCAGTAGAAAAACTCAACTCTAGTTTATTTTGGTGCCTGGAAAATTGAATCCATCAGGGAGCCATCTTGGAAAGGGCTGAAGAGCAGAGAGAAAAGAGCTTTAAAATGTAGGCCAAAACCATCATCAGAGTGGTCCAGAGAAAGACAAACTAGAGCCAGTGTGTGCAGATGGGAATATGAAAATAACATTCATAATGAGAGGTCTGAGGCTGGATGTTACAAAGTCAAATATTTGTGTTTAATTATGATAAGAAACTAAGTTGGCTTGCCATAATAATAATGTTTGAAAGTAGTTCTATGCAATCATGCTCAATTATATTTTATATCAGTGTTTCTCAAACAGCGATACATGTCCCACTGGTGGTACTTGAACTTCCTTTATTCACTTTTTTTTCTTACTTAAAGGTTGTATGAAGGATTTTTTAAATCCAACAGCTGTTTGCTTTTTTTCAAACGATGCACATGTGTTTCTCCTCCCAGGGCCACGCCCTTCACTGTAACTGGGCCAATGAGTTACTTAGGAACACTGAGGGTTTGCTTGACAGGTTAACACTCCAATAGATAACGAGGTACCTCGTTAACTATTGGTCAACGTTTTACAGGCCTAAACATGTCCTCAGTTTAAATATTTGTATAATTATTTTTTTGTTTAACATAAGTACAAGGCTGTTACAAATCTATGCAACTGTTTTTGACCAAGACTGACAACAAACATTTTTTGAAAATCCTCCATACAACCTTTGAAACATGTCTTACTTAATGTGGCAATGGTGTATTCCAGGATTAGCCTTACGGGCTGATTCCACA
This sequence comes from Mugilogobius chulae, assembly GCA_038363315.1. NCBI lineage: Eukaryota > Metazoa > Chordata > Actinopteri > Gobiiformes > Gobiidae > Mugilogobius > Mugilogobius chulae. The sequence continues at coordinate 21,938,260 of CM076400.1, read as the reverse complement.
TCCTGCATATGCGCTGCGCAGGTCTGCGCCTCAGCTCCGTCCTTCCAACGCCGTCCGACAAAATTGCGGATCAACGGTAAAATCTTCTGCGCCCAGGTCCGACCGGATCAAGTTCCACAGATCAGAGCGCACCAAACAGGAAACAGAACGTGAACTACGTCCGGAATTTCAAGGTAAAAACACTTGGCACAGACTTTATTTTGATCACAGTAGCCTACTTGTATTTAATCTTTATATGCATAGTTGCTTTGCCAGTTTAACTCAGTCGGCTGTAAACTTTCACTTTATGTCACTTAAACACTGACAGGAGAATACTTTTTATCGGACTTATTCACGTAATGTTTTTGCCCTCGTGGGGGAGAGAAAACACACATAAGCTCATGTGAAGAGAGCCAAAGAGCGATCCCATCAAACACGGCCGTTTTTGTACTCCTGCTGCACAATAAAGAGCTATTTTGGCTTTAATTTAAAACTTTTATTTCATAAACTTGTACTCTCCGCGCATGCTCTTCTCGTGCCTCTCGAGGCTTCGCAGCCTGGCGGAGCGCAGCCCGGCGGGGACAACATGCATACAGTAGGAGAGGCTTTGCGCACAAAATCAGAGCTGTTCTGTGGTGCAGCGCTGCGCAGCGGATATGCAGGATGTGGGATTCCCGTGTTAGTCTAGACCTGGATCAGTCCAGTTTTAGATTCAGTTTCATTTTAGGTGGTACTTAGAAAGAAAAATCTTTTCTTTAGTTGTAGTCAGTCATAAAAACATGAGAACCACTGCTCTGTATCAGCTACTATAAGACATTTGTAACAATCTGCAACACTTTTCTGAGCTTATACCGACATTTCACTTTATTCTTTGGATAAAAACAGTCTTGGAGTTGTTTTTGACAGACAAATGTGGTTTAGAAAAACACAGTAAAAAAAATCGAAGATTTAGATATTTCAACTCTCATCCAAAAGTCATTTTTAGTCAAAGTGAAATGTGATGTTCAAGGTTTCCTGCTGTTTTCAAGTCTATAAATCATTGTCAAGTTTATTTGGAGCATTCTACTGTCAAATTGTATTAATTACAACTACATGCTCATACAGTATTAGCACACTGGGGCAAGCTAGCTTGCCAGATGGAATGCTACTACAAACTGTCATAATGGCCTACAGGCTCTACACTTTGTGTCACATACTGTATTATAGAAATTAAAATGCTTGCATTTTTAAACCTCTTTTTTTCATTCCACTCCTTTTTGAGCATTTATTTTTATGTTATCTTACGTATCTTAATGTTATCTTTAAATTAACATACAGTATGTAAACTGGAATGTTTGAAAATAGTCAGTGTCTGGAACTATCCCTGTTCAGTTGCTCGAAATAAAATCAATCAATCAATCAATCAAACCTCTGTTTGAAAATGTCTTCATCAAAAACACACCCTTACGAAACAAAAATATATTGCAATATACGAGAATTTATATTGCAATACATTAGAAAATATATTTCAATATATGGTAACATTTCTCATATATTTTAACATATATGGCAATATATAAGTAGACAATATATTGCTATATAGTGAGTCATACACTGAAAAAAGTGATTCTGGACCATAATTTGTAATATTCTATAAGAATTAAAAGTACATATTTGAATAAACACTTTAAGTACATTTGTGTCTGAAACTTTTTAAGTTTGTTGATACTTAGTGAATACTGAAGTACTGATAAGTGGATATTGACTCTTTAAAATCTCAGTATTGATGCTCATGCAATTATAATTTCCATATGCAAATGTTAATTTATTGTAGTAATTTCCTCATTGTTGTGTCAGTCTCGCATCAGCTTCAGCTAACTAACTACCTGTTCCTGCTGAATTGTTTGTTATTTTTTTAATGCCTTCATATGTAAGAATGTACTGGTATTAAGTATTGGTATAAAAAAAATCTCCCCAAAATACTTTGTATTCTATCTTTACCAAACCTACCCATCACTAACAAGTCCATACAATGTGCATCTATCAAGTTAAAAAGCCACTAAACGGCCAGAAAAAGTTTTCTCAGCCCAGGTGCTACATGCGGTGCCTGGAGGTCTGGAGAGATGAGGGGGGAGCGCGGGGGTGTGTCCCTAGACCGGTGTAAACAACATGTCGGGCAGCACGGACCACGGCCAGGTCTAGTGGAACAGACATTTACGGTTGGATTATTCATCTCTCTTTTTCGGACCCGACGGGACATTGCGGAGCCCCACAGCCCTGAGTGAAGCCTGGACAGGCCGCTGGATGAAAGCCAAGTCTCCAAATACCCAAGCCAAGTGTCCGTTAGCTTTTAGCAGCCGCTAAACACGCTAACACCGAGCTAATGCTAAAGCTCCCAACGCCCTATATATTTTTTTTTTGGATGGATCCGTTTGGTTACTTTCAGAAGTTTACAGTGTAAAGTTACAAATGGAGACAACAGGACAGTCTGCTGTGACACAGGACGAACCTCCAGACACATGGACAAGTACAATGGACATTAGCTGTGGACATTTGCTAAGGACTTAGCTAACTGTGTGTCTGCTCTCTGAGTTTGGACTGTGTCTCTTCACTTTGTATTGTTCCCTTAAGCTGCTGGTTTTGAAATGAACCTTTGATGGTTGTAAATCGATGCCCTGTTCAAAATATTTTGAAATATAGGATGGAAAATGTCATAGTTTTACATTTATAATTTCATATAATGTAAGATATATAAATTGCAAAGTATATTTATGTATGTATTTAATATATGACCACATTTGAATGTATTATTGCATATAATAAAGTTTATTATGTCATATATTTGTAATGCTTCTTACAATATACAATCCTATATGTAACGAAATATTTCAATAATAATAATAATAATAATACATTTTATTTATATAGCGCTTTTCTAGACACTCAAAGACGCTTTACAGACAATGGCAGTTAAACAAAGGTACAATACATAAAAACAGTCAGTAAATACAACATTAAAACATTAAAAGCACATTTAAACAGATGGATCTTCATATTTTTCTTAAAAGTGGTGAGGTTGGTGCAGTCTCTGTCCCAGAGGGTGGGGCAGCGATGGAGAAGGCTCTGTATATATATATCTAATATACTAGCTCTGTATCTAATATACTAGAACAACATTTATCTTGAATATTATGTTATATATTTTAGTATATAGAACAATATATAATCTTGTATAATGTACGATATATTTTAATATATAGAACAATATATAATCTTATATAATGTCAGATATATTTTAATATATATGCAATATATTCCCGAGTATATTTATATATTCATTCAATATACGAAAGTGGCAATAGTTGCAGTATTTTCATATACTGAAATATATATTACTTCCATATAAAATATATTATTACAAAATATATATTATCATATATTTCACAATATATGAATTCTCATGAAATATATTGTCATTTAATATATTGAGAAATATATTTTTGTTTCGTAAGGGCCACTAGAGTTTTGGAAGAGATTTTTGTTCTCATCTGAAAAACAAAAAAAAAACAAAAAAAAAAAAAACAACAAAACAAAAAACACCGTCCTGGAATTTCCCCATTGTGGGACAAATAAAGGATATCTTATCTGACTGTTACTGATATGTGATGTCATAGGCTGTCTGAGATTTTCTGCCTGGCTTTTCAAAGTACAAAAAAATAAATAAATAAAATAAAATAATAATTATATATATATATATATATATTAGGGGTGTAACGGTACGCTAAAATCATATTCGGTTCGGTTTTCAGTTTTCACAGTTGTCGGTTCGGTATTTTTCGGTACACTTTCAGTTCAGGTTTTATGTTTAAAAAGAAAACAATATTTGTACATTTCACTGTAAAAGCAACAATATTCTATTAATATTAATTTAACGCTGATACCCTGCAGCAGGAATATCTCAAAGAAACAAAATCTATTTAGATTGAGCTTGTATTTATTTATTTATATTAAAAAAACTCACTAAATCTGTATTTTTTTTGTATTTATTTATTTATTTTTATTTAATTTAATTTAATTTATTTGTTTTTGCTTGTATTTGCTCAGTGCGTGATTCTAATGTTGCTGAACAGTGGCGTGGTGCAGTGTGGCGCTGAATCAAGAGGAAGCTCATAGAAGCAGCTTAAGTTTTTTGGAGCCTTTGAGACAGTCCTTTTTGATCAACACATATCTATCGAGCGGACATGTGAATGTGGCGATGGACTTTTTTCACAAGGAGCGGTGTTTGTGCAGGATTTTACTCACAGAAAGCCTTGTAGTTGTAGACTGCGTGTGCTACAGGTGACTGGGACGCGGCGGTAGCGGTGAGTTCAAATGTTCGTCTTTGTCCCGCGATGATTCTGAAGTGTTTACGAGCGCGGAGACATGTAAATCTATCAGAAGTATTCACTTGGCATCAAGTAAGCAGCGCGGATGAATAAAAGTCCAAGGAAGACGTTTAAAAAAACACAAAATATAAGCTAGCGCTGCATCACTTAATACTGTCCGTGTAGAAACATGCCGTGCGTGAACAGTTCCGCCCCGGTCGCGCAAAAACACATTTATTTACATAAAATAGTATTGAAACGGTACACACGTGCACCGAACCGAACGTGCTGTACCGAAACGATTCACTACGACCATGTATACCGTTACACCCCTAATATATATATATATATATATATATATATATATATATATATATATATATATATATATATATAAACAATCTTGTTCTGCTGTTGCGGGAGACACTGAAACTATAAAGCAACAATCCAAATGTGCTCTATGTATTCATAAGTAGTTTAAATACTGGTTTACTATCTTCAAAACCCAAACCCAATCTATTACTGTAATTACCTTCACTTTCCAGAATCAAATAAGTGTCTCTTGTATGGCCTGTGCACCTCCTCTTAGTTTAGAAATGAGAGAGAAAAAAAAAAAAAACTAAATAAGAAAGCTAAAATCTACAAAAACTAGATAAGAACATAAGGAAATAACTATCTTGTGAGTCTTGGAGTTCATCTGTGTCAAGATTATGATACAAACCTCTTTGAAATTAAATACATATTAAGTTAATTTCTGGCTAAACCACGTTTTTAATCACACACTCCTCATAGTTTCAAAAGTGCAAATAGATTAATTTATGTCCCATTTAAACCTTTGAAATTCGCTGGAGCTGTCCTTGGTGCTGAAGTGTTTTTAAAAAAAAGAAATGCTGCTTATCCCAGCGAACCTTAATTAATAAGCAAGTTAAATCTTTCTTAATCTCTTTTGTTAAGCTTCACAGGATCACTGATTTCACAAACAATAATATCAATAATTAAAACGGGATTTGGAAAACACAGACAAAGAAATATTAGCTAATCCGTTCACTTTCATGTAGCAGGTTCCAGTCCAACAAGTGAGTTTAGCTTTGACTATGTGTAAAGTTATTGTAATAATGAATGCTAATCCCTGTATTCTAGTTAAAAGTACTTTGCATTCCTGGTTGTTTAAAAAAAAAAATTCTGCAGGTTAAGGAAAAAAAAAGAAAAATCTGCTGTAGTTTTATGTTTTGTTTTTTACACAGAATTAGAGGCCTTTAGTATGTATGTATGTAACATTCACATTTCCACATTGGCTTACCGGGGGAAGCTGATGTGGAAAAACGTTTTTGTTTCTTACAACACAAACGTTTTTAATTAAACTACACATTATGTCTTCTTTTAAGTTTCTAATTATATCATGTGTGAATACCAAGTGTAAATTTCACAAAGACAACAAAGTGAACAAAATGTTCTCATAAATTCTTCACCCCATGGGAAATTTCCACATACATCATTTTGGACAGCAATTATGGCTTAAAGGTGCACTGTGTAACTTTCTGGAGGTGAAAATCAACAACACAGGTCGCTAGAAAGTTAAATAAATGCATTTTTGACATTCTGCACGAGTCTACTAAAATACAGCGATAACACTTGTGGTCTATTTTTGGCCAAAAAGTTACACTGTAAGAGTAGAGCACCCAAGTAGCCAATCAGAGCACTGCTCTTAGCTTTTGTTAAGAAATAATTTACTTTATTATTCAATTCAGACAGTACACAGCAGCTGATTTGTTTTCACAAAATGCGGCATTCACAGTATATTTTTAGTGGAAAAGGCCAAGTTTACTTAACCTGGCTCACGCCTGACGAATACGTGTTAGACTCCAATTTGAGCTCTTCCACAGTATCCATTTGGAACTTTACTCACTGAAGCGTTTGGGAAAATATGGGATGTTTAATGAAATACATCGTGCTGATTGGGTGAGCGGTTTACCTTATTTGTGCTTAACCAATCACTGCAACGAATCGTAATGGTGTCTCCAATCTCCACGTAGGACAGAACAAGTGTCACTGTTTAGAGCCCAGTGGTAACTATTATCATAGTTTTATTCCTTTTAAGTTGCAATTTATTTAAAGTACTATGGTATAATCTCTCCACAAAATTATTATCGTCTTGTCAGTTTTTACAAACAGTAAATATCTTGTCAATTGGGAGAATTGCTATTTTTGAAACTAAGTGAAAACAAGCCGAATGTTTCTTAAATATGCACTTTACAATTTGTCCAAAAAAAAAAAAAAAGAAAAGAAAGGTACCTCACTCTCCTCCAGAAAAGTTTCATTCTGCACTTTTAACTTACAGTAGTCTCCAGTGTTTATTATCTGAGCCTGAAACACATTTGCTCTACAGTAGTTCACTTTCAGAAGCCATTACCTGCTGCTTTCATACCAAATGTATTTTCATCCACAGAACACATTTCCCTGACACTTTCTTGTTCACACTTGCGTCAGAGGAGACAGTTCAACTAATGCTGTGCAGTTTATTGGATCCCAGAGCACAGCTTAAACTCGTTAAATATTAAAACATTCTCAGCTCAAATCTGCAAATTCCACTGTCTCGGAAAGAAAATACTTCAGAGCTCTCTAAAGGGAGAATGTACACCAAACAGGATTACCAATGGATTTGTGCTGGATCGAGCATTCACTCTAGTTTATTATTATGTTGTTGTATTATTAGATACAAAAATAGTGGAATCACTGGATATTTGATTGAAATTAGTGGACTTTTTGCTGATTTAACAATGCTGATATAAACAGATAATGATAAAAAACAAACAAGTCTCAGTTAAAGTTGAGGTAACTAACTTTCTTGGTTTAAATGAGTAAACTTTCAATTAAAAAAGTATATGACAAATCCAGCACTATGTGAATAAAATGAGACCACTGAGTACTGTCTAAATCGAATGATAAAGAGTTTTAGTTTTTATCTGGAGCCAAATGCAGCTCTCTGATTGGCTGTGCTTGGGTGGTCCTCTCCGGTTTAATTTTGTTGTTTGTAAAAATATAAAATAATGTCAATATTAATAACTAAAATAAATACATGTCAATATTTTCCATTTCCAGTGTGAAAATCAGCTAGTCCCTCAATTCAGTACAGTCGTCCAATCAACAGACAGAAGCAATGTGGTGTGTTGCGCAGAACCAACTTGAGTTGAGATAACAGACTGTATACATTCTCCTTCTTTGACCTTGTGTCAAATATTAACTTAAAATATGATATTGTATCTTTTAATTTACAAGTTTACCACAGAAAAACGCAGACAATCACTGACACACATGTTTATGCTCTACAGTACTTCCTGCACAACAAAATGACCAAAAAGAAAAACAGTGATTGGCTAATAAAAAAAAAAGAATTAAAAAAAAAAGAGACAGCTAGAACACCAGGTGCCACAATGGGACGACTAGAGTGGATTGTGTTGTGTCCTTGGGCTTAACCCACATTGCCTCAGTGTCTGTGTACACTGTGAGTGGATACTAGATTGTAAAGCGCGTTGAGTGCCTGGAAAGCTAGAAAAGCGCTATATAAATATACTATTTTACCATTTACATGCTAGCTTGCCCCTGACATGCTCATGCAGTGACACAGTTGCGATGGTAATTTGACAACAGACATGCTCAGGAGCCTGGAGATGATTTAATGATTTACAAAAAGCACAGAAGAACTCAAAACTATCTCACTGTGGCAGCAAGAAGATAGCAGGTTTGACCCCTCAAAGCCCAGGGTCTCTGTGTCTGGTTGGGTTTCTTCCAGGCACTTGCCACCTACCAAAACATGTACCAGAAGTAATTTCTCCCAGGTTGTCCTGACAAAGTCAAAGGTTAGGATTGTGGCTCTCACCACTCCTAAGAGGCTCCAGAGGCAGTGAAGAATGGGTCAAAGGCACCTTACCTTAACCAAATACAACAAAACAAAACAACTTTATTTTGATGAGAGAACAAGCATGATTTGAAGCAAGTAAATTGAGCATATTTGTCCTTTAAAAGTGCACATTCAGGAAGTTCTCCTCTAAATAATCACATTTCCATCCTGATCGTTTGTCTGTGTTGAAAAGCAAAGCCAAAATGTCTGAGACACAAATGAGCGGACCTCCCACTCTCCTCCCATCTGTCTGCTCCTGGCTTTACTAAACAAACACACCTCATTATCTCACTAATAACTTCCTCTGACAAAAGACCAACAAAGCACTGCTTCTGTGGAAACTTAGTATTCGTTTTACCAGTGTGTGGTCGTGAAAATAGTTCAAACCAGGTCAATTTATTTTTGTATTGCTCAACATCACAACACCACTCGTCTCCTAGGACCTCACACAATTGTTGATTTAGTAAAGATTATTGTCAGAAATGTGAACAATGAAACAGCCATTGGTGAAGAATACAGAAGCAGATTGTCCAACAGGATACTTGAGTAACTACTGTTCTTAGACCCTCCTTCACAGCAAGAAAAAAAAAATAAAAAATGAAGGGAGACTCAATTTAAAATGTTGATTTCGGAAGGACATATGATTTAATTTAATAAGTTAATAAAACTGAAACTATGCATTATCATTGATGAGGTTTTCGCTCAGTTGGAACCTCTCATACTTCAACATTCCACAAAACTGGGAAAATTTGAAACTGTGTTTTTTTTTTTTTTTTTCTGAGGCTTACATGAGAAAACTGGATTAAGGAAACAAGCATAATTGAAGTTAAACAACACTTTCAGGTGTGTTTTTGAGAATGGAACAATGCTGTTTTGCCAAGTACGTGTCATTTAATACCAGTAAAAAGCTACATGCTGTATCCTTAAAGGTTTATGTATTGTTGTTTATTTAACCAGGGAAGTCAGATTTGAATCCTTCCTTTAGGAAAGTTCTGAGGTAGGGGAGAGAAGAAAATTTCATTTTTTTTTTTTTTTTTTGGTGTTAGAGGAGCTGGCGCACCTGGGAGGATCCTACACAAGCACAGGGAGGACAGGCAAACTCCATATATTAAGATTCTGATGTTTATGTTGCTTACTTTTCATTCTTCATGTTGTAAACAAAATATTTACCGAATAACCACAAGTAAACTTTCACTGGTAGTCCCTAAAAAACTTAAAAGCACCTTGGTGGTCACCTGGTCTGTTCAGAGACACACGTTGTCCTCTGTTTTGTTTGCTGTGCTGTTTTGTGATGGCTGATGTTTAATTAGCCTTTCTCTCACACAGCAGCAGAAGCAGACACAGACCTACAGGAGCCAGAGGAACCGCTGGAGTTTGACAAATGAGACATAAGCCCAACAAAGAACAGGACAGAACAGAGAGAGAGAGAGAGAGAGGGAGCGAGAGAGAGAGAGAGAGAGAGAGAGAGAGAGAGAGAGAGAAGTGGTGGGGAAGAGAAGATAAAATAAGAGGAGAGAGGACAGTAATTGATGGGAGAGAGAAATAGAAGATAGAAGAAGCTAGAGGAGGAAGAGCGAGAGAGAAAGAGAGGGAGATGAAGAGACATAAGGCAAATGAGAGAGTATGAGAGAAGAGATGAGAGAAAGATAGCATTGAGAATGTTAAGTAAAGGATAGAAAAGGAGGGCAGGAGAAGGAGAAAAAAAGGTAATGTTACAAACTACACTAAACACAGTCACATAAGGACAATATATCGGAAACACAGCTTATGACATGAGAATGAACATTCAGAGCAATGCTACACACATGCAGCTACACTCCCTCAAAGCGTGATACATCTGTTGTACTCTGCTGTGGGTTTAAACAGATCATCATTTAAACACATCATTTAAGGAGCAGGAGCGTTGGAAATGAAGTGCGCACAAAGCATTACATTTATTATTTTATTTTACATTTTAAGAGCTGTTGTCACAAGGCAGATGCACCAGATGCTGTCGGTTGTGAAGCCCTCGATGTGGCGCCCTGACAAATAATCATTACAGAGTCACAGTGACGCAAAGACATGAGGACAAATCAACAAAAAATCTCTTACAAAAATCCTTACTCTGGCCACGCCCCCCACTCGTAGAGGGGCACATCGAGCCTAAACTCCTGTGTGCAGAAGGCTTAATTCCAAAGCATGACCTGCAGCAAGATGAGCTACAGTTAATATCAAACTTATCCTATGCTGCATTCAGGCAAAAAACAAAACAAAACCAAATAAACAAAACAAAAAACAAACGGGGCATCAGGTTTACATGTTAAGTCAATGTAATAATGAGCTCACAAGGATCTCAAAAAAAAAAAAAAAAAAAAAAAAAAAGCATCACAATGGAGGAGTACGGCTTGCTTGGAGAAGTGAAGAAGTTGTGCTAACGCAGAATTGCTAACGGAATTGCAACGCAAAAACGCTGTCCGGTGTGAAATCTTGTGTCTTTGTCAAAACATGTAAACAGAAAAGCTCCTCAAAGTGACAAAAGATTTTCTCATTATTTCTCTTTAACCGTTACAAAAGCAAAAACATCATTTGCATGTAGAGCCAACAGCTAAAACTCTGATGATGATTTACCACATAGAGCCTAATTTTCACATGACACAAAGCCATGACTGATTTTGTGACTCATTTTAAAGTGTGACTGTAACTGTGTCAAGATTCTGGTCAGATCCAAAAGTTTGAATTCTTTGATTGCAGATGGTCAAGATCATGCAGTCGATTGAACACCCGGCTTTAGAGTTTAAGAGAAGTTGATTTCTTGGGAGTAAAAACTGTGTTGCATTTGTAGTTTTGTTCAAAATATCTGAGTTCTCAGAGAAATGTTTGTAAAAGTATGTCTCAGCCTAAATGATAAAAATCTCTTCACTGGTTTGTCATCTTTTATTTTTCCACATTGTATCCATTAAACCCAGGAAATCCCGATAATGCTCCCTGACTTTGGTTGTCACGGTGACGTTAGGGTGTCTGTTGTCCCCACTGGGAGCTGCTGTAACGTATGAGCGAGCCTCCCGCAGCTTCTCTCATTACGTTACATCTCACACATTAGGCAGCGGATCAGTCACTCAGGCCGGGGTGCGTTTGATTTCCACTCCAGGGCACTCCCGCTGACTGCGCTCTTTGAAGCAGCCCTCACAGTTGATGGGGTCTCCCGTGCGGCGCGGCAGGGGGTCACTAATGCCACGGGTTAAGCACCGAAAATGACCTTTTACACTCTGTTGTAGCTGGGTTTGGGCTGATGGGGAAACTGTTGGTGCAGATGGTCCAAATGTTATCTGGTTTTGCAGGCAAACAAGATTCAGGAGTTTCGTCTGTCTTTTTGACCTTTACAAGACAGATACTTACAGTATTTAGAGGCTTTGTAGATCCACAAAAGTTTGATTCTGCAAAACAAAACAGACTTTTTTTTTAGATAAAGGTCAAATGCACATGCCATGTTTTTGTTTGAGAATACCTGCTGTGAAAATGAAATTTAAATTAGCCACCTTTGTGCTTTCCACTAAAAAGTATATGGTAAATTCAGCACTTGATGAAAAAAAAAAAAAAAAAGATACTATGTGTACTATCTGAATTGAGTACTAAAGAAATTTAGTTCTCATCAGGAGTCGAAAGCAGCAATCCGATTGGCTGTGCTTGAGAGGTCTTCTCCATTTTCATTTTGCTGTTTGGAAAAACAGGTTTAAAAGCGGCAATTGCAACCAATGCAATAAATTCATACATGTTCATATTAACCATGTGTCAAAGGATTTAGAAAGGGGAAGTTGTCAGATTTAAAACCTAAATCATGTTTGGTATGTGAAAATCAGCTTCTCTACCTTTAAGTAAAAGTTAAGGCATAGTTTATTCTTTCTTTAGTGAAATAATTTGCTCTGCACACAGATTGTCAGTTGGTTTGCTTATTTTCAACAATGCTACCATCTTTCCGATATGTTAATTTCCTGTTTAGTTTATTTCTATGGGGTTTTCACTAACTCAGCAGATCCGGAATAAACAGAGAGTTGTGATTGGTTTTGTACATGCTGGTGTGATTAAACCTCAATTATGTAGCTGCTGTTTTAGGTGCCACAGACTCAAGCTTTAGAGTTGAAACCTTTCAGTGTGTTTTAGGTTGAAGGGTGAACCAGAGGGCCTGGAGGAAACCCCCCTGCAGAGAACATGTAAACTACAAAGAGCTCCACAGGACATGAAGCCAGGGTGTGAGAAAGTCACAGGTGCTTCTATATTTACCTGAATGAATACAATGGATTTAGCCATTGTTTACTTGAACAATATTTTGGATTAATGCAAGATTACCAGTCAAATGTGTGTATTATTCTTCAACATTTCAGTCTAAATACAAGTTGCTAGCATCTCTTTCCTGGAGCACATACAGTATGAGACATGAAAACCTTCTTATCTCATAAAACTGTCTTCATATTAGCATAGATCAATATTAGGACAGACTAATATTAACAGTATGTGCCAGAGGATAAGCTCATGGTTCAAAGGCTAAGTGATCACATGGTTGTTGCATGATTCATCCTAATCAGGGCAAAGTATGGCTTTTTTAATTATGGCTTAGCTACACTCAACTGTCCCTACGGGGAAACGTGCCCTCTGCATTTGACCATTATGGTTTTTTTTTGCAAGGGTTAGCAAAGCAAATAAAGGAAAAGGCAGAGAAATTTGACAACATATAAAAAATTAGGGTTGGCACACACAACTTACTCCAGTTGTGCTTATGAATGGCTAGTATATACTCTATATTTTATGTCATGAATATGTGTCCATTATATGTTTCCCATTTACAAAATGTGTGCAAATCTACAACAAATATATCTATTAACCAAACAAGTGTGTAATAATTAGATGTAAAAAGGACATAAAACAGCCCACATTTCTTGCACTTCAGCCTGAGGTGCATCAGACCCAGATCCTCCCGTGATTCAGTCAAAGACAGAATCTTTGTGTTGGAGCAGAGGCAGGTCTTTCATCAGAGCGTTCAATAACCTCCACCTCTCAAACTCACATTTTCATAACAATAATAATATTCAGAATAATCAGGACACACTCAGAGCTGAAGCCACTCCACTGATCTCCACCATCAAAGCCAAAGCACAGTCTATGATCAAACATTTTATTAGTACATTAAAGCTATACCTCAGCTCTATGCATTCATTACATGGGAAGGATGGGATTATAATTTCTGCTGTTTCTGTTGTCGTATCTTACACTAGGGCCATTAATGAGCCGGTGCTGATCCAGGCCCCATGACAACAAAGCAGCACCCGAAGTCATCTGTGAGCAGAACATGCAGACGAGAAACACCTCAAAGTTGTTTAAGTAATTTAAGCTGGGTTGTTTCACCATGGTTTCACCAAGTTTTCCAGTGGAGTCTGCAGCAGGTCTGATTAAGAAACGGGTGAGACAATGCAAGGCCTAAATCTGTAAAACCACAGGTGGAACCAAGTCACTATAACTTTCATATCTTTGATCATATCAATGCCCCACAAGTCCAAGTCGAGTCCATGTCCCCTGATTTTAGTTTCAAGTCTTTATGAGTCTTCACTGCAAATTATCAAATGTATCTTGTATTGCTGCAATGTATTCAATTAATTTAAAATACATTTGATTAAAATACATTTGTGGTCACACAGCCCAGTCTTGGAGAAAATGTAGATATAGAACGAAATGTCAAAAACATACAATAAGCATGTTTTCATGCCCCTCCTATTTTTAAGTTGTTTTAGATCAACTTTGTGTTTTACAATGAACACAAGGTAAATTACTGATCTGTATATGACCTAGTTTCTTACTTAATATAAAAAAAACACACAATAGGATCTCTTTAAGCTAACCCAAGCCCCAAGTGTAAAAAAAAAAAAGCAAAAAAAAAAGTAGCTTATGTTTATGAAATTTTGTTATATATCTATGTTTTCTCCAGAGACTGTGTTGAAAGAAGTGAATAGTGACATGATTCAGTTTGTTAATGTAAAATCACAAATTTTTTATGTTTTTTTTTTTAAGAGAAGCATCAAGTTGTTTCAAGTCACAGAGCTCCGAGTCTAAGGGTGCATTCACAATACACTTTTGATTCGGAACAGGATTCGTTTGTCTGGATAGTTCGGTTCGATTGGGTAATTGTGAACGCGCAAACGAATTCTGATCCTGTCCAAAATGTCCAAATCTGGTTCAGTTGGAGAGGTCGGTCTCGGCTCGGTTGAATCGAGCTCTGGAGCGGTTCGTTTGTTTTGTGAAGCAAACGGAGCGAGAGCGAAACAAAACCAGGAAGTGAACACTGACGTGATCCACGCTGAGACGCACGTGAGGCTCAGAATCACAACAAACAGCCTGTGTGAGATCGATAATGACACAAATAATACGCAAAAACACATGAAAGTTACAGGAGGAATACAGGGGGTGCTTCGGGTTTAATTAATTATGATCACACGACCGTTTTCTCACGTTTTTTACATAAATAACAAAGTTATAACTCTTAGATGAAAACGAGTACAGAAAGTAACACTACAGCTCACATTACTGCGGGGAAATGGTCTATATTCATCTAATATGTAGTTACACAGCTAAGTGAGCAGATGACAGACCTTTCAGAGCCAGATTTACTCAAATTGATGAACTTTCTGTTACGTTGTACTGTTACGTTACGTTGCCCAGCCCTCCTCTCTCGTCTAAAGTGAAAGTCCACATTGTCCGCTCCAACACTTCGTCTGTCACTCACTCTGGTCCCGTAAATGGGAAAGAAGTTGTGGGATAGATCCATAAAAACACAAATATAAAGTCCAGCAGCAGTGTGTTTGTTTGGATACAGCCTGTAGCCGCTGTTAGCCGAGAAGCCGGTGTCTTCTTTGCTGCTGACGTAACGTGTTTCTGTCACACAGCGCCTCTACAGGCGAGGAGCAGAAGTGTCTCTTCTGCGCTGGTTCGATTGGTAAAAAGTGTATTGTGAACGCGAACCGGGCCAGTTTACAGAAAGATACAATGTTGCAATTTTGCTTCCCAATCGAGCCGAGCTCGGTTCGGTTTGTATTGTGAATGCACCCTAAGTTAAGTCCTGAGTCACCGACCTTTAAGTCCAAGTCAAGTCCCATGTCCATTTTATCAAATGAAGCCTCAAGTCACCAAAATAATGAATCAAGTCCAAGTATAGATTTGTATTGGCATTCTCACTCACAAAGTCACCAGTGTGGCAGAAGAGAAAAGACAAAAAATACATACAAAAAATACATACATATACATTTTTCTGTGTCAACAACAACCTTAGACTCGATAAAGAAATCTTATCACACAAGCCACATCCCTGAATCCCAAAGCCTGAGTGAGAGATGACCATATCCAGGCGCTCCACACTGGATGATTATGGACTCAAAACAGTGCAGACGATCTCAGAAATCTACCTGTGATTTCACACATCTGGGATATTCAGAACAGTGTTCTCTGATGCTCAGTGGAAATAATAGTATCTCACAAACAAAGCTCAGCAGAAAAGTAAATACAGAAAGTTTTTTTTTATATGTGTCCTTTAAGCAATTCTTTCTTCTCTGGTTAAAACTACACAACAATAACATGACTATGTCTATGACTAGTCCTCTTAGCCAAGACCAAAACTAAATTTTTTGCAGTGCGTAAAATCCAAGCCCAATCTAAGTCCCCATGTTAAAATGAGCCTTACATAACCCTGGCTTTTGATGCTGGACCTCAATCAGCCCACTCTTCACCATCAAAGAACAGCTCGGACACCAAACCCACTCAGAGCGTCACTCTTTCCCCAAATTTCTAATATTCTCAGAACTCCTGATACCTCCTCCTCCTTTTCCTCTACTTCCTCCTCCTCCAAGCGAGCTCTCCAGTTTCTAATTCAATTATGCTTTTGTCTTATCTGCTCCTCACTGCTCTCTGGGCCTAATCAGATTATGAGAGGAGCTTTAATCTGATTATGACGAGAGCTGCCAATTAAAAGGCAGATATGAGAGAGGTCTATCCGACACGCTGTGGGTGCAGATGAGACGCAGATCGTGTGGAGTTCAATTAGACACAACACAAGCCGCAGAGGAGGGAGGAACACACCGCTGACAGTTTAGTGGAGCTGGGAAACGAATTGGACTTGGGACGTGGTAAATTAGGAGAATGTTTCTGAGTATTTGGAAGGGGTTTGGTCTGTAACAATGTTGGAATATGAGGTTTGTCCATTTTGTCCAAGCCCTTGTTAGCTCAAGTCCAAGTTACTGAATAAAACTGATACAAGTTTGATTCAACTCCTCGTCTCACTTCATTTTTTATTTTTTTTATTTTTACAATCCTAATTATTAAAATTAAAATGTGTTAGTAAGAAGACAAACCGGCAACTATGTTTCATCTCTCATGGTTAGTCATGAGCTTTGGATAACAATCAAAAAGACACTATCAGTCGGAGTAGAGTCGCTGTTCAAGAGGAGCCAGCTGAGGTGGCTTACTCCTGCCTTACACTAAGTGCGAGTTTGGTGCGAGGCGGGACTTTCGCGACTCAAACGTATGTGCTTATAACTAATCTGCCCTTGTCTGAGAGTCGCACAAGTGTGCGGAAAAAATCTGTAGAGAGTCTATTTTTGTCGGTGGTCACAGCGGTTTGATGCGACTTTGAAGTCATCACACAAGCATTCTCCCAGGAATCCACGTGAATTCTCGTGGCTTTGAGCAAATACAAACCACAGTGGATTACAGCTGGTGTACAAGGCACTTACCAAGAAACTCGCACGTGTCCCCAATAGGGGTTGCACGACTACTGAATTTTAGTTGTCGACTAATCGAGAGCGTTAGTCGTGTTGACTTCAACTAGTCCAAAGATCCAAAGGCACGAGGATTTTGCCTGGGCAATTGTTAGAAACAGCTTATTTATACTGACCATATTATCAGAAAACATTGGATGTAATGCCCTGTAATAAAGATGAACGTAGGCTCTTTGATTTTACATAAAAGAAGAAAAAAAAGCTGGCTTGGATCCAGTCTGCCCACACTCACACACTGAGCTGTGAGACGTTTGGTCAGTGAAGGAAACACAAATCCACCTGAAGCCCTGGTTCCACACACATCACTCATCACTCTTTTCCCCTCGTCTCCTTCTCTTACAAACCGCGCTGTAAAACTTTCTAAGACCAAAGACCAGAGTCTCCACAGACTCGGACCCAGGAGGATGATGTGCGCTTTGAGACGGCTGGTCAAGGCGCGTTGGAGCAAACGGTCCGAGCGCTTTGAGCCGGATTATGCTGCGTGCTCCAGGCGCCTGTGCGTTTGGCTAGACGGAGCGAACAGTCCGAGTGCTTTAAGCTGGGCTATACAACGCGCTCGGCTAGACAAAGCGTTTTGGGACGAACAGTCGGTAGTGGAGGCACAGCGTGTCTGTGCGCTATGCAAGGCAGGGGTAGTCTACAGCGCGCTCCAGTGTGCCGAGGTGGCGGGACAAAGCATCCCGAGACGGAAGAACAGCGTGGAGAGAGACGTAGAATGGGCCGGGGAAAAAATTGGACAAGTTGCTGACATTTATGTGTTAGAAATACAAGCTTAAAAGAGCTTTTTCTTAAGCCAACCTCTTTAATTATTCTTCGACTAGTCGACTACCTCTCAAAGTAGTCGTGGGGGACCTTTATAGTCGACTAGTCGACTAGTCGGTGCAAGCCCTAGTCCCCAATGTCAATGTACGGGAGCCATTAGGCATCTGTTTTGGATCCTCCTGGACAAATCTTTCCTAGTAAGGTGTTCCAGGTATGTCCCACTGCGGAGGAGATTTCTGGGAAGACTCAAGACACGGTGGGACTACAGATGCCTCTTATCTGGCCTGGGAACACCAAGAGATAAAGTGAAAGACAATGGATAAAGCTCAGTTCTCTCTTTTTAGGGCCTATTTTTTGATTGATTGAGTTATTGTATTGTTTTGCTATTAATATAATTGAATTTACAGCACTTTTAAAAGCTTTTATGAACAGGCAGCTCAAAACATGTCTAAACTTTGCAGATCAGGTGTAAAAAAAAAAAAAAACTCAGTGTATTAATCTTCTTTTGCAAATCACGCTGGCTGAATTCACTTTCTGTTTTTAAGTCTCTGCTAATGACTTTTTCGGCTTAGCCTTTAGCTTTTTCTCACAGTGGCCCCATCTCACATGATTGTGAAACCATTGTCTATCAACATAAAATCTGTGAGTGCAAAACTGCATCAGTCTATGCAGCAGGGAGCCTCTCTTTTTTGGTGATTGCTGATAGTTTTAAAGGATAGTTTAGTTCAATAGAGGTAGTGGTGAACTGAGCTTTTTTTGTATACGCTTACTATCCAAAACAAAGAAAAAGAAATACAGCGACAGTAAGAAGAGAGACAATTCATCAACATCTAATTCATTTGAAAGTCAGTGAGTACTCATGTCTTAACTATGATTGCGTACAAAATGAAGCACTCGGTAAATGGAGAGGCATCTTGATCCTTTGTAAGTGCTTTCCTATAGTGTCAGTTTAATGTCTGAATTTCGATCTCTCTGTGTCTCTATCCATCCTCTTCATTATCTCTCTCATAGGCTGTATTATTACCTGCTCAGCTCCTCAGGTAAAATCCAACAGTCCATCAGCAAATTTAAACCATCTGATGAAGCGGAGATGGAGATGGAGGAAATGACTTGTACTTGATAATGAATGAGTTGTCTCCAAAGCACAGAAACACTCCGGGAGTCCTCCTGACCGGCCCATTTCTAAAGCAAGCCTTCATTTATCACTTTTTCATGTGAACACGGACAATATTTGACAAGATAAATGTAAAGCAGATAGGAGATGTGAGTGTGGGCGAAGGAAACAGCAGCAAGATGTGAATATTAAGTGTTATCTGTGTGCGTCATACAACATGCTCTGATTAGATTCGATTCTCTGAAGGTGTTTTCATTTGCGACTCTTTGATGAAGCTTGTTGCCTAAGAGTTTCAGGAAACATAGATTTTCTAAATTTGTGAGATAGAAATCCACAAGACGTCTGTATTGAGCTTTAGAAAATTAGGTGGTAGTTCCCTGGAAAATCTGTCTTAATTCTTTTGGATCTGAGTGCTGCTTTTGACACTGTCGATCATGGCATTCGTTTACACAGACTAGAGGATTGGGTTGATATCTCTGTCTCTGCTCTGAAGTGGTTTAAGTCCTATCTAGAAGACAGGAAGTATTTTGTTGAAATTGGAAATTGACCTGTGGTGTTCCCCAGGGGTCAATCTTGGGACCCCTTGTGTTCAATCTTTGCATGCTGCCATTAGGTCAGTTAATATACAATAATGATGTTTGCTATTACAACTATGCAGACAATACTCAGATCTATGTGTCACTAACAGCGGGTGAATATGAATATAAGCTCAGACAAGACTAGAGTTATCATCTTTGGCCCACAGAAACAAAGAGAAAGTGTCAGAAGTCACCTTGATATAGTCCTGTGACTTCCTCTGGGTCTTTGTACTCATACTACAGCTCCCTCTAGTGGTGAATTTGTGAAACTGTGTCATGTTTTTGACAATACACAATGCCAACTCGTGCATCAGAGAGCCCTCTATCGCCACATAATATAAAAAAAAGACTAAAAGATATTTTCATCATTGGCAGGGAAAAGGTTAAGTGGCAAGGTCCGTCTGCACACCGCACTGCTACACAAAGCTCAAACACTCTTAGTTTTTGTCTTGTAGTTCACACTTTTCTCTCAAATTATAATTACAATTATTACGTACAGCCTTAAGCTACAGTGGCTCCAAAAGCTTTGATGAATGTCGCTTTTTTTTGTTTCAAATGCACTCCTCAATGAAAATTTGAATACTGCTGTTCTAACCAAATCTTTACATCCAAATGATTAAAGCACTGACAAGTATCAGCCATAAACCTGTCTCTCTTCTTTATGATCACTTTAGATGTAATGTGTCAGTTGAAAATGACCACAATGAACACAATAATTATCACTAAACACCATACAATTGCATAATATGTCTTCCTTAAACACATTAAATCCACAGTGTCTAATAAGTTAATGAATTCTATAAAGTGTAATTTACTCCCTGGTTCTTTCTTCCCGTGAGAGTGTCGCCCTTTGGCCCGCTCCACCATCAAAGGGAAAATGAAAGTGTGTGTATACATTGATGATAAAGCATTAAAATTAATTAAGTTCCTGCATCTGAAGTCGCTTGTGTATTTGGTCATTATGGATCACACAAATATCCATTTCAAAGACCATTAGTAAGTGGTCTGAAATGAAGTAGGTTATAGAAGAACACATCCACTTATATCACCGAGAAACTCAAAAGACTCAGTGCTTGTAATGAAATATTAATCATGAATATACTTATGCAGCCCCATGGCGCCTTTTCTCTGTGAAAATGGACCACTACACCATGTACAGTTCAATCATGAGGTTGATTTGAAGTGAATTTAGTAGAATACGTCAAAATCAAGACATCAGCACATTTAGAAGAATTTAAAAACAATATCATACAATTTTTTCATGATGTTCCACCATCAAAAACAGCTGGAGTTGCGTTTTGTTTAATCTACACATATTTAACATTAACCTTGTTTACTTGATTCTTTTGTCATCTAAGTCATTAAATGCTAATACAGGAAGCACTACTGTGTTTTTAAACTTCACACACATTCACTAGAATATTTGGACTCTTTCTACCTTGAAATTGCTAATTTTGCAACTACAGCTAATGTTTTAGCCTTGTTTGAACTGGTTGATTGTATGTTGCAGAAGAAAATGTTGAAGTCTTTCCGTAGTATTTTCATACAAATAAAAATTAAAACTAACTATTCAAATAAATTGTGAATTGAAGTATAAATCAGTGCATCATTTGTTAAATATTAAAAAAAGGCACAAATTGAGAGCACAAGGTGAAACAAAGTATTTGGATCTTTTGCAGATTGCTAGGTTTCTTTGAACTGTCATCATATTGAGATTGCTATGCAAGACAAAGCTAACAAGTTAGGAAGTGCACTGCCAAGAAAGGTGGGCGGGGCAGAATATTATGAAGAGGATCTGAAGCCTTGTGTTCATAGCAGTATTGTCGCTGGCTATGACCATAGAATTGTATTTCTGAATGGTACACGACAGAAAATAATTATTCATCTTAAGACAGTTGCAGTCACACGATGTGATGCTATGATTCAATAGAACAGACTGTGTATTAAAGTCATATCAGTATTTTTTCATTTGTCAAGTTACTAAATGAAAGAGAAATAGTGACATAAGATCGTATTCATCTTTACTCTGAGGTGTGACAAAAATCAATGCAGATGCAGCAACAAGAGGTCATTCTATCAGACAAGCTTGTTACAGCGGTTCAAATATCCTGCATATCCTCCACTGTGCTCTGCACAGAACACCTATTTCTGGCACAACCTGGATTTATTTTGTCTCCGCTGCTCTACAGAGACACAAATAACATTTTTTTTTTCTGAAGCAGGGCTCAGATATAAGTCCTGTGTGTGATGGGATAGCTCAGTTTACATATGTTTTCTTTTTCCTCCACAGAGGTGTACACTTACATGAACAAATCTTATTTAAAGTTTTCTCCTTTCGGTGTTTCAGTGACATGAAGTGAAAGTGAACAGCTTTCTACTAAAAGCAACTATCAAAGCATCAGTTGTCTTTAAATACAAGTATTAGGATCATATATTGACACGCTGGATGTGGAAACAAGATTGATCTGCCTATCTTAACATGCAACTTAAAGGTTGTATGGAGGATTTTCAAAAAATGTTTGTTGTCAGTATTGGTCAAAAATAATTGCACAGATTTGTAACAGTACTTATGCTAAACAAAAAATAATTATAAAAAATATATAAACTGTGGATATGATGAGGCCAGTAAAACAATGACCAATAGATAACGAGGTACCTCATTATCTATTGGCCTGTTAACCTGTCAAGCAAACCCTCAGTGTTCCTAAGTAACTGATTGGCCTAGTTAGCAGTGAAGGGTGTGGCCCTGGAAAGAAACACGTGCATTGTTTCAAAAACAGCAAGCAGTTGTTGGATTTGAAAAATCCTCCATACAACCTTTAATATTTTTCTCCACAATCATACATTTTTTCATATGAACAATGATAGAGGGGAACCTAACAACAATATAGATGAAGCAGATAACAATAAAAAGGAGGCATAGGACCCACTGAACCGGCTTAACTCAGTATACAGCCAGTCCAAAAATCACTTCCATCAGATTAAAAAGGACTTTTGGATGAGAGTCGGAACATCTCAAAGAATAAATACGCTATCCTGATGACAATTTTGAAGTCTTTCTACTCTGGCTCATCCTGGTAAAATGGGTAATTGAGTCAAATGTTGTAATCACATTGATATTTAAGATCATATGTCTGGTTTAGTTCTGGTTCAGACATTGTGCTGTAGTTTTGCTCAAGATGTGGTTCACACTGAAGTAACCCAAATATAAACTCACATTGGCCTGGTATAGTTTTAGGCTTAGTTCTTTTTCTGCTGTTATGATTTGACATTATGACTTTACATCAAGCAGTTTGGCTTTATTTTTTTTAATTCCATGAAAAAGTATTTGTGCTATTTCAAATTGTGGATGTTGGACTAAAATATAGGTTTATGATGCATTGCTAAAGTCCGGTGCATGGGTCTAGCAAAAAAATCTGCCCAGAAAATATATTTGAATATAAAACTACTAGAAAAATGAAACATAGAACATTGAATTCATTGCCAAATGTTGAACATGTTGGATATAAATTACTTGAATACACACAAGGTGATGCTTCACTTTTATTTCCATGTTGTTTGGTGCAACACCTGAGTCATTTACATTTTCTATCTGTGAGTCCTGATGGTGCAGTAGATGTGATGTATGGTCTTCACAGGTGAACACAGGTGAGTCTCCAGTGTCCGCGCTCTGACCAGTAATGACATCATAAATCACCACATCGATTTCACACCAGAGCAGAGTAAACGTGAGAGCGCCGCCCTGCTGACCTTCAGACCACAGCGCACACATGTTATCAGACGGACCGCACACAGGGAGCGCTCGCTTTATCATTTCAAACAGACCAGCTCACCTTTCTTCAAATGGATTATGTAAAATGCAGCTTCTATCTAAAGGTCTCGGTAAAACATATGGGAAAAAATGTGTTTTAAATCGATGGTGTGGCCAGGTTTGAGATGTTTTCTCAGAGATACACACTAGGAGAAAATGCACACTAGTAATAGGAAAACATGCTATTGCTGTTCAATTATGTACAGTGACAGTGACCCTTTCATGGCCTGATCCAATTTAATGCTAAAACGGCACTGTTTCGGTGCTATTCTGCACAGTTGTCATTCATTCAAGCGTTCATGTGGCCCTTTTAGTCTTAAATCTTTACCATGACCACCTTGTTTATCTCCCAATTTTCAGAGGGCCTTATTAGCATCAGAGGCTGTACCAGATGGATTCTTGTGATTTTTGTGATTTCAACACAACTTGAAGAAGCCATTGGAGCAACCTCTGCCATACGATAAGAGATGAATGACCTAGGACCAATCACAGAGCAGCAGTGGACTATTCACAGTGCAGTATTGTGATGCTGGTGGAAGCGCACATAGTACAGACTATTTTAGCTTTCAAAATAACATGCACACAGAGGCAACTTGTGCGGAAAAGATGTCTGTGCTTTTCTCTTGACTGTATTTAGCAAAAAAATGATTTTTCCCGACTGCTTTCAGCGACAGTCTGTCAATGAAACAATGTCATAAAAAAAATTATATACTGTAATGATAATAATAATAATGCACTGGATTTTATACAGTGCTTTTCAAGACATCCAGAGATGCTTCACATTCACTCCACACTCAGCAGAGGTAAGCTACTATTATAGCCACAGCTGCCCTAGGGCAGACTGGCAGAAGCGAGGCTGCCATTTTGTACCATCAGCCCCTCCGACCTCCACCAACCATTCATACTCACACCAGGTCCATACCAGGCAATGTGGGTGGAGTGTCTTGACTAAGGAGACAATAATGAGGTTTCTCCTCTGTTTGCGCCACTGTGGCTACTGAGCTTCCTCCACCGGTCTCCCATCCAAGTACTGCCCAGACCCAACATACTTAGCTTCTGAGATCTAATGGGATCAGCCTTTGGCTATAGTTTGAGGCTTACATTATTAAAACAATGAGGACAAGTGCCTTTTTCGTTTTCAAAACAACAAAAAGCTGTAAGAATACAAGGCAGGACAGTTGTTTTCTACTTTTTGATGCAGATTTCACAAATTCAGCCTTTGCATAGATTATATTTAGCCCTCTGTACGGGAAGAAATACAGTACATTTAGTCACTGTTACCTATTTTAGCTCAGTCACAGAACATAAAGTTGCTTTTTTATATCCTTTACCTCTGTCTGAGGCTGTTCTCCAGTGTTGTGTTTTTTCTTTGTGTGTCACCCTATCACTCAACAATGTTTTTAGATCAAATGTAATACGTAATCTGTTTGAAAAGAAAGTCGACCTCCAGAAGCAGCTGATTCTGTCCATGGCTAGTAGAGAGTTAAATGTTCTTTCTTTCAAATACAAATGTAACATTAAAAGTCATACACATTACATTTTAATATGCATAGACACTTCATAAACAAGACTCCAGTTGAATTTTGTAGCTTTTCTGATTTATTTTCAAACATTAGCATAAATCTCGTCAAGAATCAGCCAAAAGTAAAGTTTGCAGAAGCTGTGTTTTCCACCACCTCCGTCATGCTGAGCAGACACTTTGCATAATGCATTTCTAATTTGTACACTAATTCCTAACACCCAGATTACAAGTTAATAACAGTAAATCCAGTGAAGCGAGATGACAGACAGCATGATAAATAAAACATGTCTGAGAGGTAAAGTCAGGATAATCCTTCACAACAAACCCAACAGGTCCCAGAGAACAGGAGAACCATTTGAGTGAAACATTTGGGACCTGGCTCTGATGATGACAGCATTTACAGCCTGTGATTATGTAAATGTCTCCAAAGCATCAGGTGCAAACATTTGGAGGATAAATCTGGATTTACTCTGTCGCCCAGAACAACATGGATACAGTGGGAGAGATACAGTGATTAAATTGAGAAAGTAAGAGGGGAGTTGTACGTGTGACTGTAGGTGTAGTTAAAGGAGAAGTAGAAAGCTCCACAGTGCTTTAGGCTGTCTCTAACCTCAACATGACTTCTTTGATAAAACCAATAAATTACTTTGATATTTTACATAAAACCAAAACATAAAATAACCCCAAATTTTGCTTGAAGCCATGTGGCGACATTCTCTTTAACAAGTAAATCTCAACCAAACCCCAGCCCTAAACTTACCCATTTTAGTAACGTGACGCCTAAACTTACCCATTAAACCCAAAGGAAACGTCGCCATGTGGCTTCAACCAACATGGATATTTTATGTTTTGGTTTTATGTTACATATTGACAAAAAAAAAAAAAAAAAAGGTGAGAAAACATGCTTATTGTATGTTTTTGTCATTTTGTTGGATAAAAGTAGAAAGCTACAGGAAGTAATTTAAATTCTAAAACAGAATCTCTCCACACGTGTCGTCAAAAATTACACAAAACTGACACAGTTTCCTGGAGTTTAAACAGTCATTTAACACAATTAAAGTGTTATAAGTCATACTAATTTGTCACATTGTCACTTCTTTGTTATGTATGTTGGCCCAGATGTGGTTGCTAGGTAACATTCGTGGATTCCCCTACATTTATATTTACTGGACAAAAGACAGTTCGCTAAAATCAGATGAGAGAAAATGACAGATATCTTTGCTGTTTACAAATGCACAAAGAGCCGTTGTATGCACCTTTTTCAAGTGCACTAATCTTAATACAGAGTAACTCAAACATGCAATAATCAATCAAAACTACAACTCTGAGCAAACATCACAAGGAAGCTATCATCCTATTTCCACACAACTATTCTAAATGAGAAAAACCTGCATTGTACTTTTGTGGTTTCTTTATTTTTTCACTATTTTTGTTCTATTTTTTTCCTTCCTGTTTAGCACAGCACACAAAGTCCCAGCTTGTTCATTAGAATTGTCATTCGTCAAACAGAGACTGCATTATCACATTTTATCACCTGAGATAAACCAGTCCAAACACACTCCACAGCACACATTAGGACTGTTATTGATGAGCTGCTGA
This sequence comes from Mugilogobius chulae, assembly GCA_038363315.1. Taxonomy (NCBI): domain Eukaryota; kingdom Metazoa; phylum Chordata; class Actinopteri; order Gobiiformes; family Gobiidae; genus Mugilogobius; species Mugilogobius chulae. The sequence continues at coordinate 21,911,862 of CM076400.1, read as the reverse complement.
AATTACCAGTGTGTGTCATGCTCTGTAATTAGTGAAGGGGACAGTCCAATGTGAATGTGCTGCAAACAAAACTAGCATATGGATCCGCTAGCATCAACAATCCAAGATGCACAGACAAACTGCAGATATACAGACTTCTGCCTAACCTCATGTCAAACTAAAAACTATAAGACATTGATGTTATAAAGAAGTGAGACACATTTACAAGCAAAATTATTTTGCGTAATGAACTAATTTGCTAAATACAAAATTAAATATTACTACTTTAATGTGTTTTTTAGGGAAATAAGTCAGGGTAATAATGTCTTTAGTAAATAATCCCTAAAAAAGTTTATATGTCACTCATTCCATAAAACAAAAAGTGACAGAATGACGAAACTTCCCTCAATAAGAATATAACCACAGTAAGCTACTGTTTGCTTCCTTTGACTGAACCCAACACCAGAATTGAATGGAAACACCACTATCGAACCGTTTGATCGAAATCAGATCTACATAACAAATCTGTAAAAAAAAAAAAACACTTACAGTTTTGAAGCTGATGAAGAAATCTATAAAAGAAATTAGGACACAGAAAGGTTTGTGACAAATCACACACATGGTGGCAGAGTGGATGCCTCACAGCAAGATGCAGGTTTGCTCCTGCACAGGCTTTCTGTGTGGAGTTTGCATGCATGTCCCTCCCTATGTCTGGGTGGTTTCCTCTGGGCACTCCAGTCTCACCACCAACTAATAACATTAGGGAACGCTTGGCTGTTCGGAGGTTGAGGCTCTAGGTTTTTAGGCCACTCACTTCTGCTGAGCTGTCCCAGGACTGCTGCGGTCACTGAGTGGGGAGGGGAGTTAAAGACATCTGTCTGTGTAATTGCGCAATATAAATAAATAATTAATTCACAGTCTTTATCTAATAACAAAACATTTTATCTTTCCAAAATGCAGAACCATGTGAGTCACTAATTAATTCTTTGGGATGAGCGTTTTCACAGTTCACAATTTTTGTGATTTGGTGCTTTACATAAAGCAAGTAAATTGAATTGAGCATGGTGCTTTTGGCAAACTTAAGATAAAACAAGTAGGCCGATCATGACAGGCTTGACCTAATTTAGTCTCATGACTAAATTAAGTAAGGTAGCTGGTTTTCACACTGTAAACACAATTTAAGTTTTAAATCTGACAACAATCCTTCCACAAATGGTTGGTATCAACAGGTATTCATTTTGGTTCCAATTACGGCTTAAAAACACTTTTTACAAACCGCAAAATGAAACTAGAGAAGACCACCCAAGCACAGCCAATCAGAGGGTAGAATTCAACTCCTGATGAGAACTAACATTATTTTTTATTCATTTCAGACACTCTCAGTTGTCTACGTTTTCCACAAAGTGCTGCATTTACCTTATACTTTTTAGTGAAAAGCACAAAGGTTACTAATTTATAACTAAAAAAGTTATTTACCCCAATTTTAATCTATACAAGAAGAAAAAAGAAGCTCCAACTTTTATGTAAAACAACATATCCTCCTGAGTTTCAGAACTTTAAAAACAATATACAGTAGTTCCTCTTAAACAGCTGTTTGCTTGCTGTGGCTACTGCAGTGAATATTCAGATATGGAAAACACATATAAATATTTAGATAGTGCCTCTACAACATTGGTCTGTTGTCATGTTGAGGAGGTAAAATGAATTATGAGCAACATTAAGCGAAGCCTGGAGTCAGGACCTGCTCAGATGACCTCCCTGATTTACAGTCTTATCACACACACTTCTGACAACACAGATGGAAAAAACATGTCAGCTCTTTTCATTCAGTGAAACACTTCTGGTCAAACACACTCAAACTCTACAATCTTTGTTACAAATCAGGTCTGTGGTAGAGTAGTAGTGATAACGCATGGTTTTTTTGTGATACCATTGATTGTGATCTCAACCTAAAATGTTCCAGAGTGCTGTATTTAATGATAAATAATATGTACACTAAATATTCTTTGTATTATTAGCATTATTTTAACAACTTAATTTTCATCTCTTCTCAATTTTTTCCAAGGATATAATTTACAAAGAAGAATTTAAACATTACCTTACTGAACCTTTCCATCTCATGTTTTAAAACTTTGCAAAATAGAAAAAAGCACACATGACGTCATATCCGTCGGGCCTTTGGGAATTACAAAACTGAGATAAACAAACTTCGCTTGCCCCCAATGCTCATTTACACACACTGTTGAAGTGACAGGACAGGAGAAATGTTCAGAACAAATCTGACAACAGAACAGAAAATCACCAAGCTCAACTTTTGACATAAAAAAGTCTAAATTTGAAATGCTTTGTTTTTGATGCTCAGATGTGCACAGAACCTCAGCTGACGTGTTTATATTTAGAAACATGTTCACTTCCTGTTCAGTTCATTTCTATGGAGTTGTGTCTATGCCAGTCTAAAAGATCACACCGTGAACAGTTGTGATTGTTTTTGTTTCCAAAAGCCGGAGAAAACTTCACTAAAAAAACTAAATGTTTTTATAAAAAAGCTGTGTTTGCGTGTCAGTAATAACGCTAATGTTAGCTAGGGCTTAGCATTTTAAAAATACGCACAAAGTCAGTTCAGTTTTCTGGAATATGTGTATTTTATCATGTGAAGCACTTTGTGACCTGTGAAAGGTATATAAATAAACTTCACTTACTTGTTGATTCAAAATACCCATGTTGCTTTATGAAACATAGCTAAGTAAACACGTTGAGCTTGCAGATGAACTCTTTGCTCATTCTTTGGCTTTGTGTTACTTCAGAAACTAAAACTGTACTAATTCCACTTGTTTTGTTCTCCATTCATTGCTTTAAACAATATAGAATATCAAGACATACACATAATCTATAGAAATAGATAAATGTGGCTTTTAAAAGTACAGGATGGAATCATAATAGTATCAGTCAGTCCATGTAACAGTGTGAGACGAGTGTTGTGTGGGCTGCTGCTGTTGCTGGCTCTTATTGTTTTCAGGGCTTATATCTGAGACTTGGCAGCTTCACGTTCCTCTGTTCTCACTAAACAATGAGTCTTTCCTTTCAAATCTGCACCAGAATAACCCGGACTACAGCACAGGAAAACCGAGTCAATCGCACAAACCTAATCATGTTAACCGGGAATTATAACCAGTGTGCTCTGGTGTCACATGGCTTTTAAATTAAATTAGGTAAGATTACTCTTTTTATAGCTCACGATGTAACAATGAATTAGGTTTACAAGTCATTTTACAAATTCAATGCGGGGGTGCACGGTAGCAAAGTGGTTAGAGCTCTGGCTTTCCAATAAGGAAATGGTGAGTTAACTCCTGGGTCGAACCATAACAACATCTCACAATCTCTTTGGGTGGAGTTTGCATGTTCTCCTCGTGTCACCGTGGCTTTTCTCTGAGTACTCCATTTCCTCCCACTTCCAAAAACATGTATGTTTAGGTTAACGGGACATCACTGTAAATTTCCCCTTTGAATGAATGAGAGAGTTAATTGTTGTCCGTCTAACTCTGCAACGAGTTGGCCACTGTCCAGGGTGTTCCCCCGCCTAACACCCAAAGTCACTGGGAAAGGATCCAGTCACCCCAACGACCCCTAACAGGAACAACCAGTAGAACATTAATGAATGGAACAAAATTGTTTAGCTTTTAGTTTTGCATCATCATCAAGACGGCACAAACTTGCATTTAGCTTCTTTTACAATTGTCTACAAAATCTTGTTTAGTAGACTAGCGGTGCATCTGAGTGAGTAATTTTAAGAAAATAACTCAGAGGGAGTATGTCCGATTTTTAACAATTAAATAACCTACAACCAATTTCCCCTCAGCACAGATCCCTTGTTTATGTCAGCGGTTCTCATCCGTTTTTTATTTGTGACCCTCAAAATAACAACCGTAGGAATTTGCAACCCCCAAACACAAAATGTAGGCTGATAAAGTAGTCTTTAACGAGCAAACATAGGTCTCTGTCCTTCATTGTTCTAAATGGCACAAGATTAAATTGATTTTATATTGCAGAACTTCAAATCAACCTTTTCCCCATTACGCTACGGTCACAATGACCCGTACGAATAAAATGGTCGTACGAATCTTACAGGTCGTACGAAATCTGGAGTTCGTACGTGGCTCGTGGAGTGGAAACTGTTTTCCTACAGTCTTCTTACGGCAGACTTTCAGCTCTCACCAACAACTCACGACATTCTTGGGGTAATGAAGCCGTACGGCATCCTTGTGTGTGCCCTAAAGCCTGCTTAATGCGTCTTTGCGGTAATCCTACATCTATTTTGTATCGCACGGGAGCTGCGCGATGTCCCTGCGTCCAACTCAAGCCTTTATCAAGTTGTTTCTAGCTATTAAAGCCTTTCGTAAACCGTACCAGAATAGCAATAACCTAATTGTACACCAGCAAAACACAAATATGCTCATGAATAGCTATATTCTGTAGGCTTTGTCTGAAATCTGTTCTGATCGTTTGTCTCTCTCACTCGAAACACATCAAACACAAAGTCAGCCTCCGTAAAAACATCAAAACCACTTTGTTTCTTACCTGAGTATTGCAGAGGAGACGCCAAAACTCCCAAAGCGAAGACGGATGCTGAAGACTAATCCAGTGACACCATTGTGTTCATATAAAAAAGTTATATTCCACCGCCAGCGAGCAGAAGTTGTCCAAATGTCTACGTCTGTTACAGCTGTTCTCCCCGTGGTTGTGTCCATCTCCAGGCGATTTGCGTTTTCCCCACGCGCTCCTGGTCCGGTCTGGCCGTGTTTCAAGCGATCTCATCCCTTCACGCTCCGGGTCTGGTCCGCGCTCTGGGTCCGGGCCCCCTGCGCGCTCCGTCCTGTCTCCGTGCGCCTTGTCCGGTCCCCTCCGTGGGCTCCTTGTCCTGTCCTCCCCGTGCGCTCCTTGTCCGTTCCTTTCCGTGTTTAAAGCTAGCTACGTTTCCGTCACGTGCTCCAGGCCCGTAGGCTTTCATACAGATCCCTCGTACAGGCTAAACTGCGCCTCAAGAGATGCGCAGTCTCCAGAGCGCGTCTCTCTCCACTTTGACTCTGCCGCTCAGGCATATTACACAGGCTTTAGTCTCTGCGTTCGTAGACTGATCGTAGAAAATCTTTAACAAGACCATAGACCTGTCTACGAACTTACGAACGGGCTACGAGCGCTGTTTTTTCGTAACAACGCCTCAAGAATGACGTAGGAAATGAGAAAAAAATCGTTCGCAGAGAGGTCGTAGCAAGTCGTACGGGTCATTGTGACCGTAGCTTAAAGTCATAAGTTTACCCACCGGACTATTTGACTGTTATTATGAATGAATTTGTGTTAGTAAGTCCACTTTAACTTATTGCTGTTAATAAGACTAGGCAGTTGCCTCTGGATTGTGTTTTGTGCATCTTTAGCATCAGGGTTCTGTCCAAAAAATACAAATGAAGGATTAATTCTGACTATTGGAAGTGACAATTCAAACAAGCCACATTCTTTAGCTGTGAGGAGCCAGTGAGTAAACTGATGCTGTTTGACGGTTCTATCTGAGGTCCTGACAGATGTTGAGTGGCAGCAGTTTTGAGCGCAGAGGACAGCTCACCAGCCTTAAGCACATTACTGAATTAGACCAAGAGTTTAATAAGATTGCGCTAAGCCAATTTACTCAGCACAGGCCTGGCCCACCACGCGCTCCCCCCGAATTCGAGAGAGAAAAGTGGGAAGAGTGCCAACGCAGAGCTGCACCAGAGATGGAGCTATGGGCCATGAGAAGCAGCACATTACATAGATCCAGTACTTTTATCAGTCTGTGCAGATGCATGTCACTAAACTCTGTTGCTTTGAAAAATAATAATATTTCCTAATTCATACTGTTAAAAGAGAACTATTGACTCTACGCACAAAACGTCAGTTGGCTTGTTTATGGTTAAGTAAAATTATTTCAGTATACTTGTGAGTGTTTTCTGTTACCCTCAATTTACACCAAAGCACTTTGAATTGCTTTGTGTATGAATTGTGCTATACAAATAAATTTGTCTTGCCTTGCCTTGCCAAAGCAATATTACACCAAAGTGTGCATGAATTGCTCATAAAAGAATCAAATATGATCTGGCTCTGACAGTTTACACCAAGAGTGTGAGACTCACGTCTGACCGTAGTAAATATGCTATGCTTCGCTAGGTTGGAATTAGCATTTTTCAGCGTCAATGAGGCGGGTTTTTAGCGGGAGAAATACAGAAAATACCTGCACGATGACAAAATAAAGAGCCAATGTCTTGTCAAAATACGTCACCTAAAAACACTGCAACAGCTAAAATGTTTATTTCGTCCAGAAGCTTCATGAGTGAGTGATTTAACAAGTTTGTTGTTAGTCCTGAAACTCATTGCAAACTTTTGGACATCAAACACCAACTATTTTAAATTACGTTTTTATGAGACTCTTTTTTCTTTTTCTTATAAACCACACATTATTTTTACAGCTTAGCATGTCACAACGTCTCTGTGGAATCAGTAGTGTTCCCTCCATTCACATTCACCTTGTATGAATTGTTTTAGCCCTACCTGGGTCTGTTTTCCTCCTCCAGAGCTGCTCTCCCTGTTGCTGAGCGTGCCTATTTGTTTGCCATTGCGCGTGCATATGTGCACAAAAGCATTAATTGCGGGATGGGTTGAAAAACAAAATAAAAATTAAGGCTCTCACTACGATGGGAAAAAGGCAAAACTTTGATGGAAAGAATATGTAAATGCAGCAGCAACAACTTGTTGGTGCTTTTTGAAAAACATTGCTGCTTTGATACATTTTTTGTAAAGTTACAAGCTTCCTCCTTTAATCAATATTTAATATATGAGCAGTTTATTGCTTTATGAATGTGTGTAGATGCTCATGTTGGCATTGTTGGAGCAGCTTTGACACGGATGTTGCTTTATTACTTTGTTACTAGCTGCTACAGCTCCTGGTGCAAAGCCCGGGTTAGCGTTAGCATTTAGAAACAAACATCTCTTTATACACACACAAGCATTCATGGGCCCTATACTTTGTTGATGGGCCACTAATACATTATCTGTTGTAAATATTTATTCCGCTTTGTTATCATCCTGTTCAATTGGGTTTTATTTAATTCTACAATAGTCATGTACATTCAATTGATTTAGTTTCTACATTCCACACATAATTAGTGGTGGCATTGATGTTTTGTAGGCTTCAGCAGATCAAACTGAATGCTTTATAATGTAACTTTCAAGATTTGTATTGCCATAATTGACTACAAAACAAGACATTTATTGTTTTTTGTGTCAAAACAAATTGATTAGTACCACTGTGTTCACTCACAGAAAGACAAGAATCACAAGAATGTGTACTCTTGTACATTTGAGCTAACTTGTCTAAATTATGCCCAAAATATACTCAGAAAATGCTTGTGACATTTTGAACACATTATATTTCTTGCAACGATGATAAGTTGTGGCTTATATGTATTGACAATATTGGAGTGAACGTACAGAACAAATTTATTGTCAGTTTGCTCATTGAAATATGCAAACTCTTGCTTAAAATGTCATTTATAGACATCATCATAAATGTGTTAATAGTTTGACCAATTAATATTCCCCTTTGTTCAATGATTTTTTTTGGCCACAGTCCATTTGCTATGTTTTGTAGAGCCTCTGATTTTACACATAATTACATTTAGAGGATCAATAATCTATCTCACATGCAAAAATTGACATGCTTTGGAGGGCCTTTTCCTGCCATAGCCCCTGGGGAAAATTCTACCACAACTCACTGTTTAGTAGTAGTAGTAGTAGTAGTAGTAGTAGTAGTAGTATTGTATGTGCATTATTATTTCCTTTAGCCTGATAAACTCCTTGTGCCGTTGTCTCTGTGTGAAATGTGCTGCAGTATAAACAAAGTGCACTTTAAACTCGAGTCAGAGCAGGACTGAGAGGGACCGTGGCATTTGAAGTCTTCCATGTACAGCTGTGTGTCGAGGTGTGCCGGGACAGACTGCGTTAGCGTTTGTGTGTGTGGAGCACTATTAGCAGAGGTAATGGAGTGGATAACGACGCTAGTGCTGGTGCCATCTGGCCTGGGCTCGGCTGAGGTCCCCATAACTCACCAGGGAACAATAGAAATGTGTGTGTGACAGCGTGTTTACGTCCTGTTGGTAAATCAGCGCTCTGGTTTACTGACTTCTGAACTAACAATTAAAGGAGTTTGGTGAATCCTTAGCAAAACCATGACGCTATTTATTTGCTCGTTAAAGGAGCAATGACAATCTGACCAGATGTGAATGTTTGTCGGCCACATGTCATAGTTTTATGGCACTTGTTCATGTTTTTGACAAAGTTTGAATTGAGTTTGAGATTTTTCAAGCTCCTAAAGCTTAACAGAAATGGAGAATCTGTAGATAGAAATAATTGAATGAACAATAATAACAAAAAAACAAAAACAAAAAAAAAAAAACAACAGCACACTCTTGAGGTAATGTTAGTATTTGCAATGTCTTGACCATAAGAGTTGTATTGCACAGCTCTACTTGATATTGATATTTTGGTGGTTAAAATGCTAATATATTTATGACTGGATCATTTTTTTATTCACACTTCTATAGTGAACATGTTTTTTACTAAAACATGCACCTGATCAGAATTAAATAAGTAAACTGTTAGCATCAGGCAGTGCCATGTTGTATTTTAGGTCAGTGTATATTGCTGAGCTGTTGCAGAAATGCAAATTGGTGCCAAGTTTAAGCTTAATGCATTTATCTTGTCAGGTGTCTACATTTATGTTCAGTGTTGACAAACCCAAACCTTTAGATCAATTACAGCCCAAACCACACAAGACAAACGCAGCAGACAAACCTGAACCCTTTAATGGCCCCTTTGTAACTAAACACTAAATCAACTTTTTTTGTGTGTTTTTGAGTATATAAAGTTTAAATTTAACAATGTGCAAATGAGCAAGCTTCAACTGCAGTCTGAAACTGAATGCGTGCTCATTTCAGTGACCAATCTCATCTGACATTGACATGGATTGGTTGCATTTTTCACTTCACAAACACCTGATGTCAAACCAGTTACACTTCTCTTTTCCCACCCCTTCCATTCACCCTCTCCTCTACTCAGCACTGTCCAGTAGGGCTGTACTCGATGTATTGATATTGGGATATATCGAGACGGACATGTTAGCAATACAGTATCAATACAGGGAGCTGAAAGTGACTTATAGGCACTTGCATCAAACATAAAAAACAAAACAAACAAGCAAAAAAAACAATGTGATTATACATTCTTAGCATTGATTTTTATTTGTACTCAAAAAACATGTTGAAAACATTTTTACATGTAATATACAATGCTTTTTTATAAATTTTCCCCATTTCGGTGAGTGAAATATATCTTTAGGTTTCATAATGAGGTAACTAACTACGTATATTTAGATATACATGTATAGGAATACGTATCGTATCATGACTCCTGTATCAGGATACGTATTGTATCTGTATGAGCTCTTGGCAATAGCCCTACTGTCCGGCCCTATTTTCACTTTGCCCTCTGGTTGACGAGCCCGATCTCACAAGAAAGCGTACATTTACCACGACATTACACAATATGTAAATTACGTATGATTAGCACAAGTTCACGGCTGTCCTGCGTAATTATAGTACGCGTCACAGTCCCAATTCATTTCAATGGTGGTTGTTAAGACGTGTTCTTATTTATGAATATTAATGAAATCCTGATTCTAATCTTAACCTGCCCCAAGCCCCCAGATCTAACCTTACAAAAACAGCGTATTCTGACCACGACTTCAAAGCTATTTTTAGTACTTATGTTACGCCGTGCATTTAGCACGATATGAAAAAGCGTAAAAATGACGCAAGATTTCACAGCGTCAAAAAAACATGAGTTTTAGTTGAAGCCACGTGGGGACGTTTTCTTCAGGTGAAACGGGTAAGTTCATGCATAAAGTTACTAAAATTGGTAAGATTAGGTCTGGGGCTTGGGGCAGGTTAAGATTAGAATCAGGATTTCATGAATATTCATAAATAAGAACACGTCTTAACAACCACCATTGAAATAAACGGGGACTGTGACGCGTATTATAATTACGCAAAACAGCTGTGGACTCGTGCTAATCATACCTCATTTACATATTGTGTAATGTCGTGGTAAATGTACGCTTTCTTGTGAGATCGGGCTCAACCTTACCAATTTTAGTAACTTTGTGCCTAAGCTTACCTGTTTCACCTGAAGAAAACGTCCCCACGTGGCTGCAACCACAACTTTTGTTTTTTTTACGCTGTGAAATCTCGTGTCATTTTTACGCTTTTTCATATCGTGCTAAATGCACGGCGTAACTTAAGTACTAAAAATAGCTGTGAACTCGTAGTCCAAATACGCTGTTTTTGTGTCGTGGTAAAAGTACGCCATCTAGTGAGACTGTGTTGGCTTGTCATATGGTTCTGTGTGGAGTTTAGGAGTTAAACACTGGATAGGACCACTTCCCAGCTTGTCAAAGCCTGATCTAATCAGATCTCAGAAGCTAAGCATGTTGTTCCTGGGCAGTACTTTGATGGGAAACTGCTGGAAGCAATCGAGGCAGTGAGACGAACATAAGAGAAACTCATCCTTGTGTCCTTAGGCAAGACACTTCACCCACAATGCCAGTGTGGGTCTGATGTGTATAAGGGTGGCTGGTTTGTGATCGAAGGGTCAGATGGCGCAAAATGGCAGCCTTGCTTCTGCCAGTCTGCCCCAGGGCAGCTGTGGTTACAATAATAGAATACCATTACCAACTATGCCTAATGGAACGTGCCTTTGTGTGTCTTGAAAAGTGGATATAAACTTGTTGACATCCTGTAACTCATTTGTAGCCTTGCGTGGATAAAACTGCACAGTCAACATCTGCAAAATTGTGTCCCATCACAGTCTGGTACATGTGAAGGTCATTTCTATATCCAAACTCCAGCTCACAGTCCGTAGTCCGGCAGTGCTACAGTCTCCCGCCTCTCTGCCCCTCAGCTCGTGCCATCTCTCTAATAACCCCATCTATTCTCTGTCATAAATAATGCACACCAAACTTATGAGACCACTTCCATACCTGCATACAAAACAGATAAAACAATATCTCTGCAAAGCCCTCATATTGAACTCGCTGAAGCTTATATCCACGACTCACTGCTTGGGAGTGTACTTTCATATATTGTATAAATGTTTTAGCGTTTCAGTCTGCCGCAGGGACGATTCAGGGAAGTCTTTCAAACAATGGCAGCAGCGGTGGACAGATGGGCGAGTTAAATGGTAATGCATCCAGGAATCAGGCCAGAGTTTGGTACCTTACAGTGAGATGAGAGAGAGTGAGAGAGAGAGAGAGAGAGACAGATTACAGAACTATGTGAATGAATTGGGTTGAACAAACAACATCTGCTGCCTTTTCAAGGTCAAAAAAATTTAAAAAAGGAAACAAAGGAGTATGTTAACTCTTTCACTGCCCTCCTTTTCACTAATTTTAAACAATATTCACAGCTTGTGCAACTGGGATCATGACATGTTGTACATCTAATCAGACCTACAAGGTTATTCTAAACGTTTGAGGTAACCCCTTTTTTTCTAATACAAACTTCGTGTCAGTGTTATTTTCGTCTGTTCAACTTTTTGTTGAAAGACGACTGACTTTCTGATGCAGATTACATAGATTCAGCCTCTTTCATGGGGTATAGATTATATTTAACCCTCCAAACATGAAGAAAAACTGTAGTTTTTTGTGTCGTTCTCCTCAGAGTCTTAGTCCAGTAGGATCGTGATTTTCTTAATTTCAAAGATCAAATATCTGCACTAAACTTCAACTCAATAATGTTTTTAGTCCAAGATATGTTGCCTCTAATCTGTTTGAAAAGAAAGCCAAGTCTAACCCTTTAGCCAACCCTCCATAGTGTCAACAAAAGAGCACTTGTATTTCATGATCCTGTGACTTCCTCTGGCTCTTTGTGTTCAATCTACACCCCCCACCGCTGATGAATCTGTGAAACTGCATCATATTTTTGACTGAACACAGAGCCAGCATGTGCATCAGAGAGAACCCTGTTACCACAGAGAATAAACAAACTACAATGGAAATAGACGTCATTGGCAGAATACAGTTGGCCACGCAATGATGGATATTTTCGTCATTGGGAGGGAAAGAGTTAAACTACCTCAGATACACTGGTCTCAAACTGTGGCCTTTGACAGTAGTTTTTCATAAATAAATCAGAAATTAACAGGGTCCAACTTACAGTATGATTAATGACTACATGTTTCTCACAACTAAATATTATTGTCTTTCTAGTCAAGAGGGAGGCAATTATGTTTTTAGATTTTGACTTTGATTTTGTCAATGCAGAAAACATGCACTACATCCTGGTATTTCCAACATATGATCACATTTTTGGGGAACACTTTATAATACCTACATCTTAATTAGTCATAATAAACTCTTAATAAAGCATAAATTAAGACTTAGTTCATTATGACTAATGACAAATTAATGAATGAGAAAGTTTATTAAGGCTTAATATCTTCTTAAGTACCACAAGTCCAATCTCCAACCCCAAATCCTAACCATTATCTCCTTAAATAAGTAGTCACTAAGCATTCATTTGTTCATGAATATTTAAGTCCCGGGTCAGACCATATCAACATCTCACAATCTCTCTGGGTGGAGTTTGCATGTTCTCCCCGTGTCACGTGGATTTTCTTTGGTTTCCTCCCACCTCCAAAAACATGCATGTTTAGGTTAATTGGGCATTACTGTAAATTTCCCTTAGTGAATGAATGAGAGAGTGAATGGTTGTCTGTCTAACCCTGCGAAAAGTTGGCCACTGTCCAGGGTGTCCCCCGCCTAAGGCTCAAAGTCACTGGGATAGGCTTCAGTCACCCGCGTCCCCTAATGAGACTAAGCTGTAGATAAATGAATAATATAAAGTGGTACACAAACTTGATTCTCATAAAACTATGGAGTATTTCGTCCTGCACTGGTCAGAACTAAGAAAACTATACCTATCACAAGCACAATCATAAAGTAAGATTAAAGGAAGTATATGTATAAGGTTTGGAAATCTTTGAAAATAAGACTTGACAATTGTGTCCTTCTGTTGAAAAGGGTGATGGTATGACTCATAGTGAATTCTTTACATCACTACATACACAATTTCAGTATTGTTGCAGTGACAGGCAGAAGCTCTGTACATTTCCTTGTAGATAAAGTGCTACACAAGCCAAGGAGCTCCATTATAAATAAATGATCAGTATCTGGAACCATGCCGACGGCCATGTGCTCACTATAATTGCTTACAGCCTCAGTATATAAAAGTATATGGCGTCTTCTTATCAGTAAATGAGAGGATATGTACACTGATTTAACAATATGGCTTTCATTCTCAACGTGTGTGATCCTTCTGGGTTTAACTTGGACAAATAAGCTTCAGATAGGAGCTGCGGGCCAACTGGAGAAACATGGATTCTGATGGAGATTTTATCAGTGCGTTTGAATGTGTTTGTGTGGAGGCAGATGCTTTTACTGCTGCACTGAATGAGATCTATAACCTGTACCATGACAAAAGCCTGAATCAAACTTTTTTCAGTTCAAAGGGAATCCATTTTAGAACCTTTCATGCAGGCTTTTCATTAAGCCTGTTTACAGTGTCATCCCATACATCTGTATGTTGAGGCAAGTTAGATTGTATTATTTTTTTATGTATAGTAACTTTGTCTTCAGCCAGGATATGGGAGTCTCTTTGTAAAATGTGTATTACCTCCTAATAAGAATACAAAGTAAAGTTATTCAAGAACATGATTGTCCAAGTATCTATTTGAGTGAAAAATGGTTTTCTGTGTTCCATCTTTGTCTAACAATAGGCCATGTATCTAATAAAATCCAGGAAGTGTATTTGTTTATGTTGGCCTTGCTTGTATAATTGCTGCCACCATCATAGTTCAACTTGGATTTGCTCTGAAAGCTGTAAAAAAGTGCATCTAAACACATTAGTTTTGTATGACATTGTATTTGTTTTGTACCAGCTGTGGAAAAATACATTTCTCAGGCTGTAACTGAGTAATTAAAATAATATTATGCTCAAAAGTATTAATTTGACAAACATTGCAAAATGAGTTGCTCAGACCAGATTTAGTTGCTACAAGTTAATTTTCATGTGTCGTCCCAGAGCAGAGGCAAAGTGACTGCAGGTTTACAGTGTCCAGAAGATAGTCCATAAAGAGGCTATAAATGCAGCCCTCAGACAGATTTTGTTGGTCCCTCAAAAGTCCGAAAAAAGTATATCAACAAACAAAACTAATTTGAAAGCCAATTACAAACATTTTACTGAAATTTCAAGCCTGAATAAATGCCTTTTAGCTCAATTTAGTTTGTTCAAATTGCACCCATTATTTTTACCCTGAATCTCCACACACAAAAAAACAAACACACAAACAAACAACAAAACACTTAGCAGCAGAGGCAGTACAAATTCAAATCCAACTACAATTTCAACAACTTTGAATATTTACAATTTAATGTCCTACACCCTTAAGATCATCAGTGACTACACACCGATTCTCTTTAAGCTACTTTTTAAGATTAAAGTTAAAATATCCTATACTATCCTTACATATAAATGCAAACAGTTGCTTTATCAAAGACATAACATTCCAGGCAAATGTCATCTTTATGGAGACAATTTGGTATTTCTCCAGCAGAAAAGTTCCACAGTGCATCTTGGAGTATTAAGTATTCATCCACCTACAGCAGTGATCGGATCAGGCTCTGCTCTGACTGCCAGAATCATCCATATTTGAAGCACAGACACATGTATAATGTAAAAAGTGCAGTGATACTATTTAATATGTCAGGGGCAGTCATAAGTCAACATGTCTGCTGCTCTGCTCCTGTCGCTTCAACTCAGACGTGTGTTTCTGCTGAATTATAATGGAGTTGGTGAAATACAATTCTCAAACTCAGATAAACAGATCGTTACGTTTAACCTGTTGACCAGACTTTTTATTGAACAGAAAATATTCCCAAGTTTGGTGTCTCTATGCACAGTGACTCAGTGTCCTATGGCATGTTGGAGTTTAACATGTGACTGTCCTGACATATTAAATAGCATCTTTTGCATTCTAGATGGTCTTGTGTTTAAAATATGCATGAGTCTGACACTGCAGTGCCTCTGGTGGTGAGTTCGAGGAGTGAACAGCAACAGCTCAAAGTGTTTTTGCACTGTAAAACTTTTTTTTTTTCTTCCAGTCTTTATTTTAGGCACTTTCACAGTAGGAACTATGAACTGGTGCCACATTTACATCATTGACTTTCTTATTCTCAAAATAATGTACGTATGCAGTAGATATCATAATGCAATTCTTAGTTAGTTATTAAAATTATGAATAACAGTGGATACATGTGGCTTTCATTGTTTGGAGATTTTTGTACATCATAGTTTTATGTGAGAAAAAAATGTGTTGTTTTTTTTTTTTTGTTAAAGCCAGCTAGACCCACTGTCAGCAGGGTTACGTCCGCTTCTTTGTAACCTTGGGTCTTTGGGTTTCTTATTTTGGTAAAGTCGTGGGATGTGTTTTTTGGGGAGGACTTTTTTGAAGTCATAAAAAAGGTCTTTATAGGCCATTTTTCAACTTAAATTCTGGAAATAAATATCTACTACTGACTCGGATGTGAACTTTTAGCATATTTTTTTAACGTATTGAAGTCTTAATCAGTAAAATACAAAGAATATAAGTCAAGTCAATAATCCTCTTTTTGCTTTATGCATATTGTTTAATTATTAATGGTTAATTTAAAAGATACCTGTTGTGTTTCTACGTGTTTATGAATAAACTACATTATGTAGATTGGTAACTTATTTTATTATTATTATTATTATTTTAACACAATATTGAAGTAAAAACAGCTTAAAATACAAAGAGCCCCCTTTACCATCTGTGCAAAACTTCAGAACTGAAAAGCCTCACTTGATCATTTGAGTGTAACATGCAACACATTTTAAATTTGTCATTTTTATTGTGACTATTTTGAACCATACATGCTTTACAATGAACCTGAATTTTGTGAATAATCACAATTACATACAGACAAGTGGGCGGGGATAGGTGGTAGGTGAGGACATAACTTTTTTTTTAAACATTCATCTGCAGAACAAAATTACTCACATGCAGGAATCATTCTTGAGAAAACTTTGAATAGACTAGTAATAAGAGAAGGCAGTTATAGCTACGTTTTACATAAGTAGATTTTATACATTTTCTATTTGAAGGCTTGAGATCGCTTGTTTGGGTCTATATTTCTAAGACTTGGTTGCTTGTTGCTCTTTGAAAATCTGGCAACTCTAACTGTGACCAACTGTAGCTGTCTGAACACAAACATAAGGACAGGGCATTTCCTCTGACCAAACGGGGACTGGGGAAATATAGGAACTTAGTTCTTGGTACTTTCATGTTTGAAAATGATTATGTTGTTGTATTATGTAATAATCAAATTACAAGTTAAAGAAGAGTCAACTTTTGGGTTAAAATTAGGTAAGGTAATAAGGTAAGGTAATGTTTGTTAAGGACAATGTACAATTACATTAAGCACAATGGCAGAGATGCTTGTACCAGATTGTAGCTTAGAGCTAATTTCCATCTGTAGTCCTGGGGAGGGGAGGCACATTGGACATGTTTTTAGTTGTAGGAGGAAACCGGAGTACCCGGAGGAAACCTACGCAGACACGGGGAGAACATGCAAACTCCACATAGAAAGGCCCCGGGCGGCCCAGGAGTCGAATCCGGGACCTTCTTGCTATGAGGCCAGAGCGCTAACCGCTGCGCCACCGTGTCGCGCAGTCATTGTGAGCACTAATGACTCACAATGACTCACAGACTGATGATCCAATGCACTTAACTGTGTGTTTGGTTTAGTGTGTATAAGTGAGCACAATATATTTTAAAGATACACTGTGATAATTTTGACCAAAAACAGACTACAATCAAAGGATGATTTTGTCAATTACATGTAATTTTTGCACTAAATAACTAATACAAATCTGTGTGTTTACTTTAAATTGACTTACCCCGGGCTCACACTGCCTCCAGTCCAACTCCGGTGCAGCCACCGGACCGGTCTTGCTACGGTGGGTGACTCACATTTAGCTACGGTGGTTTGCAGTCCTGCTGCAGCCACAGGCTCTGCTGCCGACCTCACCAGACCCCGAACTCACGGAGGTTCATTCTCAACGTGGGAGAATAGCGATTGCTGAGCACTTTTTTTTCTCTCTCTCTCTTTCGCTGAGCACATGTATAGGTAAACAAAGAGCACATGCGCCGAGTTTTTGGCTTGTGTAACAGATTTATTTATTACTACATTAGTGTGATACCAGCCTCACGCGGCACCAGATATGTAGTGGTTTGTTTTAATATAATAAGCTAAAAATCGGCTAATTGTGGCATGGCGCACTAATTGCTAATTATTAGTTATTATATTGTGTAGGCGATTAATAAAGTTAATCAATTTGGGGCACCAGAGTTAACATTTAAAGTCTAACTCAAAATTTTTTTAATAAAACCTACACTCTCCTCGTTGTCTGTCTGAAGGCGCGGCTCTCTCATTACAGTGACAAAGTCCTAATTATATAATCATAACCAGTAACATTTTGTGTGGTTTAATAAACAAAAACAAACATAAACATTCATCATTCATTTCCAAACAGTTACAGTAAACACTAGTTTCAATGGTAAGATCTGATTTGGTTCAAATTAGGAGTAACAAGACTTTCCTAACTATACCCTTAAGCCACTCTGTATCAGCCACCATTTTTGGTCTTACGCGTCCCATTTGAGGCAGGAGATGTGGTGCTCCTTGGTGTTCCTCGAAGTTGGAGCCTTTCTCTCGTTTGGGCCATGATCCAAGGTGCAGCTACTGTTGTTCGTGGTTTTAGAAGTAGTTGGAGAGTTCCCTTTGTAGCATGTTGGTGCTGGTTGGAGAGCAGTCTACAAAGGCCTGATCTCAGCTCTTGCAGCAGGGCAGCTGACCCCCGCAGGGGGCCGCCAAGGGCCAGAGGCCCTCACGGCTTTTCCAACCCCCGTTCAGCACGTGAAGGAGGTAGATAGAAGCCAGGAAGTTCCAAGTAGAAGTGTGTCCCACCGTGTGTGTGTCGAAGACTCAAGTTGGGGGGTTTTGTGGAGTCGAAGAGGCGGACTCTTATGACCTGGGAGTGGCTTACTTTGAGGGCAACAATGTATGTCCTTACTTAATATAAATTGGTAAACAGTTAGCTATTATTAACTTATTCCATTAACAAGAACATACATACTGTAACATAACACAACTGAAAACATATTGACATCTCAATTGCTAGATCTTCAATTGTGTTGGCAGATTAGATATGAAGCATGACTTTCACAATCAAAAATGTATGAAGAAATGACAAAGGACAGAACATTTCCAAATGCATATTTCAACAAGGATACGACATGAGAACACATGAAAACACACATGAAAGTAGATGTCCTTGTAAGAGTTTTTGTCCTGCCAGTGTCTGTAAAGTCACAGCAGGGGCTTTGAGGTAGAATCAACAGGCCGTTGATAAGACACAGAGGGTCGTAAAACTTGATCAGTTTTGAGGGGGAAGGACTGCATTCCTTTTGTCCCTCTAAGATGATGGAAAAATACAGTTCAAAATGTGTCTTTGGTGGTGCATAAGGCTACATATCCCTCTCTCTTTGGAGACTGTTATTCCAAAAGAAAAAATAGTTTTCAAAGTTCAGAAGTCCTCAGGTTTGAAACCAAAGACAAGGCGGCACAGAGTTGCAACTGATGACACACATTTGGCTTGACTCAGCTTTCTTTAACATCTGGAGATCTGTTAGCCTATCTAGGACTTTTGGTAATAGGTAAACCACACAAGATATTCCAGTTGTCTTAAAAGAAGAATAAAAACATAAACGTTTCTAACAACAAAACGACAAAACAGACGAGACAAAAAGCAGTCATTTAACAAACTACTCTAATAACACAAAACGAGGAAGTGACAACAATGTTCTTATTTGTTGTCTGGTCATGTCACAATAATCTGGGCGCAGATTGTTGTACATGAGTACGAGATGTTAGTTTGGAGATAGCGTTAATGACTTCTAACGCAACTACGCAGCAACTAGTTTTAAAAGCATTAGACACTGGTAAAACAGAAGCATTTTAAACTAGTTCGTTTGTAGTAAGACGAGGCAATGTTTAACCTCAGCATCTAAAAGTAATGAAAACAGATATGAATCGAACTCACAACCTTCAGATTAAGTCTAAGAGTTTAGTTGTTTAATCTTAGTGGCATAAGGCTTTGGTTAATGTGGTCATTAATAGCCTAAGCTTAAACATTATGTTGTTGCTAAAATTGAAGTTCTTATTTCAAATTTAACAAAACATTATCAATCACTGATTCATTGGTACTTGAGGTCCAAATCAGCCTATGATAAAGAAAACTTTGAGAGGTTTGATGGTTTGCTCTCAAAACATCTGCATTCTCTCATGGAGCAGCAGGGGGAGGGATTTGAGCATGTCACCTTTGAAGTGGGACCCTCTCTCTTGGGGTCCACTCTCTGCTTCCAGTGGTGCAATGTCAAATAAGTTATTTTAACCTAAATCTCAATTTATGCCTTGGCAAAAAATAGATGAGAAGGGAAAAATTGAAGTAAAAGAATGCAACTTTGCAGTAGCAAAATGATTTGATTGCTCAAATCTTTACCTATAAAAGGCTTTAAAAAAAATGTCACCGTCACCAACAGTGATAATTTACATTACATAATCAACAGCTCAGGGCTATTCATTATACGCTGATGTAAACTATTTTGTTGATTCTTGCCTGGGGGATTAGAAAATACTTGTGCTGGGCACTCAGTTTCCTAATTTTTAAATTCAGTTTGGTGCAAGATCAACTGGCTAAAGATTAGCTTGCAATGTGGAACAATAAACAAGCTGTAAAGTCAACTTTATCCAATCCGAAGAGGTGAGCAGATTGACAAGTTAGAGAAAATTTAGTTAGTGAGAAGACACTGAGAAAACAAAGTTTATTTTGTTTTCAAGGAAGCAAAAGTCAGCTCGGAGCTGACCGATCTCTCTTCTCCTGTTCCTGCTGTGAGCGGGGGAGAAGCAGCAGCGCCAGAGCTGCAGCTCAGCGTAATTTGACTCTGTGAGGAGATGTTACTCTGAGAACAAAAGAGTCATAAAGTCAGCAGGTGGGCTGTGGTTTTGCAAGTCACAGGCTGACTGAGAGGAGAAGCATTTTTAACCAAAACCCAAAGTTTTGAATTTGGTCAATTTGAGTATGTTGCAACAATTCTGTTGAGCTGGACTAAACGCAGTAAAACAGTTTAAATATGTTGCAACTATCCTGTCTAAGCTGGACTCAAACGCAGCAAAGCAGTTTACATATGATAATATGTTAAGACTGGACTATACGCAGTTTAACTATTTACCATAAACACAGTGTATAAACAGGCATGTCATACACTGACTACACAATGTGTCTCACCTGAGCGGTAGGTACACATGTGAGATGTGGCTGTCACCTGAAAGCGGTAATCAACACACGAACGACCTTTTCTTAACCGGTTAAAGCGAATAAGGTCTAAAACTCAGGAAAGACTCAGTCGAATCCTTAGTTTACATGCTCTTCTGGTAAAAGAACATTAGTTGGACAGGGTTAGTCCTTTTAAAACGGCCTGTACCTGGAGCGGTTTAAGGGTCACGTTTAAAGAAGTGATTTGGTTCACTTCAGTTCAAGCATTTGCATGTAGCATTAACGTACAGTGCAGCTCAAACAATAGACACGACGACGCCTGGGGCGGCCCTGTGTTTCAGTTAGCTAGGCTGAAACAACAGGCTTCAACAGACTAAACATTCTGGAATAACGCAGCAATGTTTTTACTGTTAATAATTATTTTGTACATATTTGCAATTTAAGAAAAGCGCAAATATTGTAGATAAAGTATTTACTCTGGAGTACCGCAGGCAGTAATACGTTTTATCTACCAAGGCCTTATTGAAAATAAGGTCAAAAGCACATGGATACAAAGAGGAAAGAGGGCAACACAAATTAGCATGAACCACTAGAGCGAGTGTTACTGGCTAATTTTGGAGGGAATGACTAAATGCAGATTTTGCTTTAGTTTAGAGATTTTAGTAATTAAGAAATTGTTTGAATTGAGCCTCACACGGGGCACCAGATATGTAACAAATTTATTTATTACTACATTAGTGTGATACCAGCCTCACGCGGCACCAGATATGTAGTGGTTTGTTTTAATATAATATGCTAAAAATCGGCTAATTGTGGCATGGCGCACTAATTGCTAATTATTAGTTATTATATTGTGTAGGCGATTAATAAAGTTAATCAATTTGGGGCACCAGAGTTAACATTTAAAGTCTAACTCAAAATTTTTTAATAAAACCTACACTCTCCTCGTTGTCTGTCTGAAGGCGCGCTCTCTCATTACAGTGACAAAGTCCTAATTATAAATCATAACCAGTAACATTTTGTGTGGTTTAATAAACAAAAACAAACATAAACATTCATCATTCATTTCCAAACAGTTACAGTAAACACTAGTTTCAATGGTAAGATCTGATTTGGTTCAAATTAGGAGTAACAAGACTTTCCTAACTATACCCTTAAGCCACTCTGTATCAGCCACCATTTTTGGTCTTACGCGTCCCATTTGAGGCAGGAGATGTGGTGCTCCTTGGTGTTCCTCGAAGTTGGAGCCTTTCTCTCGTTTGGGCCATGATCCAAGGTGCAGCTACTGTTGTTCGGTGGTTTTAGAAGTAGTTGGAGAGTTCCCTTTGTAGCATGTTGGTGCTGGTTGGAGAGCAGTCTACAAAGGCCTGATCTCAGCTCTTGCAGCAGGGCAGCTGACCCCCGCAGGGGCCGCCAAGGGCCAGAGGCCCTCACGGCTTTTCCAACCCCCGTTCAGCACGTGAAGGAGGTAGATAGAAGCCAGGAAGTTCCAAGTAGAAGTGTGTCCCACCGTGTGTGTGTCGAAGACTCAAGTTGGGGGGTTTTGTGGAGTCGAAGAGGCGGACTCTTATGACCTGGGAGTGGCTTACTTTGAGGGCAACAATGTATGTCCTTACTTAATATAAATTGGTAAACAGTTAGCTATTATTAACTTATTCCATTAACAAGAACATACATACTGTAACATAACACAACTGAAAACATATTGACATCTCAATTGCTAGATCTTCAATTGTGTTGGCAGATTAGATATGAAGCATGACTTTCACAATCAAAAATGTATGAAGAAATGACAAAGGACAGGACATTTCCAAATGCATATTTCAACAAGGATACCGACATGAGAACACATGAAAACACACATGAAAGTAGATGTCCTTGTAAGAGTTTTGTCCTGCCAGTGTCTGTAAAGTCACAGCAGGGGCTTTGAGGTAGAATCAACAGGCCGTTGATAAGACACAGAGGGTCGTAAAACTTGATCAGTTTTGAGGGGGAAGGACTGCATTCCTTTTGTCCCTCTAAGATGATGGAAAAATACAGTTCAAAATGTGTCTTTGGTGGTGCATAAGGCTACACTTGTTTCACGTCAGTTGATTTTTGCCGCACAGTGGGTAAGTACGGGAGGTTTATTTACATTCTATGTGTTACATAATCGTGTAAATATCGTATTTTGTATTATTAGTGACCACGTAATGATTTTATTTTGAAAACTACCGGATTCACTTCACCCGTGCTGGCTTGGTTTCCTGTTTATCGTGTCTTGCTTTCACAACTTCACCAGAAAGAGCTCCGGTGTGCTCTGGCGTCTGGCCAAAATTTGAAACAAACGAAACAGATTCGTAGCGCCGGATTGGCCATACCAGAGACACCCGACTGGACTGTACGCCGTGTGAGCCACTCTCGGACTTTTCAAGTTAAGTAAAGACTCCGGTGGCTGCACCGGAGTTGGACTGGATGCAGTGTGAGCCCGGGGTTACATGGTGACAAAATGAACTTTTTGGCATGGAAGAGAGTCTTCTTCTGGTGTTTCCATAGAAAAGATATTCCTCTAGCTGTACTTTTTCACATTAAGTAGTGTGTAAGTTTCTGTACCTACTGAATTGCATACTTTTTACCCTAGTTACACAAGGTACATTTAATAATGCATTATTGTATGTATTGTGTTGTACTTTTTTGCCGAAGGGAACAATGTTATAATCCAGTTTGTTGTGCTGTGATTTAGTGATCAGCCTTCATTAACCAGGCCTCGGCTCTAAATAATTCAGACTGACCTGAGAACAGCTGCACCTGGAGCCATTTCACTGTTTTCTCATCATCAGCAAAGAACTTCTGAACCTCTGCCAACAATCTGCCTTCTCCTGTCCACACAACTCAACCTATTATAGCAGCGTATATTTAGACTAGTCTATTCTAATAAAAGATAAAGACTTCACGTAAGGCAGGGCTTTTGGGAAGTGTGAGCCCAGACACAACTTTTGGCACAATTTGGAGTCACACAAAACATCATTATTATGCTTTAGCAGTGTAAAGTAATGTCTGAAGTGTTACTTTAGTGTGGATAAATAAAATACAAAACATTCCTTTACTGAACCAAAACTACATGTGGACAAGTTACAAACCATGTCTGAACAAAGACTAACCCAGAACCACACCAAGTCAAAAATTAAACAAAGTGTTATTATAAGCCAGCTGTACAAACCAAGTGAAGTAGCACCAACCTAAGCTTAAACCAGCACACAAGATCAAATGCAGGGCTTTGAATAGCTCCAATGTGAGGTGACCCTTAGTTGTAAAAAAGTGCATCATCAAACTTCAATTAGAACTTGACATGATCCAAAAGTCACCCTATTTCTAGCCACAGATCTCGAGCTGTGCCTGCGTCTAAACCAGTGGTGAGCAGTTATATTTATTTAATTCCTGCAGACTTGTGTTCCTGCAGAAGTTGTGGTCATTTGCATAAAAATTTGTCAGATGCATGTGTCTTAGAAAATTCCAATTTGTCTTTGGTGGTTTAAAATAATCTTTTACAGACAACAAAGTGAAACTAGAGATTACAACTCAAGAACAGCCAATCAGAGTGCTGCTCTCTCTCTCTCTTCATTCATTCATTCATTTTCTACCGCTTAATCCCGTTAGGGGTCGCGGGTGACTGGAGCCTATCCCAGTGACTTTGGGCCTTAGGCGGGGAAACACCCTGGACAGTGGCCAACTTGCCGCAGGGTTAGACAGACAACCATTCACTCTCTCATTCATTCACTAAGGGAAATTTACAGTGATGCCCAATTAACCTAAACATGCATGTTTTTGGAGGTGGGAGGAAACCGGAGTACCCGGAGAAAACCCACGGTGACACGGGGAGAACATGCAAACTCCTCTCTCTGTTATATATATATATATATATATATACAGACTATATTATTCACTTCAGACAGTACACAGTCTGACTTTGTCATATGGTACTATATTTACATAATTTATTTGGTGGAAAAGACTAAGTTTACACATTTACAACAAAAATATAAGGAAGCCTAACCTGGGACTGTGGTTAACTGTGCGCGTTGACATTCGAGCAGTTTCAACACTCACCCTACAGGGAGGAGCAAACCCCTCACCCACAGTTGCCAAGTCTGATTCTTTATACTGACCTTGGGCTTTTTTTTTTTTTTTTGGAAAGTCAGTTGTGAAGTTTTATAAGGTGCACTTTTATGTCACTTTTGTTATCCACAAAAATACACCAACTAATAACGTAAGTATTTTCATGTATTAAAGTTTGGACTAATGATAAACAATAATTATATTTTTTAAATAAAAATTGTTTACACACAGTCTGTGGTGACAGCTAATGTTTAATTAATTGACTCCCTAGTCCATTTCAAAACCTTAATTGGGTTTGCAGTGTCAATAATTTTAATAACTTTTCATTGAAAGGTTGAGTTCGCTTGTTTAGGCTTGTTCGCTTCTTGCTTCCTGAAAATATGGCAACACCTGGTAGTGTTCTTATAGACAGTGACAGAACTGCTGCAGCCACAGCCCGATCAGCTTCAGGAATGTGTATTGAGTTTGAAGGAGGGTGGGAAACAGAGGAGAGAGGCAGACGTTGTGTAATTTGCAGAAGGTGTGGCTGAGAAGAAGCAGCAGACATCAGCAGGTCATGAGGCCAGTGTCAGACTCTAGTTCAAAGGAGAACAGGTTGACTTTGTGCACGTGGAGCAGAGAGAGTGAAGCGTGTTGTGCAGCTGTGTGGTGAGGTAAAGTCACTGCACCTGAAGATCTGAGGAGTTTTTTCTACCACTGTAGTACCGGCAACAAGCAGTGAAGGCAGCACAGCACCAGGAGATGTGTAGTCTGCCAAAACAGCGAGGAAGAAACAGAAAACTGGGTGAGGTACAAACAGAAGAAGAGCAAACTGCTTTGTCCTGCTGCGGTAGAACTTTCTAGAACTGCTCTGCTGTATCACTGTTTTAATTCAACCCTCTTTGTAAGTTTCTGTTAAGTTTTTATAAGCAAATTTAGTGTTTTACTCCATTCTCTTTGCACAGTTATTTTAAAAATTAATCAGTCAGTTAAAGAAAATAAAATAAATAAATAAAACATGGTATTAGAGCATAATGATGGTAAACATAAACAGACAGAAAGTAGCTTTAGACATTCCTGAGTTCTTAGAAATTTGGACAGATTGTAAAACGTTGATACACTGGTAAAAAACAAAAATACATAAATGTGTCACATAAAACAATTTAAACATTTGTAAAACGCCAAGTAGGGTAAGCTTTTGTCAATGTGATTTAAGTCTATCTATCTATATACCAAGGCGGTGTCCCACCAACGTGGGGTAGCCGGGTGACTGGAGCCTATCCCAGTGACTTTAGGCCTTAGGCGGGACAGTGGCCAACTCATCGCAGGGTTAGACAGACAACCATTCACTCTATCATTTATTCACTAAGGAAAATTTGCAGTGAAGCCCAATTAACCTAAACATGCATGTTTTTGGCGGTGGGAGGAAACCGGAGTACCCGGAGAAAACCCACGGTGACACGGGCAGAACATGCAAACTCCACCCAGAGAGATCGTGAGATGCTGATATGGTCCGACCCAGGAGTCGAACCCACGACCTCTTTGTTGGGAAGCCAGAGCTCTAACCACTTGGCTACCGTGCACCCCGCGATTTAAGCAAGTAAATTGTAAATAGCATTTCACAGGTTTTAAAAAATGAGCAAAGTACTTGATACAGCTCAAATATATACAAGAAAAACAAAATAGAAATACAGTTGCAAACACATATGGCATACAATATCATTTGTGCATTTGGACTTAACTAATTAAAATCAAAGACAGGGGTGAAGTAAGAATATCTGTATTGAATCATTGTTGAACAATTCATACTAAAGAGCCTAATGCTAATACAAATAGTTTTCTCAAAGTCAGCTTTTGTGTAAGTTGTCATAAAAGAATAGCTGCAATCAAACGCAACAACCGGCACACTCGTTTTTAACATAACATGTGACTATTGATGTAACAACGTAGAAATGTGACAATTATAATAAGGTTAACAAATGTTTCCTTCACATTGCAGCACAGCCTGGCCCTGTAAAGTACACTTACATGAGTCATAGTGTAATAATGGCCATAGGCCCTTTGAACAGATATCACACACTCAAGCACAGCAATAATGAAGTGTTCAATAGCAGCTAAACAGCTGGTTTTATTAAACACACTAAGACCTAACATGGCATTACACAGCTGCCCCGGAGGTAGGACAGGTGTTCTCAAACGTTTGATGTTGAATCAGGCTTAATGTTTTTGTTTGTTTGTTTAATAATTTTTGTGGTATTACACACAAGTTAAAATATATATGTGCATGTTGCTCACAGCTTCACAAGCCTACAATACCATTTTATTTGTTGTAACAAAAACACAATTTTCATTCAATGTAGGTGTATATCAGCAATGCAGAAAGAGAAAAAAAGTATTTTTCTGCTTGTGTCTTTTATAATAAATACGTTTGATCATCTCTCTTTGTGTGTGCAGAGCGAGAAGTGGACAGCTTTGAGACAACAACCAAAGAAATGAAGATTCCCTGTGACAGATGTGGAACGCTGTGGCCCAGTAAATCCAGTCCCACAACACAGAAGGCTCACAGTAAAGCACAGCCACATGAGTGTGACAAGTGTGGACGCATTTTTAAGCACCTTCAAAAAGACTTGAGAATTTACCTTTACAGATGTGACTACAGATGTGACCAGTGTGAAAAAATATTTTTAAGTAAACCTCAGCTCAGATCTCACCCATGTGGACTTTCATCTACAACTGTTCAGACTGAAGTGAGGGAAACAGGATTTAAGACCAATGATTCTTCCGCTCTCAGTGAAAAGATTTACAAATGCTGCCTGTTTGAGAAGTCTTTCACGGTCTTCTCGTCTCTTCCCATCCACTATCAGACTCACCTCAAGAAAACAACATACACGTGTGACCAGTGTGGGGAGAAGCTCAGTAAACGCAGCAAATATGAAGCCCACATGAGAATCCACAAAGAAGCATACAGCTCTGAAAAGACTTTTGATCAATCAGCCATAACAAATCAGACTAAAGAGAGCTCTGTCGAGAGTGAAGCAACAAGTGAGGCCAAAGATTCAACACTGAAGTCAACTCACAGTGAAAAGATAATTGTTGCCTGTGTGAGTCTTTCACAGTTTTCTCGTCTCTTTCTCTTCACTATCACACTCATCTCGGGGAGAAAACGCACACGTGTGACCAGTGTGGGGAAGAGTTGAGTACTTGGAGCTGCTTTGAAGCTCACATGAGAATCCATACGAGTGAAAAACCATTCCTGTGTCACATTTGTGGTCAGACGTTTGCAGAAGTTCATCAGCTCAGAAGACACGAGGAAACGCACGCACAGGAGAGAGCTTTCGAGTGTCACCAGTGTGGACGGACATTTCTTTCAATACAAAAGCTTGGTAACAGGAAAAACATGCACAAATGTGATCAGTGTGTGAGATCTTTTCAGCTTTTAAAGTGCCTCTATGTGCACTATGGAGTCATTACTGGAGAAAAAAGCTTGGAGATGTGAATCTGGAAAGGATTTGTGAGTTGGATGTTCAAATCCCAAAGAACTAAGAAGAGACGTGGTGTTTGTCAAATCAAATCAATTAATTTTTGTGGGCCAAAATCACAACAACAGTTGTCTCTGAGGACTTCCCAAGATTATTAATTTGAGCAAATATGAATAATAGGAAATCAAAATAAAACAATACATATTCAATGAAACAATACACATTTTGTGGGAAAATAATGAGATTACAAGTTCAAATACATGACGTGAGTCCACACTAGTAAAAAAGTTGTTTGTGGACAGTCATTTTCAAGAGTTTCATTTCATTGGGAGAACAATCACGTAGGAGAGAAGATCTAAAAATGTGACAAGTGTAGAAAAAATTAGATTAATAACCACCTTTCTATTTACAACCTACAAGCAGTGTTTTCAAATTTTCAGACACTTGCAAGCTAACAAGTTTAGTATCTAATCAGGCAAAGCTGAACATTCCCAAAACACCTCTTACTTGATGTGAAAGTGCTGCCCAGGAGCAAGCAAGACTAAAGAAACAGACTTGGCAGCTCTGGTTACCAAGGCTAAAAGTGTGATAGAGCTTTATTGTTTTTTTCTAATTCCCTCTCTGGACACTGTACCTCTCACACAGGATAAAATTATACAAATGTAAAACAAGTGAAGAGGAGTTTTACTAAATTGACTAACTTTAAATCCTACATGAAACTCTTGAGATACATTTTGGGACTTTTGGACAGGCATAATGGTTGTGCTCATGTTAAGATCTCCCAGGAAAGATGAACTAACAACTATAAACACGCAGCACAAATGTCTGTGCTAATGTTCAGGTCATGTGGACACATTAAGCATACGCACTATGCACCTGAACCATCTGTCTGCTCCCTTATTAAAACAACACAGGCTTTTAAAAGGTGTGTCCTCTATGTTAAACGTCTCAGCGGGATTACAGTCACCTCTAACATCTTAAACAGTTGGACCATGTGGCTATGGAGGAACTTTAAGACGAGGTATTGCAGACAATGCTCAATTTTTATTTGGTTTTTGGCAGCCTGTTCTCTCTATATAAATTTCACACGGAAATATTATGCAATATAAGTTTAAAGAAACCACATGTAAAATGTTTATTTGAGATTTTATGAATATGACCTATGTGACCCAGACACAAAGTAAACATGTTCAAATTTTTACTGAAATTCAATGAGTCATTGAGTTATTCTTTTTCAAAAAGGTTATGGACATGATGTTCATTTGTTTACATTTAGTCTTTTGGTTCTCAGGAAGATTATCCAATCAGAAAGCAAAATGAAGCTCACGTTTCTCTCTCATTTAGGTTTGCTGAGAGTTTGTTTGACTCTACTATATATCTACACTTGCTTTAAATGATATGCTGAACGATGAAAGAAGCTCATGTGAATAAGAAAGTGTTTGTCAGGTGATTACCCATGATGCAAAGAAAAGCTTGTTCTTTATTTGTCAGTAGCTAGCTTCTAATCTTCAAAGTTTCTGCAATTAGTTCACAATCTGGCAACCCAAGTTAATCTGTGATTGTAAAACCAATAGTTGTGCACCTCGCATACGGATATTGTAAAGGAAGTTTTCTCAAAATGCATTTTTTTTTTTTTTACTTTACAGACATGGACCAATTTTGACTTACTAAAATATTTGTTTATATCCATAATTTCTTACCATTTTTAAGCCTAATTATGTGTCAAAATAATCTTTTTTAGATTAATTTTAAGCCAAATCAAAGCAAACTTTTTTGACTGCCCACAATACAATCTTTGCAATTCCTACACATAAAACACACATACAGTAGATCATTATTTATCTATTAAAACATTCCATTGAAAATGTATTTCTTTGGATTTCTATGTTCTTATAGTTTTCAGAGTAGAATTTTGAAAAGGTTTCACATTGAAAACCATTTAAAAAGATTTTCTGTTTTTTTCTTTTTTTTCTTCACCTTTACCATTCAGTTAGGTTTTCATGTTATTTTGAAGCAGACAGTGGATTTA
The DNA here is from genome assembly GCA_038363315.1 of Mugilogobius chulae. Taxonomy (NCBI): domain Eukaryota; kingdom Metazoa; phylum Chordata; class Actinopteri; order Gobiiformes; family Gobiidae; genus Mugilogobius; species Mugilogobius chulae. The sequence continues at coordinate 21,881,752 of CM076400.1, read as the reverse complement.
TATCTCACACATTTTATTTTCTCAAGAATAAGGACTGTGAGAAGGAACTGTTTTGTAGAATATATGGACATTTTAATAAAGCAGACACACACACAGACTCTTCTCTTGTCTCTTTTTTTTGCCAGCTTACAAAACGTCCCAGTCATATGCATTTTAAATATGTGCTTTGACCTACATTAGCTCAGTGTTCACAGCACATTACTTTCTCCTATTACTTCTGCTCCTACATTGACCTCCATTTCTACCACAGACCCTACACTCTACAACATAATCAAACATGGGCTGCTGTGGTAATTTCTCTCACCTCCAAAGTCTCACGTTGCTCTATGTGACCTGAGAAACACTCCCTACATCAAAAACACAAAAGCACATTGTGTCTAGAAAAGCCCAAGGTATTTAGTGATTAATGAGCCATGTAATTACAACCTCAGACACATAATGAATAACATGTCTATTAAGGACATGTGTGTACTCAGCCAGCCTGTGAGTATGTGAAGGAAATGCTAATGACTGAATGGCTTAAGTGAGTCAGTCTAAATGAGCAGGGCATAGATCAAGTCCTGAAGCATGTGGAGCCATTCTGGGAGGAGTTTGTATGTTTTCTCTGTGTCTGGAGTTCCGAGAAGCTTCTGACTGCAGACCTACCGCAGAGACTAGACTTATGAGCAGCTATCGTTCCAATCTTATTTATCTGACAGTCTTTCAATGTTGATACAGAAACACAGAATTATTATCAAACACAAGAGCATCAAAGTTAAAAGTTTCTTATTTCTTACGCTGTTTGAAGGCTGAGGCGGAGCAGTCGGGTCAGAGTCCAGTATTGATCCAGGACTGTGTCAGGCTGTAATCAGATACAATTGGAGCTCACTTTAGACTGAACTATCAGGACTGACACCAGAGCAGCATGAGTAAACTATCCAAACACTAACTTCAGTTCTCACAAACACCGTCGTCTAGACCTGCTCTGAGTATTTCCCTCAGTATTAGCATAACAAGCCAGTTCAGTTTGATTATTTCTCTTGTTTAAAGGCGATGATGCTTCAACTGAAATCTCAACATATAAAAGAAAAAAAAAACTGTTGTCTGCTTTATTAATTTTTTTTAGATCTTAAAATGTTTTAAAATGTCTTAATAAAAAAGGGAAATTTATGGTCTTAAATTTGTCAAAATTAGGATAGTATGTTTTAATTTTAGGACTTTATATTTCAAGCACATTTATCAAAGATAAACATAGAATATTTGTGTTGGAGAAATTGCATTTGTGATGCCTGTCATGTAAGTAAGTGTCAGATGTATGGAGGATTCAGAGTGCCACAATTGAATATATAAATACACCATTAAATAATTAATTAAATATGCCATTAAATAAATATATTTTGAAATAAATAAACAAATAAATAATTAAATGTACAATAAAATTAATAAATGAATAAATAATTGTTTATATAATTAATTAAATAATGAATTGTATAAATAAATACTGAAATAATTAATTAAATAATTAAATGTGGAAATAATTAAATACATAAATTATTAAATAATTAAATGTGTCAATATATGTTCAAATACATCTTTAAATAAATAAATGTTTCAATAAATCTTTAAAAAAAAAATAAAACTATTTATTTATTTATTTCCCTATTTATTTCCCTTTTTCCTTTTACATTTCATGATGGTGCCGCGAGCTTGAAATGAATCTGTCAGTCTCACTCATCAAACTCAGTGGGCGGGACTTATCCGCTTTGGATCAGTCCATTTCTGTGCGGGGGTTTCTCCCTGGTCCCACTTGCTCTCACTGATATGAGTGCCCTGTCTCCGCCTGCAGTTCTGATCGTACTCGGGGTGGTGCCTTTCGTAGCGTTTGCCGGGGACATATCACCGTTTTTCGGGAGATGTGGAGCCATCCTCCCGTGGACAGATACGTGACCTGGGCCTGGGGTACGTGCTGCGGCAGGTGGGTTCTGGGCCTGTGACACTCGCTCACCGTCTGTGACGAGGCAACAGCCTCTCACCGGTTCAGTCTGAGGCTCGGAGGGACAATAAGCCGCTGAGAGCCTTTATGGTTGTGTGGACAGGGGCGCATGGGAACAACCCTCACTCGCCGTGGTACGAGGTGGAGTTCTGTGTTCGATATTTGGCTCCCAACAGCTGGAGCTTAGCCTGACTGTAGCCGGGACATCGTTAGCCTTGTGTGGGGAGCTTAGCTGTGAATATATATATATATATATATATATATATATATATATATATATATATATATATATAATATATATATATATATATATATATATATATATATATATATATATATATATATATAAAAATGATCCCTCTCACCCTACGCGGGTGGTCTCATCCGCTTTCCAAGCTCGGGTCCTCTACCAGAGGCCAGGGAGCTTGAGGGTTCTGCGCAGTATCCTTGCTGTTCCTAGGACTGCACTTTTCTGGACTGAGATGTCGGATGTAGATCCAGGGATATGTTGTAGCCACTCATCCAGTTTGGGGTCACGGCCCCAGTGCACCGATCACCACGGGCACCACTGTTGCCTTCACCTTCCAAGCCTTCTCCAGCTCTTCTCTGAGCCCTTGGTATTTCTCTAGTTTCTCATGCTCCTTTCTCCTGATGTTGCCATCGCTTGGTATTGCCACATCCACCACCACGGCTCTCCTCTGCTCTTTATCCACCACCACGATGTCTGGTTGGTTCGCCATTACCATTCTGTCTGTCTGTATTTGGAAGTCCCACAGGATCTTGGCTCGGTCATTCTCTACCACCTTGGGAGGGGTTTCCCACTTAGATCTTGGGGTTTCCAGTCCGTACTCGGCACAGATGTTCCTGTATACTATGCCAGCCACTTGGTTATGGTGTTCCATGTACGCTTTCCCTGCCAGCATCTTACACCCTGCAGTATATATATATATATATATATATATATATATATTATATATATATATATATATATATATATATACACACACACACACACACACACTGGTTATAATTTTCTGTAGATGAGAAAACAAGAAAAAAAATAAAGATTCATTTTCTGTAGAGCTCAGGGCAAATGGGGATTCAGTAAAAACAGCCTGTTGTGATATAAAAGAGAAACCAATCTAATGCTAAGGCTCCATCTAAAAAAGCATTAACTAAATGTACAGAAAATGTAATAGATAAGTCTCTTTTCCAGACAAAGTAATCTCCTCATGCAGAGATGGAGATGTCAGACTCCCAGCAGGAAAGTTCCACTGTGACTCTTTAAAACAACCCAACCAGATCCTCCATTTCCTCTTCATGGGCCTAATCTTGCATCAGCGCTGTGTTTACTCTTGCAACACTTTTGTATTTTAGAAAAGCAATTAGATAACCCTGACCTGAGTGTTCCCACAGCTCAGCTACATTTCCTCCGAGCCTTGCAAAGCTGCTGTTACTGCCTCCATAAATGTTTTATTTGTACAGGACACGACACAGGGAGGGGCGAGGTAATTTCACTCTGCTCACCTTCTGACCTATAAGTGTTTTTAACGCCTGACACAAGTTCACTGTTGCTCTCTGCAATGACTTTCTCAACAACTTTGTTCAAAGTTAGGACTCTCACTAGAATGTAGACAGCCTGGGGTTCAAATGTTTGACAGTGTTGAAGAAATGTGAAATCAATCATTTAAATGTTTAAATAAAATAGTGGTGGATGTTAGAGATGGATGATTCACTTAAGTCATGGATTGATTCAGTTTTTCAATTTTACAGCCACAGTTTTTGATTTTGTTCGATAGTATTGTTATTATTATGATTATGAGTTTGAAGATTATTATTATTATTTTTTTTATTCTATCTATCTATCTATCTATCTATCTATCTATCTATCTATCTATCTATCTATCTATATATATATATATATATATATATATATATATATATATATATATATATATATTTTTTTTTTTTTTTTTTTTTTTTTTAACCTTAAAACACAAAATAAACCATAATAAATTACATTTAAAATAAAGTCACTGTTGTTCGTCCCCACTTATATTGTTAAATGAACAGTTAAACAGTAAACAGTCATATTTATTGTCCATATTTAAAGATCCACCTTCAGTTGTTAAAGCAACATTATAATGCACATTCAGGTTTTGCACACGTTCACGTTGTGTTTCTTCATGTGTGCGTGTATTTTACAACTTCTGCTCTTTCAATTAGATGGCTGCAAACTTCACATAATTCTTGATAATTCAATTTTCCAAATTGTTAAAAAACTGGAACTTAACGTTTGTTTTTCTGAGCACAAAGATATCATGAGGAAGTGGTTGTCAGCACCTTTCTGGAAATTCTAGCAATCAAATTGTTCATGCTAAAATATAACATGTAAAAATAGCAATCAAATGTTTACATTAGGAATTGAATTGTTGTTATCTGGGTTGAATTAGGCTAGTGCTCTATAAATAAAGATTATTATAATAAAACTTCAAGTAATAATAATACTACAGTAGCTATTGTGGCCCTGGGCCAGACTGGCAGAAGTAAAGCTTCTATTTTGCACCATCATGACCACCACCAACCAAGGAAACTTTACTAGCTATTCTCCTCAATACAGACTTTAACCTGGCCTGGTGGTGCCACATGCATATTTTAGTGTCACATTGTACCTGTTTTTATGTAGGGAAAAGCCCAACCAGGGACATGAGTTGAAAATTAGCACAAGCCATACACCCTGTATGTGCTGCATGCTCTATGTTTTATTGCATTGTCCTTGGCAAACAAACAAACAAACAAACAAACAAACAAACAAACAAACAAACACACAAACACACAAACAAACAATGAGTGAACAAACACACAAACACACGCAGGCAGAAATACATACATACAGTACGTACATACACAAAGCAATATAATCTCATATGGATATAAGGTTATTGCAGATTCTTTCTTTAAAGTCTTACACAGTGCATCTTTAAAATGAAGATTCTTGGCAGGATTTGGAAGGATTGAAAAGCCAACTAGCTTTGCAGACCGAAGATACACAAGCTTTAAATGGTGTTGTAAAGCCCTGTAACTTTAATTATATTTTTTACAATTTAAGAAAACATAACTTCTTTACTCTCTCGATTCTGTACATTTTTGGATGACCCATTTGAAACTCTGGGTGTGAGCTCAGAGCAGCGTGTAATAATGTTCCTGCCTTCTGATCAGACTGTGTTCTGTGTTCAATGTGTGCGCTCTCTCTGAAGTTATCTCTCTTTTGGATGTGAACCACCTGAACCTCATCCAATCCACCATCGATTTTCTGTCCAGCACACTTAGCTTAGCACAGGCCCAACATGGGAGGAAGAGGAAATGCTAATCGCTGCAAAAAGACTTCAGGTGTTTTGTGGGAAAATGTCTGCCTCATGTAGGTCAATAATATTCACAGCAGCAAACAAAATGTTTGCTCCAAAAGTATGTGGAGTCGAGACAGATATTATTTATAGCAAAGCAGAATGTAGCTATACAAAGAAAACAGAAGATTTCCAAATTTAAAGACATTATACCATTTTTTATATAGAATAACTTGCAGCACATATATTTTTTTTATCTATCTAATTGTTGATGTGTCTAGTTTATCTTAATGTGTGTTGTTTTTTTGTTCAGTCATATGCTGTTCTCTAAAATCCAGAGAGTTGCCTCTGCAGTGCCATAAAGATCCTTTTGCTTAAACCACCACATGCTCAGAACTGTCGAAGCATGTGGTGTTTGTCAGTGACCATCTGGATGATCCAGAGGAAGACTGTGGTCAGATGAGACCAAAATAAACTCCACTCTCTGTGTTTGGAAGGAGAAGAATGATGAGTGAGCACCAAACACACTGTAAACCATGGCGATGAAGATGAGCTGCTTTTCTACAAAACAGACAGGACGACTTACCATTATAAGGAAGGAATTAATGGGACCATGTAACATGAGACTTAGAACAAAAACCTCCTTCCCTTAGTAAGAGGACTAAAGATAGAACATGGGTCTTCCAGCAATTAACCCGGACAACTATAAGAAGCATTTTAAAGTCCTGGAGATGTCAAGTCAATCCCAGCAACAGTCCAGAAACATGACAGTGGGCCAAAACAACTGCAACAGTGTGGCAAATCTGGTCAAAAACTAAAGAGGGATTATCATTTTCCGCTATACACTGCATGTTACTTGCAGAAAGCCTGTCTGTCTAGTTAGCTGGGGAAACATCTCTAATAAAAACAAAAAAAAAGAGCTACCTGTTTCGACCAGGTTTTAACTGGTATGACAGGCGTCTGACGTCTCCTGAAGCTAAGACAATGTTTTTCTGTGTTTTGAGTCGTAAAGACAAAGACGTGCATGAGTCGTAAAGACAAATGTCATTCTCAAATGTTGATTTAGCAGCATAACTTTTAATTTCACACAATAAGTGTAGCTTTTGCTATCCGACTGCGCCTGCATATTGTGAGAGACATAGACATTTGCAGTATTAAGCAAGAAACATGATTCATTTATTTACAGTTAAAACATGATGTATTGTAAGTGCTTTAGACATCATTGTTATTTTATTTGAGGTTCAAAGACACCCCATTGTTTTTTTGGTGTCATTTTGAAATATTACGACAAGTACTGTTATTTACGAGATGCATTTGAACGCCCCGCTTTGCTTTAGCCTACGTGACTTGAACGTGACTTGAGTTCAACAGTTTACACCGCAGCGGAGGCACGGACTTTTAGCAGGGACTCGTTGTAAGCCTGTTCTTAATTCTGTGGCTTGAAAATAAAGATCCCTCGTGAAAAAGACAACATCTATCGTCTTCTGTGCCTAAAGAGCTGCAACATCATGGCGAGCCAGCCAGGAGATTGGTTTTAAACGGACTTTTTGAGTGTGAGTAGAGACTTTCAGTTAGCAGCCGTTAGCAGCTAACGTTAGCGCCCTCGCGCCGCACTGTGGAAGAAAACCTTTCTCCTTCAACGAACCTGGAAAAACATCAACGGATCAACTTGTGAGTACACATGATGGAGCTAGAAAATCTGAGAGACCAAGTTACTACCGTGCTGTGCCAAATAAGCAAGGATCAGCTCATAGAAGTCTGTAACCTGCTGAAATGCCAGACAGAGAGGGAAGGGTCATTCGGGGACATGAGTCGAAGAGAGCTAATGAAAGTAATCGAACAGAAACTGGACGAAGTTGAGAAAAGCTATAAGCCAGAAGATGCTGTCCAGTACGTGAAAGAACTTTTATCAGCTTTGAGTGGGATGGGAGCTAAAGGCGACTCCGGGGAGTGGCGCGATTTTTCCCGCGCGTCCGAAGCTTGGGATAAGTGCAAGGAGCTAAGGGGAGAAATCAGAGCACTGGAGGAGAAGCTGAAAATGGCGGACGCCGCACCCGCTCAGGCTCAGAGTCCCGCGCCGGCAAAAATATCTGAAGTGACGATCCGCAGAGAGTTTCGCATCAGTGGCCAAATCGGTGAAGGCGGGCAGCGTGACCGACTGTCCCACACCAACTTGCTCCATCAGATAGAGAACGGACTCCGCAAAGGTCACAGTGAGTCAGAGGTGGTTGAGGCAGTGATAAGAGCCATCAGCCCTGGCTCAAGCTTCGTGACATGCTAGAAATAAAGACTGATTTAACACAATATTGAAAGGACATTACAGAGAAGATAACACGTCTGACTTGTACCAAAAACTGATCAGCATTTCCCAGGATCCAAAAGAGTCACCCCAAGATTTCCTCTTCAGAGCTATTGAGTTGAAAGACAGGCTGCTCTACATCTCTAAAGGAAAAGAAGAGGAACACTACGGTGCAGACCTGGTCAAGAAAAAGTTTTTGAGGTCAGTGGGTACAGGTCTACTTAACGACAACATCAAGTTTCAGATAAAATCACTTCTTGACAACCCAAATGTGACTGATGAAACCTTGATTGAGAGACTAAATGAAGCAGCCAATCTAGAGGCAGAAAGGCTGCACAAGTTAAAGAAAAACAATGCTAAAGCACCAAAAATAAATGAACTGTTTACACCAGAGGGACCAGTTGCCAGCCCACAGACCACCCCAGCTCCAGCCAAAGAAAACCCCAAACCAGCTCGAGCTTCAACTGAAGTGCAAGCCTTGGTGTCAGAACTTAAAGCTGAGGTGGCAGAGGTGAAACAGATGGTGCTAGCTTCTTTAAACAACAATAAGCCCCAGTCAACCAGGAGACCAACAGACAGAGTGGGACCCCGTCGGAAGAGAGGCTGCAAGACCTGCCAGTTAAACGGTGAGGGAGACAACTGCACCCACTGCTTCAAATGTGGCCAGTCGGGTCACATTTCCAGAGGATGCCGAGCTCCACGCCTGCTGCAGGGAAACGACAGAGGGCCACTGCCACGGGACCAGCAGTGACCCAGCCAGCTCATCAGGAGTCCCGCCACTGCCACTACTGTCGCCTGGAGGAGCAACACATCTCACCTCTTCAGACCTGCGCGAGCTGCTCATCTGCCTGCTATTGCTCCAAAACATGTCAGGCGAACCATTGGCAAGAACACAAACACACATGTAAAGCAGTGAAGTTAGTTGAGCAGTATTTGAGTGACAAGGAGGAAAGAAGTGGTCTTCACAGATAGGATGTGTTGATGCGTTGTCTAACAAGCAAGGGAGAAAACTTATTAAACTGATTGGTAGACGCAAAATGGTTAGATGTACCTTTGACAACATAGCAGTTACAGCTTTGTGGGATACAGGTGCACAAGCTACTGTCATAAATGAGAAGTGGAGAGCTGAGCACTTACCTCATACAGTCATCAGAGGGATAGATGAACTTTTAGGACCAGAGCCATTAAATGGGTTTGCTGCCAATCAGACAGAAATACCTTTTATTGGGTGGGTCCCAGTTAAGTTTAAACTTGTGGGTTCAGACACTGCCAGCTCTAGTCTTCTTGTGCCAGTTCTAGTCTCCAGCGACCCTAATGTGGCTCAAGACCCTATCATAGGTTTTAACGTGATAGAAGAGGTTATTAATGAGCAAGTGAAACAGGGTACTACGAGTAAAGACTGTGCTACTAGCATTGTGAGTAATGCTTTTGACATTGACACTGTTTCTGCCAAAACCTTTGTCCAGCTGATGCAAACCAGTCAAGCGGCTGAAGTAGAGACTCAAGTGAAGACAGGACGAGGTAAAGTTGAACTGGGTCCAGGTGAAGTTGTGACCATTCGCTGCCGCACCCGCATACAGGCAGAGGAGGACACTGCTATGCTGTTTTGTCCCAGTATGAACTCTGGTTTACCCGAAGGACTGCATATTCAAGAGGTACTGTTTAGGGTGAAAAGGGGCAATTCTACCACTGTTCCAGTGTCTGTCACGAATACTACAGGTCGTAATATCACTGTAGGTCCACGTGTTATTTTGGGTCACACTGAGGGGGTAAAAGCAATATACCCAGCAGCCCTACAGCCTGTAGAAATACAAAAAGCTGAGAAAGTGACAACTGATGCAGACGTTAACGTCTCATCATCTCCAAACCCTGAGTCTTGGGACCCTCCTGTAGCCTTAGATCATTTAACAGACGAACAACAGGATTTAGTTAGAAAAATGCTTAGAGAGGAATGTATAGCTTTTTCTAAAAATGAACATGATGTAGGCTGTATTCCTAGTCTTCGCATGCACATTACTCTTAATGACCAAACGCCAGTTCAAAAGACTTACATTAGTGTGCCTAAACCACTGCACCAGGAAGTCAAAGCATACCTGCAGGACTTAATAAACAGAGGGTGGGTTACAAAGTCAAAATCTCCGTATTCTTCTCCCATTGTGTGTGTAAGGAAAAAGTCAGGCGAGCTAAGACTCTGTGTAGACTATCGTGAACTGAATCGTAAATCTGTCCCTGACAGACATCCTATTCCTAGGATACACGACATGCTTGATAGCCTCACTGGTAGCTCCTGGTTCACAGTATTAGACCAGGGAAGGCTTATCATCAGGGGTTTTTAGATGAAGAGAGTCAGCCACTTACTGCATTTATTACACCCTGGGGTTTATACCAGTGGGTTAGGATCCCTTTCGGTCTTAGCTCTGCTCCGGCAGAATTTCAGAGAAGCATGGAAGAGTGTCTATGGGGTTTACGTGATGACATTTGTCTACCTTATCTTGATGACAATTTGGTGCATAGTAAGTCATTTCAGGACCATGTTGAACATGTACGAGCAGTTTTAAGAAGGTACCAGAAACATGGGGTAAAACTTACTGCCAAAAAGTGTGAACTTTTCAAACCTAAAGTCAGGTTTTTAGGCAGGATTGTGTCAAAAGATGGTCACAGTATGGATCCAGCAGAGGTCGCTCCTGTGCTGTCACTAAAAGATAAACAGCCTAGCACAGTGGGGGAGGTGAGACAAATATTAGGGTTCCTGTCTTACTATAGGTCTTACATACAAGACTTTTCACGTTTTGCTAAGCCCTTATATGAACTGCTGGCAGCTCCTCCTTCCCAAAAGCAGCAAGATGCAAAGACTCAGAAAAAGTCAAAGAGAGATAAAACCAAAAAGGCTCAAGGACAGTTGCCCTCTTCTGCCCCTGTAAAATGGACTGACACTCACCATCAAGTTTTGTGCTACCTGGTTGATAGACTTTCTAATCCTCCTGTCCTAGGGTACCCAGACCTGAACCAACCCTTTGTGTTACATACTGATGCATCGCAGGCAGGGTTAGGAGCAGTGCTCTATCAGCGTAGTAACGGTAAACTAAGGGTTATAGCTTATGGCTCAAGAACTTTAACACCACCAGAGAAAAACTACCACATGCATGCAGGCAAATTAGAGTTCTTAGCGCTAAAGTGGTCTATTTGTGAGCGTTTCAGAGATTATTTGTTTCATGCGCCATCTTTTGTGGTTTATACAGACAATAACCCGCTCACCTACGTGTTAACCACAGCTAAGTTGAATGCATCTGGTCAGCGTTGGGTATCTGAGTTAGCTGATTTTAATTTCACCATAAAATACAGACCAGGCAAAACAAATGCAGACGCAGACGGGTTATCCAGAATGCCTATTGACTTTGAGAACTATATGAGCAACTGTACTCAGATGGTTAGTCAGGACACGGTGACAGCTATGCAGCAGGGTATCCTAGTGCAACATGCAGAGCAGACCCCCATGCTCAGTGCTGTTTCTTTTGAGGCTCTCCAGCAGCAGGCAGGAGCCGAGAGACTTTTGGACACTATTCAGCCATTACCCAGAGAGGAGATCAGTGCAGCGCAGCAGAAAGATCCTGTGATCGGTAAAATGTACAGTTATGTGAAACAAAACAGGAAACCTACCGCACATGAACTGAAAAATGAGAGCTCTGAGTTTAAGGCACTAGCCAGAGAGTGGACTAAGCTGCACATCAGGGAAGATGGGACTTTGTTCAGAAAAACACAGCACAAAAACCAGTTAGTTCTCCCTGCAGTTTATCATCCTCTTGTCCTACATGAACTGCACAAACAAATGGGTCACTTGGGCTCAGAGAGGACACTGCATCTTATTAGAGAACGTTTCTTTTGGCCCAAGATGCAAAGAGACATTGAGCATTTTGTTTTAAGCGTTTGTGAGTGTTTAAAGAAAAGAAAACCAAACAGACAAGCAAGAGCCCCTATGCAAAGCATTGAAAGTACTCACCCATTCCAGCTTGTGTCAATAGACTTTCTGCACCTTGAGCAATGTAAAGGTGGTTGTGAGTATATTCTTGTTGTCATGGATCACTATACTCGCTTTGCACAGGCATATGCAACCACTAACAAATCCGCTAAAACTGTTGCAGAGAGACTGTTTAATGACTTTTGCCTCAGATTTGGTTTTCCGGAGAAGCTACACCACGACTTAGGGAGAGAGTTTGAGAATAAACTGTTGCATCACTTGAAAGAACTGTCCGGTGTCAAAGGGTCACATACGAGTCCATATCACCCACAAGGAAATGGACAGACAGAAAGATTTAACAGGACTCTTCTCTCTATGTTAAGAACACTAACTGAAGAACAGAAAACAGACTGGAAAAGCCACCTTCCCAAAGTCATACATGCCTACAACTGCACTGTTAACGAATCCACTGGTTTCTCTCCGTTTTACTTGCTCTTTGGTAGGTTGCCAAGACTTCCAGTAGATCTCCTGTTTGGCATTGAGCAAGAGGGATGCTCCGGTACCTACCAGGACTATGTGGACAAGTGGAAACAAAGAATGAGTGAAGCATACAGCATTGCGTCCAGAAATGCTGTCAAATCAGCTGATCGAGGCAAAACACAGTATGACAAAAGAGTTCATGGTCCATCGCTGCAAGTAGGAAGTCGTGTTCTAGTGAGAAATGTGATTGAAAAGGGAGGGCCAGGAAAAATCCGCTCCTATTGGGAGGACAACATTTATGTTATTACACGTCAAAAAGGAGAAGACAGTCCTGTTTTTGAGTTGGAGCCAGAGAACGGCAAAGGCAGGACAAGGGTGCTGCACAGGAATATGTTATTGCCTTGTGATTTCCTCCCACTCACGCCCGGTGAAAACAAGACTGTAACTGAAACAAAAACCAAGAAAAGACATTTTGAAAAGAAAAACAAGACACATGTGACGCGAGCGCAACATGCAGACACTGAGGACGAGTCAGAAGAGGACTTGTCTGATGTTGTGTTCACTTGGCCTGCTCCTGAGCCTCACAGTACACCTGCCCTAGATCCCACTGCTGCAGATTTCATCCCACAGATGGAGGAACCTTTCCTAGAGCACAATGAGCCTCAACAAGAGACTGGAAATGAACAGGAGGACCTCATTCCAGCTGAAATTGCTGAGGAAGAAGTGGACACTGAGGATGTAGAGGATGTGAACAGCAGTTCAGATTCTGATGCTGAGGAAACAGAGCAGATCAGTACATATCCAAAGAGAGAACGAAGAAAGCCACAGACTTTAACTTACAATGCACTGGGTCAACCGAGTTTTACAGAGAGAACAGTAGCTGCTCAAGTTTTAAATGTTAAGGGTTACTGGCGCCCTTGGTAGCAGGGTTGATTAGATTTGAGTTAAAAAAAAAAAGATAAAAGACTGAAAAAAACACACTTGTTTTGTTCCCTTTGCTAACAATACCATATGTACCTTTGTTGTTTGGGAAGTGACACATGAAGTGATGGCCGACTATGTGTTATTGAGATAGGATAGGAAAATGTATTTCTTTTTGTAAATGGATTGGTAAAGAAAACGTATGATTTGTAGAAGAGGTCACATAGGTGAGGAGGTGTTTGTAAACATAAACTGGACTAATAACTAGGACTAAAAATGGTCAAGAGTATACACAATTACAGTGCACGGTAGTTGTGGGTAACTAAATAAGAAAGGTGGTAATCTTTGAAAAAGGTCCATTCCATGCTGTGTGGTCAATTTATGAGTTAGAAGGTACATGTTTCTTATTTGAAGGTATTTTTTTTATGTCGGGACGACATCTTATTAGTGGGGAGAGTGTGAGAGACATAGACATTTGCAGTATTAAGCAAGAAACATGATTCATTTATTTACAGTTAAAACATGATGTATTGTAAGTGCTTTAGACATCATTGTTATTTTATTTGAGGTTCAAAGACACCCCCATTGTTTTTTTGGTGTCATTTTGAAATATTACGACAAGTACTGTTATTTACGAGATGCATTTGAACGCCCCGCTTTGCTTTAGCCTACGTGACTTGAACGTGACTTCAGTTCAACAGTTTACACCACAGCGGAGGCACGGACTTTTAGCAGGGACTCGTTGTAAGCCTGTTCTTAATTCTGTGGCTTGAAAATAAAGATCCCTCGTGAAAAAGACAACATCTATCGTCTTCTGTGCCTAAAGAGCTGCAACAATATACCTTGTTGATAAACCAATAATCCCACTATAGGAAACGTTTGATCTTTGTAGTTTCCAACCAAGGTTATATTGCAAAGTATTGAGCTAAACTTCCCCAGTTGTATATTGTTTTAAACAAGAATATGAAAATAAATTGCATACAAAAAAGTCTATGCAATTTTCTGTTTTCTTCAGATTGTGTCTCTCATTGTTACAGTTGTTGATGATGATGATGATGATGATGATGATGATGATGATGATGATGATGATGATGATGATGATGATGATGATGATGATGATGAGTCCCAAACCTGCATTTTATTGGTTAGAGGAGAACCTGGAGGAAACCACCCAGACACGGGGAGGAACGAGCAAACTTCTGAGACCAGTCAGTGACAAATTGGTATTGGTAAAAGGGATGAGTCCATTTTAAGTGTTCATACTGTATAAACTTGAACCAAGGAACAACATTACACCTTCAGGGACTCATTAAAGTAAATTTTGCATCAGTCTCATTTAAAGTTTTAGTAGGACATTTGTTCTGACCTGCACTCTGCTCTAACTCCTCCGCATTAGCCTGTGCACTCCGCCTCACACATGCCATAAATGATTCAACATTTCCTCCGTGTTTGGTACAAACTTGGCCCTACAGTCTGTGCAAAGTTCACTATGTTATTTAGCATTCACACTGTGTCCAGCTAAAGTCAATATCTCGCATGTGTGCCTTGCTCTTGCGTCCACTCCTGACCCCGGCTCTCTCATTAGCCACAATGGGACTTCTCCAAAAGCAATTAGTGTCATTCCCTAGAAATATATGGCATTGAAATTCCTTGTGTTTAATTGCCATTGCTACCCCATGCTCAGTACAGTGCCTATGTAAGTGCCTGCAGTCTTGTGCATGGTTATCTCCCTCTCATAATTGGTCAAAGAAGACTCATTTCTAAGCCAGCTAACACTTCAGGGGGTTTTGTCACATATTAAAAATGCATAAATTAGAAAAACACATAGATTTTGTGCAGCAACAGCGGTTTTAATAATGTATGGAGTGGAATTGGTCTTTAGAGGTTGGAAAGTTTATAGGCTTGTGAAAACCAAAGAACCATTTACAGTGAAAGGGTTGAAAATGTAGTGTTTTTCTAAAGGTTGTGTTTTAATGTGTTAAGCCTTTTACTGGATATTAAAGAAAACAAAATGTTAGCTTTTAGTGGTGGAGCACAGAACAAAGACGGCAGCACAGAGAAGTTTAGATACTGTGTTACAAAAGTGCAAGTCACAGACATAAAGACATTTATTTTTGTGAAAACATTTGCACAGACTATGGGGCACAAAAGCTTTTTTCCGTTGGCGGGCCAAATAGTATTACTGGTACATTCATATTGGCACTGTTGGTGATGGTTAATAGTCTTTTATAGGAGATTACATAATTTTGGTACAAATTTTTGTGACCTAAAAATACACTTTTTAAAAAGATGTGTCTTTACTTTGAGCAGTCTTTTGTGGCCCTAAAACTGACGATTATTTGTTCTGAAGGAAAGCCTCCTTCTGTATATTTCCATAGAAAAGCTGTTTTTAGATATATTCTTTCACATTATGTCATAAAATGTATTGATTCCTTTTAAGAATGTTAAAAAAAAAAAAAAAAAGATGGAGACAGTTCCACTTTGAGCACTATTGTTCCATATTTTAAAAGCCGTTATAGGGCAGTAAGTTCTGACTCTGTCTGGCTGCTCTGATTGATTGTTGCAATGTTTTTTGCTCAACAATGTTGGAACCTAATGATCTGATAAATAATCATGACAGAGTCACACTGACACACAAACACGTTTAGCACCATCACAAAAGTCCAATAATAATTACGTGGGCCACACATTTGTAACTTTGGAAGGGTAAATCAGGCTTAAATCTGACCAAGACTCTTCAAGAAAGTTAATTTTATGTATGTATGTATGTATGTATGTATGTATGTATGTATGTATGTATGTATGTATGTATGTATGTATGAATTTATGTATTTATGTATTTATTTATTTATTTATTCATTCATTCATTCATTTCTTTATTTATTTTGTTTTAATTCTCTCTTGGAAAGTGGCTTTATGATAATTTTTGAAACATTGTTTCATTAGACATATTCTAAATATGACAACTGTTTGTGTATTGTTTGCGCATGTTAATCAGTATCAGCATTTATGCACTCAGTATATTGTTAAATCGTTAATTTGTGTCTTTATGGTCTTCCAAAGTGTTCATTTGCCCCACTAATATTTGATTGACAGCAAAAATGGTCCCATGGTTTTGGACAAATGTGCAAAAGAGCATATGGGTTCTAACATATGTTTAATTCTTTATGTGTTTCTTTTTAATTGTCATCAATGCTAATTTTTGCAGAAACAAGCATGCTCTGATATTCAAGAGTGGTAAAAACATCCAGTAAAATCATTGGGTCTAGTCTCCCGGAGATTTCCACCGTGTACACCACTCGCTGCCTGCGCCGGACTCATAACATCATCAGAGACCGCTCCCATCCAGCTAACCGCTTGTTCCACCTGCTGCCCTCTGGTCGTAGGTACAGGTCACTTCCGGCCAGAACCTCCAGAATGGCCAACAGCCTCTACCCACAGGCCATTAGACTTTTAAATGACCCCCCCTCCGCCATCATCTCTCCCTTTACTTAGGTACCATTAATACACCACTCTCCATCAGGCCATAACTGTGAACTGGACTTTGCATTGATGCAGCTCAACCACATCTACACACTGTTCACTGTTGATCTACCTCTTTTTGTCTCTCTTGTCATGTTGTTTGTGTGGATATGTCTATATGCTTCAAGGGTCTTACAAAGTGCATTGTTTACACACATTGCAGTCGGCATCCTGCACTTTACAATTACAGTTGCACTAATTACAACATTGCCATGTTTACTGATGGAATGCTCTAATGTAATTTCGTTGTTAATATAACAATGACAATAAATTATTGAATCTTGAATCTTGAATCTATTGTGTCCACTAACGATACACAATTGCAACTGTTTCACTCATAATCAGTTTATAGAGTCAACAACCTGTGACATCAGCTGCATGCGTACTGATATTCAAACATGCATGAATCAATCCAAATAAAACTAATGATGAGAGAATACTGTTAAGACTACTAGCACAGAGAAGTGGATTTTATATCATACATTTTCTTTTAATACTTTCCATCCTGAGCAAAGCAACATCATTACCACACACCCCACTCTCCATCACCTTTAAACGTTCAGCTACTTTGAAATTCCTGCTGTTTAAGTGGAAGCCCACTTGTTCCTTCGCTTAAGTTTTCTATCCAACTTTTCCGGGATTTAGCCATATTTCTGTATTCATTCTTTCTAGTGTGTTGGACTCTTCATATCCATAACACTGACAGCTCCACAAAAGGTACTCTGGTCCGTGACAACTTATTGACGCATCAAATCCACCGCGGACTCCATTCACGACGCAGATAAAAGCTGTGAGGACCAAAGGAGAGGGAAGGAAACATATTGGAATTCTCCCCGTAGAAAACACTCATGTCACCAGCTTGTTTTTTGCTCCTTTTTTATATCAGGCAACCCTTTTCTCCCACTTTTTATCATTCAGGTCCGAGATGAGCATGCGATTGTGCTAGTGTCAAGTCGGTTTTACAAGAAAGAATGCAGAAAAGAGGAGAAGAGAGCAGGTCCAGGGGGAGAGACGGAACAGCTGAAGGCATGAATGTTGAATAGGAGAAATGCAGGGAGCCTATTCAAATGCATAGGGACTGGAATGATAGTTGAATTCATGTCAGAAGTGTCAGTTGGCTGCATTTTATCAGCGCAGTCCCAGTGACCTTTGTTAGAGAGATGGGTATAGGGCTCTTTGCGGGCATATTTCATTTAAATAAGAAAGGACTTGGCAAGAGACACTGGGATGTCCACTTAAGAGTCTAACAGAAAAGACTGCAATCTAGTTTTGCTGAAAATTAAGGCGATACACTACAAACAAAACAGTTTTTTTTTTCTTGATCTTTTATTTATTGTTTTTTGTCAGTTTGCTCTGTTAGAATACAGACTTTCATGAGGAAATGATCCAATCCAACTCACAATCCATGTTCTCATAGATTGTGTGTCTTTACCACGACATTCCAAATTGCAAGTCTTGACGACGTTTCTGCCTTTTCTGGCGTGTTTACTACATGCCCATTTTTTTGGCGTCGTAAGGACACACAATATAGTTGAGGACACACAAGAGGTTTTATGTGGGGTTAACGGCTCTGTTTTAAATTGCGTCGTACAGATTTGCACATCTGTGAGACCAGGCTGTCCAATCAGTCAATCTCCTTAAAATGTTTATTATTTAATTCACTTCATCCATAAAGTTGTGATCATTGTAACAGCCATTTTAACTGGAGTGGCTTTGAGCATAAGCAAACTATGCAGTTGCCTAGAGTGCCATCTGGTGGAGTAGGCCACATTACAGCCATATAATATAAATACATAAAGATGGTAGTCTATTTGATTTTATGTCAACATGACACATATTCATTGAGTTATTCGCTAAATTATTCAACATTTATTTTGAATGTGACTGTGTTAATGTTAGTTGCAATTTTGCAGATTTCTTTATTTTTTGGCCCTTTTTCCACATAGAATGGCATATTTATAATGTAAATGAAAACAGCATCGTGAAAAAACTCACATTTTATGTGAATATAGTACAAGTTTCTAGTTCTGCTTTATGTTTTTTTTTTCTTCAATAATACTAGGATTTTGGAGTGTGTCTACAGACACTGGTCAAAATAAGCCACTACCAAGCTCCAGTTTCAAACCTGGGCTTCCACAGTGTCCAATGCTTCTGCTTCTGTTCTAAAGCCCTTAATGTTTCTTTTTTGGAAAATGGTTTACACTCAAGAATTCATCTTGTGGCTCCATGTCTGCGTGTGCCTTGAACTTAATGGAATATCAGACACAGATGTGATGCATCGGAGCAACATTATTCGTGAACATGATCTGACTCCAAATATTTAGCTTAATAACCTCACAAAAACGTTCATCTGGGTCTATAAGAGAGATTTCGGATCTTCTCAGTGTGACGCCTATAAAAGAAAGTTTTAGCTCCTAATCTAACATCAGACTTTGTGAAAATACTTTTTATTTGCTTCACTTCCGCTTTACACACCCACCATTTACATCTAAATCTCTATTTTCTTTCTCTCGCTTATGAAACCACAGACTGTCTGCTTCTGTCTGTCACTTTTTGTTTCAGAATTTATTCATAACTTTTTTTCTTAGGCTGTATTGGTCTCTGATCCCAACAGCTGCCGAAAGCTCATTTTAAACAGGTTCATCTCATCCCCTCGTAAATCGCACAATCTCCGCTGTATTTGAACTGCCATCTCAAATACATATCCCTCATTTCGACACGCTGCCTTTGTCTTAGAAAGTTTCAGAAGTTTCCCTGACCTTCAAACAATGGCGTCTTTTTTAATCATTTATGAGATGAATGCCGCCGTTCTCATTCACCTGTGACACGGAAAAAGGTCTAATAAAAATGTCGAAACAAAATTGGAACATGTCAGATTTGTTCTAAAGTGCTTTTCTGCAAATACCATCTGGCAATGGTGAGTAATGGACAAAGGGTGAAATATGGCAGACTTTGAACTGTTTACTGTAAACTAAGTGTTTAGAGACAAGCATGAGGAGTCAAATTTGCTTTGTGCAATGAAAATTTTAAACTGTCTATGGTAAGATAATGTTTGTTAGGGCAATGCACAATTACATTAACCACAATGGTAGAAATTATTGTACCAGATTCTAGCTTTACAAGTTATTCCCACCTGTAGTCCTAGGGAAAACAAGTTGTCTGAGATCTAGAGCCCACACTTTGGCAAACTGTGAAGAGTGGGTCTGGTCACCACGCTCCCCGCCTGCATTTCAGATCAATTCCACAAAGTACAGGGCAATCAGATTAGTTTATTTGTGTGACACAGATGAAACAAAGAAGCTGGTTGTCTGTCATTTAGACTAAAATATAACTTCACTCATATCACATTATTTTTTCTTTTCTGCAGAAGTCCACGGCGTTTTTCAGTTCCACATGATATTTTTTCCATACAAATGTTTTCATCGTAAGCAGCCATGTTGGTTTTCACACGGCAGACGATGCATGTCTCTGATTGGCTAATTTATCTGTCAATCATGGCCACATGGCCAGCCGATATATATTTTATATATCAACTTGATTTTCTAGGCAAGAAAACTAGAGCATCCAAATGAAAACTTAAGCTGTGAAACGGAGAACATACAAACTCTGCAAAGCAGGAGTAAACCCAACACCTTCAAGTAAATAAAGAGGAAGTGAAGCAAATACATGTGTTTAAAACCTTTTATAGGCATCAAACTGAAGGCCTTTCATAAAGGCATTTGCATAACATAATATGTTACAAAAAGCCAAAATGTAAAATAATCACATTTTTTAGTTTCTTTGGGCTTAACGGCTAAGCTTCAGTTTACTAACTTGGGTAAATTTAGGACTGGGGGTTGGGATAGATTAAGATTTTCTTGTTAAACCCAAAGAAAATGTTGCCACATGAATTCAACCAAAATCTGTGGTTATTTTACATTTTAGATTTTTGTAACCTATATGTCTAAAAAAAAAAAAAGAAGCAGGAAAAGTTGCTCATGCAGTTTTGACCTTTTGTTTTATATGTACAGTACATTTTCTTCTGAATGCTTCCAATATTTATACTCCTCATTCCTAGTTGAAAATCAGAACATAAAGACAGACAAACACTCTAGTTAGTATATTTATCTAGAAATCCCTTGTTGAAGTGTGAATGCAACATATGTCATTATGAAAATAACTATTTTGATGCCAGCATTAATACCGTCATTAAAATGGCCTGGCCATTTTTGAAGGGTTTCACACAGCAACACAATCTCCAAATAAACATAGATAAACAAAATGTCACAAACGCACAATAAGCAACACGATTTTTTACACCAATATGTTACAAAAAGCCAAATTTAAATTAACCACACATTTTGGTTGAAGTCATGTGGCAATATTTTCTTTGGGTTTTACCAATAAGAATAGGCTTTTTATATGGGTAAGGTTAGGACTGGGGCCTCAAATGTTGCTAAGTGGCTTCAACCAAAGTTCGTTGTTACTTTACGTTTTGGCGTACATGCTTATAGTACATTTTTGATATTTTGTTGTGTATTAATGCGAGCAGCATTGACACATACTGTAGATAAGAGAGAGTATAAACTTTGCATTTGGAAGCCACCACTTTATCAATTAGTCCCTGTTTATCAGAGCAAACTGGGTGAGTGAATAAGTATAGCAAGGTAAAGGACATGTCCAATAAAATTGATGTGCAAGATAAATGTGGCAGCAGTTTGTTTGAAAGTTTGAACTGAAGTTGGTGTTTGGTTTTGGCCGGAGTCCTGCTTTGTGTTTGCACATTTTGTCCGAGTTCTTTGTGAGCCAAAAGATCATTATTTCAAAGGATTTTGTGCGTTTGCTATTTCAGTCGCTCATCCGTTTTCCTGGCTCAAATATGAGAGATAACTCGGCCAAGACACTGGACTCACCCCACACTGGATTTCACGGCTGTAATGTCTGCTCCCGCTGGACAAGATGGCCGCCGGTGTTTTCTCCAACAAACTCAGATCAACATTCTCTGAACATCAAACAGCAAATGTTGAGCAGTGTCAAGCTGGAGGTTCTTTGTTTCTTACAGTCGGCTGCATTTTTCCACAAATCTTTTCCAAATGTGTTCTGCGGTCATCTAAAACAACATCATTGGGATTATATGGTTCATTTGGAAGTCTTTCGAGTTTTGCAAGATGTGGATATAGCTTTCCTTCTTTCAAATGTGACTGAAAATGAAAGTGCATAAGACTGCTTTGACATTTTTCAATTAGACATGTACGGGAATACAGTTAAGATTTCACTAATTATTTTTGCTTGATTGCTACCAATTTATAATTTATAATTGTCTTTTTTTCTACCAAATATGAAAAATATAAAAGTGATTCTACAACTCTTCCCAAACAACTACATTTTAAAGTGAAACTAAGTACAGAATCAACTTTTTTTTGCTGCTAACTGTATAAGGTCAAAATTGAATTAACTATGCTTTTCTAGGCTTTCTTCTTCTTTTTTTTTTTTTTTTTGTGGAGAATTTTGTGCAAACTCACTTAATTGGCAGTCATGTGTGCAAAAAACATGACTGTGCTGCCACAATGGTCAAGCGCTGTCATTACTTTATGTAATTACATATTTACAAGGTGGTTACTCCACATCATGCGTAATATTGATAATATCACTTTCCCAGAAGAGGATATTTTCTGTCACTGAATCACAAAATAAAACATTCAGTTTTAGATCATTTTGATCAGGTGTTTTAAGAAAAATGGGGCAGAATGATGAGGAATTCAAATAAGTCTTGTGTACACTAATAACGTAGAATAACAGAGGAGAGTTTGATTTGGACCAACACTCCATAAGCAAGCCCTGTTTGAATAACATACCAAAGTTTAAAATCATACTGTATTTCACACATGTATTCAAGCTGGTTAACCCAATATTTCATAAGATAAACCAAAGAACTGATCGCCCTCAAAGAGCGCTCTCTCTCTCTCTCTCTCTCTCTCTCTCTCTCTCTCTCTCTCTCTCTCTCTCTCTCTCTCTCTCTCTCTCATGTGGATCTGAGATAACAGCAGCAGAGATATGACTGAGGGGACGTCCTACAGAACAATGTGTCTTCGTGGGACAGAGAGGCCATTTGCTCGTGGTGTCTGGTTTTGATATTAAGTGCTTTATTTTTTTTTTCTTTCAAAATACTATTGGGTGGAAAAGACAAAATGTCATTATTTAAGCACAAAAAGGTAAGCACTCCAACTTTTATTAACACAATTAGGCCCCTGAATTGAATAAAAATCTGTCCGCAAATTCTAAGAATACTCCAAAAGTTATCATCCAAGTTAACATCTAAGTCACTTTTCATTTTGTTCTTAATTTACTTTACCGTGCAATGTATTCATTAGCAGTTCTTTGTTGCTTGTTGGCAACTTCCTAAATCAGTAATTTTGTATCGCAAACAGGTCCACCATTCTCCCACTGGATCTCCAAATAGAAAGAACAAGAAACAGATCTCTAAAATGGACTTTCATGTATCTGTGACTGTCCTACACAAAACAATTTCCTAAACGATGAGAAATATCAGTGAGCTGAGCGTATTTTCTATCAAAAGTTAAACAAAAGCCGTCTGCTCTCACACTGGCAGCCTAAACTCCCAGCAGCGGGAGTCGGACCCATGCTGTTCTCTAATTGTTTTCTTTTGGACCACAATAAAAATCCGTGCCGACTCTGTTTCTCCTTTGAGCACTAGGATTTGATGCTTTTAGTTCTTCTCATGGTATAATCTGAGGTATTTCAGGTGCTGGTGTTGACAGTCACAGTCAGAGTCACAGCAGGAGACAGAGTGATAATGAAGCAATTAGCTCATCTGTTAGCATCAAGTTACATTTTAATTGGAGCTTTGAAATGTTGGTGAACCGGTGTTTATGAAATACCAGGTCTCTAGCTGGAGAAGTGTATAAATCCCTGAGGAGAATGATTATAGATGAGTTCATTAGTCACAAAATCACATAAAAACAATCTTGTGTTTTAATCTAATATAGCTTATGGCCAATCATAGAAAATGCTTGTGTTTAACCTGATTCTGAAGAAGAGTTTGTATTCATTCAATATTACAATGTTTTTTTTCCATACTTTCAATAATATAATGCATTGGATTCCACAACACCCAAAAATTTTGCATTATTCAATTACTCCACTGATAGCCGACTATTGTAGCCACAACTGCCCTAGGGGCAGACTAGGAGAAGTGAGGCTGCCATTTTGCACCATCAGCATTTTCAATCACCACCAACCATTACCTCTCACACCTGATAAAGGTAAGGTGAAGTGTCTTGCCTAAGGACACAATGACAAGTTTCTCCTTCACTTGTCCCTCTGTGGCTCCAAGGTTCCAGTTGTCTCCCATCCAAGGATTGTCCAGACCCCAAATACATCAGGGCAATGATCAGAAAATACAGCATCAATAATTTTAAGTTCTTAATCAACAAGAATACCATGAGACCCAACTTGTAGAAGAAGAACTGAGTGTGTGCTCATGCTTGAGTGCAGTAGCATGTTGTAACAAATGAAGAATCAAAGATCCAAAAAGTCTTTAGCCATGGGTTAAAGCCGTGGATTATCCAGAACAGATTTGAATACCTACTTCCATAAAAATCAGATCTCTGGTTTAAGCGAACAACTAACTTGTGCAATAAAATCTCCTACAATGAGGAACTTGTCATACTTAGTCAAGATATTACAGTGTAACATTAGCCACGAAATCTAAAAACTCTAATTAGATTACTGTTGTACTTGGGAGGTTGATAAAAAAACGCATAAAGCAACAACCAAATTGTCCAAACTCGATTAAGTTCAAACAAGGAGTAGCTTTGGTCATGGAGGTGGTGTAACTGTTGTTTTAAGGAGAGACTAGACATTAAACAAGTGTCTAAAGTCTTTGGAGCATTAAGACAGTTCAAGATAAAAACAAGAGCTTGGTAAAAACAGCTGACTCACCAGTACTTGTCTCTTAAGAACAGTATATCCAGAGCTTTTGACATGAAAAAGTCATTTAGGATGATACTTGTCAAATAACTCAGAAACTCCACAAATTATGTCCCATCAAGCTGCTTTTCCTTTGTTCATTAAAGTCAGTCTTTGTTTTACGGTCTGTGGTTTGATTTCTTGTTTAAATCCATTTGCAACAATAAGATGCAAATGACCTTTATTAAGAAGCACAAATATTCTCAACAAGGCTTTAAATTTCTCCCATTCATATTCTCAAGTCAAGGCTATGGACATTTGCGCGGCTTGTTTGTTTTAAGGTAATAGATTTCTTACTAATTAAATTTATTTTCATCAAATCCATTAGAGTGCTTGCCATTAAAGTTCAAACGTCTTTGTATTTATGCCTTTTATATAATGAATGTACACACTTATTAGGAAGATTAACTGTCCCAGCACAACTGTGTAAAAATCTAAACCTCAATCAAACACCTCCATGACTTAGTAAAGGCAGTGCTCTAACAACAGATCACATGATTCCAGCCATGCATTTGCTATCACACATGTTATTAAAGCCTGATCTTCTTAGATCTCAGAAGCTGAGCAAGAAATGGTAAGTAATGGATGGAAGAACAAAAGGAACAACAGCTGTCACAGTATGAACGCGAAAAGAAATTATCATTGTGTCTTTAGTCAAGACTCATCCAACCGACCCCAGTGTCAATGCCTACACTGGCATGTGTGAATGGTTCCTTAAAGGGACTGTACTCGATTTATTTACAACTGTTTTTAAGATAACTTAAAAGTAACAGTTTCCCCCTAGCACTGATATCTTGTTCATGTGTCTATTCAGGTGGAAATTAGTCCGTCATGTCTAATAAAATACTGTTTGTGTCCAACTTTATCTGTTTTTGTTTTTAGCATTGTGGCTAACTGTTGTTAGCATAGTGAGTCACTTTGCCAATAACAGCTGTGAAAAAAACATTAAAACTCATCATGATGAACAATTCTCAAGCTCAGAATACATTAGCTAAGTGAGCAAACCATGTAGCCTGAAGTAAGAAGCTTAAAATGAATTATTTCTATTTGTTTACATTTTAAGATTGCAAAAATCAGGTAAAGTCCCTTTAATTTAAAGTGTGGTTCCTTGAGTGTGCCTTGTATCCACACTTTCACAAAATCATTTTAAATGGCATCTTTTAAACTGAGTCACACTAAGTTATAATTTGAACAAATATACATGATCACATATTTCACACTTTTCATTAGGCTCCAGTTCAAATCAAGAGCCGAATGCAGCTCTCTGATTGGCTGTGCTCGGGTGGTCCTCTCCAGTTGAACTTTGCTGTTTGCAAAGTCATAATTGCAACCAAAAATGAATACATGTCGACATTAACCATGTGCTGAAAGATTTAGAGGAGGTTTTCAGATCTAAAACCTAACTGGAGTTTGCGATTTTGAAAACCAACTACCCCACCTCATATTACACATTCCATATTATCAGATCTCAGCCTTCATTAAGTCCTTAACATGCTCTAAAAGGAGACAAAGGGGTCTAAAATAAATCTTAATTGAGGCTAGCTTAGTACAATATAATGATTTCCCCATATCTAGAAAAATGAACATACTCTCGTTTTAAAATGCACCTTGTAAATTGAGCCACACTATATGTTACACGGCCATGTGAACAAATACACATAAAAGAGATAAACATGATCACATATTTCACACAGTTTTCTTTAGGCTCCTCTTTAGGTCTTTTCACATTCTGGCAACCATCTGTCATTTTAACACCCTTTTTTAAACTACTAGTGCATATTTTCATTCATTTTGTACCACTTCTACCCATTTGGGGTCAAGGGTGACTGGAGTCTATAACAGTGACAGACCTATACATGCATGTTTTTGGAGGTGGGAGGACAGTAACATGTGCAAACTCCACCCAGAAAGATTGTGAGATGTTGATTTAATCTGACCCGGGGTTTGAAAACACAATCTTCTTATTGGGAAGTCAGAGCTCTAACCACTCTGTTACCTTGTGAACCTACATACAGTATATTAACTTTCATTTTCATTCATTTTTAGTCTTCTGTCTTCAGTCTCCTGGATAAAACCATTGGAGACTGGCTGCTTGCTTTGCAGCCCTGGTTTACACAAACAATGATAACTCGTCTTGATTTCTGCACTGAGTGAATTCAATCGTTTGGCCAAACTTCGAGAGGCTAGATAAACGCCTTCCCAGCCTGATCCAACGGTCTGTGAAATCCAATCACAAAGCATTTTATGATACAATAATGTGAACATGTTTGCTCCACTGGGCACCGCCACTCCAATGCACAGAGTCAGACAATGTTAGTGTTTCCATCCTCAAACCACAGGCACCATATTAAACCCATCCACGTGTGAGTAAAGCAGTTTTAAGTGACACTGTCCTCCTTCAGACATAGAATGATCCAATGTAGTCCTTACTACATTGGACATAAAACACACACATAGATTGTACTGTTCAAACGGTGTAATCCTGTTAAAGTAAAACACTGGCTGTCCAATTACACACTTCTCAAACAGTCTATTGCCAGAGGCAAAAGAGGGGGGCCTTAGTCTTAAGTAAGTGGAAACAACCAATGGCTCATGACAAACAATGTGGCTATACTTAAATATAACATCTGCAGCATTTGAACAATAAATTGTACTTAAATAGTGGTAAAAAGCCCATCCATCCTACTCACTTATCTAGGGTCGGATCACAGGAGCAGCAGTATGAACAGGCAGACTTTACTCACCCCAGATGATTCCCAGGATATAGTGAGCCAGAAACTGCATTCTCGTGGTCTTGGAAACAATGCAGTCTGTCAGGGATACTAGCCCAGAGGTGGATGTCAAGTACTGGGACCTGGGACAGGTGTACTAAAGTACAGAATTAGACACACTTGGCACAAAGCCATTGGTCAACTAGATTCAGGCTTTTGTCTCCAAACTGTAGATTCTACTTTTCTGACACATTATGAAAAAAAATTAGACCACTGAGTACTGTCTGATCTAAATAATTTCATCACCTTAACCTGCTCTAAAATGAGAGTAAGAGGTCTAAAATAAAACTTAAATGAGGCTAGCTTAGTTCTAAATAATGATTTCCCCCCAAAAAGACCAAGGCATCAATTGTTTGATCTCTAAAAAACAAGCAAATAGTCAAACGGCAGAAGACTTCAAGTACCACCAGAAGCAACCCAAATCACTGGGATGTATAAAGTAGTCCATAAACACATTTTGGATGAACAGAAAAATAAACATACTCTTACAGGCTAATGAGACTGGAATTATTAAGAATTGGCAGACATTTTATAGGTGGGTTTCAGATTACATCAAAACCTTCTACAGGCCAATGTAATTTCAATGAGGTGGAGGGCAGCTAAAATAAATATTGTTTAAATGCAATTTATTTTTGTAATACAAATGAGTATTGGGTCTAGTCATTATAGAAATAATCGCTTTTTAAATTAGCAAAATATGTTTTTAATTATTTCACGTCAAAGTCCAATGATATTAATAGGAAAATCTGCCTCTTGCCCTCCACCTGGCTTATAACAAGAATTCTAGAATTTGAAACCCACCTACTCATACTACTATTCCTTCGGTTTAAATGTTTGTTTGCTGCCTAAACATGCAAAATAACAAAAATACTTCAACACTTGTTGATATTACAGCTCTAGAATCTTTCTTCACGTGTTGTTGGTTTGCCTTACGTCCACTCTGTGCTCCTCACACTTCCTAAACAACCCGTTCCCTTCAGAATTACGATTCGACGCCTGTTTTTCATGACAGAATCTGCATAAATGACTCACCGTGTGCTGCTTCTCACAAAGTACCTCCATCACCATTATGCAAAATCACACGCTCCCTCTAAATACTGTAATGGCTCCACATCAGGCCAGGTTAATGTTGGCCAACCATAGATTATCACTGTGAAGGTTGAATCACTGCACATTAAACTAACGGATTGCTCAGATAAATGACACAGGTGCATTAGCAATTCCAAAAAAGATGGAGAGAGACAGAGAGAGAGTGTAAAAGCAGCTGATTTCCATGAAGTGAATGCTTAATGAAGGTGTTTGAATACTAAGTTTAATGTGAGCTAGCAGGCGTGTGGATGACAACATAAACATGGAGTAATGGTGGAGATAAAACACAGAGCGCAGGTGGCAGATATGAGGCATTCTTATGACAGACGCAGGCTAAATCATGGAAACATAAACTCCACTTGTGACAGTAAAACTCTACCTGCAAATATAAGCCGTGGAAATAAGGATAATACATCAAACACAGACACATTTTTGTGATTTCTTTTCCAGAAATGAAGATTTGGTTGCATTTCATTTTATTTTATTCAGATCTCCATTAGCTGTTGAAAACAGCTAGTCTTCCTGGAGTCTATCCAACATGCTGCCATTTTATAATATTTTCACATTGTACAATGATCATATAAATAATACATACAGCATATACATAAACTGACCCAACAAACAGTTTTGCAGTTTCAAAATAACTGAACACTGAATCGGCTTATGAAATTATCTCAAGTAATTAGGCTGTTGTTGGTCGTTAACCCAGTGTTTGAAGTTTTTATTTTTTTAAATCCGTATTATCTGATGGGTAAAAAAAGTTGCACTTAGTCTTGCTAGTAATGATTTTTCAATAGATTATACATATGGCTTTATTACGTAACTTTGAAGTGCTTTAGGTCTTTCTGGGGGCTTTAAATATTTAATGTAACAGCTAATTAAAAATAATGGCCACATTCGGAAAACTTCAGATTCAAATTGGGTACTTCCATTTGTATTTTATTAATTTTACGTTTTTATATACTACAGCATGTCTAAACTGTGGCCAGCCTTGAGATCAACTTTTGTTCTTACATTGTCTGAACAAATGCCACAAACAACAATAAGTGGTGCATTTTACTTTGAGTTTTGAAAATCTACTTTTTTAAAGCCAACATCACACACCATGTGCCATTGTGATTTTTAAGCATGATAATGAGGGGTTACCCTGACGTAACCCCTCATTTCTGCTTTTTTTTTTTTTTTTTTCTCAGCCTTGATGAAAAAAGTTTGGACAGCTTTGTTCTAGTGAACTTGTTGATCTTGCAAAAGCTGTATTTAATTTTCTAAAGGGCAGGCTGAGGCGCACATTGCAGGGGCCTAAAGCTTACTCCAAATGTTATTTTGTTTGGACGACACGGTGGCGCAGCGGTTAGCACTCTGGCCTCATAGCAAGAAGGTCCTGGGTTCGACTCCCGGGCCGCCCGGGGCCTTTCTATGTGGAGTTTGCATGTTCTCCCCATGTCTGCGTAGGTTTCCTCTGGATACTCCGGTTTCCTCCTACAACTAAAAACATGTTCATTAATGCCTCCCCTGAGGACTTCCCTGGTTAAATAAAGGTCAATTAAATTAATTTGTTTCTTAGATATACAGCATGTATGACAATACATACACATATTTAAAGTAATCTCTGCTGCCAATAATGAGAGTGAAAATAGCAAGCAAACAATATTTTTTATTTTTTATTTTTTTTTTTACCAGATGAACAGAGCAAGCAAGAATACATCAACATGCAACAGAAAAAAGGGTGTATATATTTGACAAGGAGACAACAACAAAACCTGACAACAAAACAGATGTTTTGTTTCAGGTACACTGAAAGACAACTCAATTTTGGTAAAAACTCAAAGAGCTAGAGTGGTGCACTGCCATGTTACCCTGAAGGATTATTGGTATACCAACAAAAGTGTTTCTATGATGTTTGCAATGTATATTAGCCTATTTCTCACATGTATTTAAACTGGCTGCATGTGAGGAGTCTTGTTTAAGGAGTGTTTTGTGTAAACATAAAGTGAAATAACCGAACATGATAAAATACAAATAAGAAAGTACTATTGTGGAGTTACTTTGCCTGCAGTGTCAAACCCAAACATATTCTGACTGCTTCCTTAATGTAAACATATATGTCATTAGTTTGAGCGTGGCAGCCTCTTGTCGTGACTCTACTTAACATGACTCAAGTTTATTTATAGAGGCGAGAAGCGCTGGTTCCACTTTCTTCGGATCAGCCGTCAAGACACTTTGTGATGTAGGTATCACCAAAGGAGCACCGTGAATGAGCTGTGACAATTCATTAGTATGGAAATGAGCGGAGACGCAGAGGTGCTGGATCCAAGGAGAGGACCTGGGGAACACGGCTGTCCATCAAAAAGCCACACACTGAGCACAAACGTAAGCCTAATACCACTGTGGATAATGTATATGAAGGTAGAGAGCTGCTCTGTGGATCTGACACATGAACAAAGACTTCTGCAGGTGTCAAAAGTCAGCAGGTGGTGCAAAAATGAATAATATCTACATGTGTTATCAAACTTTTCTGCTCTTTTAGAATGAGAAGGATCAGTCTTAACCTGGTTTTCAGGGCTTCTAACTTCTTGTATCAAAATTTTATTATTTGCTACAATGCTGCAACAATAATGTGCTCCCTTTTTGTTTGTTTTTTAGCTAAAGTACAAATCTGTTTTCGTCATGAGATGTACTTTGTGTTTGAAATGTACAATAAAGTGACAGATCTGAAGCTTTTGATTGTGAAATTCAAGATGGAGGAAAAACTCTTAAAGAACTGACTCCTGCAATCAGCCCAAAAAATATTTAAATAACTTAACTATGATTGGGACTGATGGACGGCTTAATCATAAAGGATTGGAGCTGAGACCAGAGACAAAAAAAAAAAAAAAATTAAATAGGATGTGTCTACAAATTGTCTTAGGACACTGTATACCTGTAGAGGTCTTGCTGTTTTTAGTGGTGTCTGAATGTCCAGCAGGTAAAAAAAACTTCTCACAATGCATTTGACAAAGCTGTGAACATTGATCTCTACTACACCGGTCAATACAGACCACAATGCATTGAGATTTGGTCGTTAACTATAAACAATTGAATGAAAGACGATAAAAGAGCAATTTAAACAGTCACCACATGAGTCCACAATACAATGATTTAAGGATCAAATCACAAATGAGGACATTTGGATGCAACCCCTATCTTTTTTTTTTAATAATCAGATCATGGTGACGACACATAAGATTTTGATGTGAAGCTCAGAACCCTACCAAGTAACTTGTATGTAACCCCTGCCGTACACTGAGTGTGAGTTTGGTGCAAGTCGTGACTTGCGCGATTCAGAATGTGCTAAAAATTAATGCAGTGCGAGCGCACATCTGATAGTCGCGTGGGAGCGTGGAAAGAATCTGTAGAGAGTCTATTTTTGGTCTGATCCAACTTATATAGTCATATTACGAAGAGTCTCGCGGGATTCCATGGACATTTGCGCAGCTTTGGACAAATACAAACCACAGTGGACTGGAGTCGCCTCGCAGTCAGTGTAAACTTTATTTGCATAGCACCTTTGACAGACAGTCACAAAGTCACAAAGCGCTTCCCTTTGAGATGGTTTACAGCAACCCTCGTACCCAATGGACCAACAATAAAATATGTCTATCAGCACTCCAGAAATGTTCTTTGAACATTGTTAATGTTAAAGTTTATAATGACAATGTGAATATAGTTCAAATATCTGCAAAGTCAATGTTGCATATGTACAAATTCTTACATGTTGCATATGTAATAATTGAACTGAGTTTCAATAGAACATTTTGTTTAAATGTTTTGCTTTTCAAACACACTTTTGATTCTGCATTGACCCATAGTTTGACATGTTTTCATATACTCTACACATTCAATTTATTCATTCAATTTTCACAACCACAATGGCCTCACTGCAGAAGAAAACTTTCAACACATCATACATATTCATAATTGTAGCATATATGGCCTGTATAATACGACGATGCTCTTGAGGGCAATTTCTGATGTGATTAGCCCAGCTCCAATACCCACTGGTGCTTCTAATGAACAAGGCCTTATTGCTGCAAATCTCCCTCACAGTATGGACCGGGCCACTGTAATGAACAAAATCACATTATACAACATTATAGAAACATATGGGCCCTGGAACGCTCGCGGTCTAATTCATTTATCCCATAAGCCCACAGAGGTGATTGTTTGTATATGTGGTGGGGCTAAAAATGGCCGCCGCAATCACATGTCGAGCTGGTGACAAAGGACAGAGGATGAGGAGGATTGGCGCAGGATAAAGAGGCGATGTTGGGTTATGTTTGACAAAGAGACAGCTGTGAGGAGGCAAAGATGGTGTTGGGGTTTGTTTATGATCCTGAATAATTTATTTTCTATTGTTGATTGTTTATTGTCTGAAATTAAACATGGAGATTAATAAAAAGTATTTTATTATTTTTCTAATACAGTTTTTTTATTAAGTGTTCTTGTTTTTTTAAACATGCTCTTGAGTACTTTTACATAATTTGGCACAGTTTGTAGAACTTAGAAAGTATAAAAAAGCACAGATGTCAGTCCAGGAAATGTATTAAGGGTCTTTCACACCAACACAACCCCAAAGAGAAGCGATGCAGCACCTGCAAAGTCTTTTTGGGGTGCACAAATGTAAAAAAAAAAAATGGCATCAGGCTACTTTACATCCGTTACATCATTAGATGGGTATTCTGAATACTTCTGAGCATTTGCCAAGCTCTGCTTACTGTTGGCAGGACATGTTTTAGGATGCATTCACAATACACTTTTGTTTTGTATCAGATTCGTTTTGTGAGGTCTCAGCCCGGTTGAATCGAGCCCTGGAGCTGTTAGTTTGTAATGTGAACGCAAACGATGTAGCCATAGCCGCTGATGTCGCAGAGAAGGCGGGAGTCTTCTTTGCTGTTTACCTGTGTGCTATATGTGTCCCACAGCGCCTCTACAGACGAAAGGCAGGTGTGTCACTACTACGCTGGTTTGATTTTCAAAAGTTGTATTGTGAACGCAAACCGATCCAGTTTAGAGAAGAAAACAATGTTGCAACTTTGTTTCCCAATTGAGCCCAGTCTGGTTAGGTTTGTATTGAGAATGCAATTTTAGTCAACCTAGAATTTCTTTGATCTATAGCTCTATCATCAACAACACTCACATAAAAATATTTATAAACTATATGGCTTGTGGAATAAATTATCAAACCCTCCACTTTTGAAGAGGACAAGATACAAAGGACTTAGTGCAAAGGCATCTTTTCCAGGCCACGCTTCGACTCAACAGTATCTACACCACAGTCACACAAAACATGTCGTGACTTTCTGATTAAAAATATGTGTGAGCTCCTCTTCCGCCCCACTGCTGTACTCAATGTGATGCTAAGAAAAAAAAAAATGAGTCCCTTGAAGTCCTTTACCTCATAATATTCTATAAATAACCTGACACTTTACATATAGATTAAATGATTACTAAAAATCACTTTGACAGTTCGCTGACCCGTGCATTACATTTTACATTACCCTCCACAGAGCTGCTTTAACACATCTCACCTCGGCTTGTAATTGCACTAGACTCGCTTGGGATTTCTCTCTCTCTCTCTGTCACCCTCTCCCTCTGTCTTTTAACTCTCTCTCTCTTTCACTCTTTCCTTCACTGTCCCGGCGTCACACTTCTGCTCTGGACTTAATTTAAGACGGCAATGCTAATGTGGCGTGTCACTCCGGAGACTCCCTCAGATTCGGAGCTTATCGCAGATTATCGGACCTGACAGCCTTTCATGTCATACTTACTCTGTCAGACCATCACTTCAACACCAACTTCTTTCTCTCTCTCTCTCTCTCTCTCTCTCTCTCTCTTTTCACTCTATAGCTTACCCCTCTTCCTTCCTCCCTGACTCTCACTGTATCTCTCCTGTCTTTTTATTTCTTTTCTCTCTCCCTATAACTCTGCTTTCTTCCTTTTCAATTTCAGTTTTCCTCTCCTCTTCTCTCTCTCTCTCTCCTTTTAATTCACTGTTTATGTCTTTCACTTTCATTAATTTCCTCTCTTTTCTTTTTGCCACCCCCTTTTTTGTCTTCTTTTGTATCCCCTCTATGATGTTTCTATAATTTTTCTCTCCCTTCCTTTCCTCCTCTTTTTTCAATAGTATTTTCATTCTTTCATTATTTGCTTTTTTTCTTTTCTCTCTCCCCCCTTTCTGTCTATCTGTCCTTTTCTTATTGTTCTTTCATTTTTCTGCTCTCTCTTGTTTCTCCTCCCTTCATTCTTCTTCTACCCACCCACTCTCTCTCACTCCCTTTTCTCTTCTCTCTACTTTCTTTGCTTCTCCTATACCCTCCCTTTCTTTTGCTGTCTCCCCCTCGTTCTCCCCTTCTCTCTTCTTGTTTCACTTACTTTCTGTTTTCCCTCCATGTTTTTCTTCCTCTACCCCCCCCCTTTCTCTATTCTCTTTTTTTGTCTCTCTCTTTTCTCTACTCTTGGTCTCTCTTTACCCGAAAATCCTTTGTTTCTCTCTGTATTCTCTCCCTCTTACCTTCCCCTTATTGCTCCTTGTCTCTCCCTCTATTCTCCCTCTCCATATTTTCTCTCTCTCACACTCTCTCTCTCTTTCCCTCCACCTCTCTTTTTCTCTTTTATTCTGTGTCTTTCTACTATCTTTTTTATCTTTATACTTTCTCTCTTTTTATCTTTTTACTCTCTCTCATTATATTTTGCTACTCTCTCTTTCTCTCTACTCTCTCTTTCTACTCTCTCTCTGTTTTTCTTTCTACACTCGCTCTCTCTCTCTTCCTCTTTCTCCCCATTCCTATTGCTCTCACCATTCTCTCTCTTTGTCCCCAGCCCCCTTCTTGCCCATACCTTCAATATTCATGTAATTCTACCTAAGCCCACTGTAATGAAAGAACAACACAGAGGCTCCACAGCTCTCTTGGGTCTCCTGATGCGATGTGACACACCGTTGGAAGTCGGCCATATTTGAAAGGTAATGACTGCATAATCTGAAGTGTCCCCATAGCTGCGCTCCTTTGAGTTGTATAAATAACTATCTTAATTAGCGCTGAGCATCTTTCTCATTGTTCGGGGATGGTTTCGATTTCAAGAGGAGCAATTTCCAGGCAAATAGAACAAGACGTACAAAAGACACTATCTGAAGAAGGCCAATGAGGCGGTTTATGCTGCATAGAAAGTTCAGAGTAAAGAAGATAAAAGCATAAATTATACCAGAAGTGTTTATTTTTGCTTTGCAGTTGAAGTGGGTTGTTGGAGTGAGCGGCGCAGCTTATTTTTCTTTTAAAGGCTTTCGATACAAAGCGGCATTGTTGTGTTTTGTTAGACGATGCATTGGAGGTCATCACTGCAAAGTCAAGTGGAGCAGGGAAAGCGGAAAGAGAGATAAAGAAAATGTTTGGATGTAAGAGAATAAACAAACCGGTGAGATGGTTTTGTAACTGATTTGAAGGCTTTTTTCTGGCTTTTAAACTTTGGTGTATAGGTTTATCTTGTTGTTCTGGTGGAAAGTCTGCTACCTGCCTGCCTGTAGCAAAATAACAATTCTATTTATCTCCCTGGAGTCCGGGTGAATAATCTAAGTTACTTTTAATTATGTGCAGCATTCCAAACATTTGAGACTTATGAATCTGGAGGTAATAATGGACTCAGACTTGACTTTTGTGTCAAAGCCAAATTTGGAAAGAGTTATACTTATCCATGCATTTGTGTCCAGAAGGTTAGACTATTGTAACAACCTGCTCACAGACCAAACCAAACTTGCTGATGTACTGCAGTAAATCCAGAACGCTGCTGCTGGAGTCCTGATAGAACCAGAAAGTACCATCACATTAATCCTGTGCTTAGGTTTGCTGCATTGTCTTCTGTGGCTCAGAGAATAGCCTTTAAAACAGTCCTGCTTGTGTTAAAGTCTCTCCATGATCTCGCACCAAATTATATTTCTAACATTTTAGTGCCTTATGAACCATCTTGGACTTTGAGGACCTCAAGGACTGGCCTCCTGCTGGAGACTAAACATGGCGGAAACAGCATTTTAGTTTTGAATGAAAGTCCACTGTAATGGAGACTAATATTATTTGTACATGAACTAGGTCAAAATTTCCTAAAACCTATTTAAATATAGTGCAAATTTTTTTTTTTTTTTGTTCATGCTGTGGATACATCTGCTCTGACCCTTCTGCCCCACAGTCTTTGATGTCCCATGTCTGTCTGAAAGTAAAATGTCTAACCCTAGGTTTAATTCCTGTATGTAAAAGCAAGGGCATGGATGTGTGAAGCCCAGAGAAACCAATACCCTGAACAAAACTATGAATTAAGTAACAGAAAAAAAGCTACTCTTCGTTAGTCTGAATGGATAAGGCAAGGCATCAACTTTCTAATGGATTGTCTGTAAGCTGTTTGCTTTTCATAGAATTGTTATTGCTTTGCCAATAATGTTGAAAGGTGCAGTATTCAATAAGTTCATCGTCATGGAAACAAGGAGGGAATACTTTAGGGTAAGATCTGTGGAGAGTTGACCCCACTCTCAGTAGGCTGCAAAAGGTTAGTTTAATTTAGAACATTCAACACTAAAGAATAGTGTTGCCATGGAAACTACCCATAAGAAAAGTTACATAGTGCACCTTTAACTTATTGGTTGCCTTATTGGGTGCATTTTCTTTCTAATTAAAAGCAGCTAGCTTTATTATTGTATTGCTATATACAGTATATAGTTTTTCTAACTTATTGGTTGTCTTTACAGTTTTACTTTAATAAAGTTAATTTTCAAGTGATTAAATCATTTGAAAAACTTGCCACTTTCATCAGCTAAACCCACACCTCTGTAAGCCTGGCTTCACTTTTTCAGTAAATAGCTACTTTATCACATTCAAAGACGCACAAAAGCTGTACACTTATATAATTCTGTTACATCATGACCCTGAGCAGTGTGTACAAATGCTGCTGATAAAGTGATGCAATAAACCGCGATGAAATAAAATGAAGGTAGGAATAAAAAAAACAAAAACAAAACTTTTTCCTCTACACTTTAGTAAAATTTCTAGAGATAAACAAACTGTAGAGGTTTAAAAGTTCTTGTGTTTGTGAAATAAAAATTTGAACCTATGAGAATCTATTGTGTAAAACAATATTTACATCCACTTCAAACTTGTCAATAATCAAAGCATAGCACTTTTTGTAATGAGTTTAGTCAAAGTGCAACACAAAAGTCAATATTTATCTACTTGTAGGAGGTAAATTGTAGCCACAGCAGCTCTGAGGTTAACCTGGCTCACGCCAGATGGATCTGTGTTGAACTCCTATCTGAGTTCTCACTATATCCATCTGGGACTTGATTCGCTGAAAGCCTTTGAGAAAAGGTGGGGCGTTTAGTGAAATACTTCGAGCTGATTGGGTGCGGGGCCTACCTTATTTGAGCTAGCCAATCACAGCAACAACTCGTAATGGTGTATCCAATGTCCACGTGAGATAGAACAAG
Source organism: Mugilogobius chulae (assembly GCA_038363315.1). NCBI lineage: Eukaryota > Metazoa > Chordata > Actinopteri > Gobiiformes > Gobiidae > Mugilogobius > Mugilogobius chulae. The sequence continues at coordinate 21,843,929 of CM076400.1, read as the reverse complement.
TACTTGTCACACATACTGCTCTTCTTTCAAAAAGAAATTACTCCGTATTTCTGCTGAAACCGCATCAAAAGCAGCAGAAACACGTACATCCACAGGAGCCGCCGTCTTTGTTTAGCTTGAATCAGACTCGGGCTGGTCATCGCTGGTTCGGAATCTCAAACCAATCGAGCCGGACGAAGGCCAGATGGTTTATCTAGTGTTTGTGAATTCACAAATACCGCGAGATAAACCATCTGACTGGCCAGGTTACTCTGAGGTACAATGACAGAAGCAGGTTTATAGTCGTCCCAAGCAGCCTCTTCGATCATCAACAATCACTATCACAATCACCACTTTCATATCAGACAATATGGTAAAGTATGACAATTTAAACTACAGACTAATCCTGTAAATCAGTGAACATGATTATATATAAGATTTCACAAAACATTTATTTTTTTTTCCACAGTTTGGCTATTTTCATGAGGTTTATAATTGTTTTTGTCCAGCAAAAATTACGTGTAGAAAATGTCACAACTGTTACCTAGCAAGCATATATTAAATGTGAGCCAGAGTCCACACCATTAGAAAGGTTCATTCATTTAATTTTCTACCACTTAATCCCATTTGGGGTAGCAGGTGCAGAAGCCTAACCCAGTGACTTTGGGCCTTAGGCGGGGGAACACTCTGGACAGTGGCTAACTGTCATTCATTCACAGAAAGAATTTACAGTGTTGCCCAACTAACCTAAACCTAATGTATATTTTTACAGGTGGGAGGAAACTGGAGTACCCAGAGAAAATTATGATTTGGTTTGACCTGGGAGTCGAGCTAGAAGTAGTTCGTGAACTGAAAAAGGTTAGGCACCTTTGTATTAAACTTTAAAAAACCATCTTACAGCACAAGACAGTCATGTGTTTTTCACGTCAGGATGTGAGTTAGTGCTCTGTCTAGTTGCTGCAAAGAAAAGTACATAACAAATATAAAACCAAGGGACAATGTCAGAACAGAATTAAACACAAGAGCTACATTTATTACTATTTTACATCCACACTTGGGCCTTGTATTAGTTTGCAAAGATAGGACCGTAAACAAGAGAGAAGGCCAGACTAGCCGTTTAATCAGTATAATATAAAGTGGTGTGACTGTGCTGGGTAAACAACAGCTTAACTCCAAAGTGGC